>VZDJ01000051.1:5457273-5535791 GCA_008694505.1 Cyanoderma ruficeps
CTCAGCACAAAATATCATTGGGGCACTACCCAAATTCTGGTGCAGTGCTGCAGGAACAGCAGAGTGGAGCAGGTAAGTCCTGCTGCAGCTGAGGGTTGGGAGGAGGCTGACCCAGTATCCCCCACACCATCCTGGCACAGCAGAGCACAGACCCCTGCACATCCCAGCTCTGCATCTCACCTCAGCTGCTTTCACATGCTTTCCTTGTTCCAGTTCAAATGTATTTTATTTGCTGTGGTGACAATGGTTTTCTTGACTCATTGCTTCAGGGCTGCCCTCCTCATGACCCCATGCTGGCTCTTTCTGGTGCACTGAACATCATTTGTCTCCAGTTTCCAGCCCCTTCCCTCTCTGGGTACCTTTTCCCTGCAGTGCTGAGTTATTAAATTCTGTCTCTGCCGCTTTTCATCATCCTCGTGATGAATTCCCCATAAAGCACATCTAACTTTCTCCCACTGTGCTTATCCAGCTGGAAGGAAGGTTCTGCTTTCAATATTTCCTGCTGTCTTTCTTTCCAGTCCCCTGAGCCATGATGTACATGGAAATTACAAACCAGTCACGGCATGGTACCTCAGTGTCTCTGTACATCACACTGACCTCTGTGCTGTGCTCTCTCTTGCCTGTACCTTACTGCTTGGGTTGGACATGAACTTTAAATAGAAAATTCTGCACCTCTTGTAGGATCTAGAGCAAGTCCCCTCACCAAGCACTTCATCAGGACAGAAGAGTATTTACTTCTGCTACTTCACAGAGCAGCAGATAAATAGTTTGGAATAAAAGTTTGTCCTTCTAGGAAAAGCGGGTATTTCATGGCTTGTAGAGTAAGGAGGTCCTTCCAATGAAGATGGAGAGGTTATGGAAGGTAAAAGCCTGAGGTCTGGGGTCCTTGGCCTGGCTGTTACAGCCTGGCTGATCTTGATCCCATGACTAATCCCAACAGGTAATGAGGTTTAAGGCATTGCCACCACCCCGGTGAGTGTACAAAAGCTTCTCTTGTTCATCTGTTTTCCCAATTCTTGTTGAAACTTGTAAGTGAAAGCAGAAACCAATGCAACAGTATTATTGCTCCAAGGTCAGTCACGAGCAGCCTATGAAGCAATACTAAAGGGCACACCTGTTGGGAAAAATTTCCCTGGGGAGGGCACAACCCCTTAGTGGCCTCATTTAAAAGCTTCAAACTCTCTTTCTCACTCTTTGCAGGCAAAAATGTCAAGGCCAGTGCAAGCTCGGAGGCTGGAGGGAATAGATAAAAATATCTGGTGAGTTAAAAGAATATCTGGTTTACCCAGGTGGTAGATGTGGTTTTAGGCATCCTAAAACAAGATTGAAACCACAGTAGCCACACAGCACAGAGCAGAAGTTTCCTTCAACTGCTTTGCATGTGTTCAGGAAGCACATCAGAGCAAGTTTGTCCCAGAAGACTTTACTGTGAGTCAGTTGTGTACCTGCAGCTCTCACTTTATGATGTATCAGGTGTTTGGCACCTCTGGGCAGGCAGAAGCATCACCTTCCCTCTGACCCATCCACCTAAATGATCCCAGGGGCACCCAAATCTGAGCCAAGCATTTGCTGCACACTGGCTGCAGCTGGCACCTGCTCCAAGCTCACCCTGGGGCACCACAAGCAGAGAGGCAGGGGAAGGGCTGCTGCAAATGCCATTCCCATCCTGCCAGGTACAATGTGGCATTGGGGAAGTTGCATGCTGGAAGAAGATTAATTTAAAGGGTCTTTCCCCAAGGCCATGCTGTGCCTGGGTTCAAGCTACAAACTGCCAGTGAGTTGGCTCTTGTTTGATTTGAGGTGAGCAGCAAGTTCAGCCCACCTTGCCCTCTGCAGAGGCCATAGCAGTGTCTAGTTGCTGAATTCTGCAGAGCTGGTACAAGCTTGAAAACATCCAAGTCCCCTCCTGTTCAGTCCAGTGTGATCAGAAACACCACAGGCTTTCAACTGTGACCACACACTGACCACAGGAGCTGTTTCCTGGGAGAATAAATTAAAACCATCCCCCCAGTGCAATAGTTCATCATGCTTGGTTTAATTGCAACAGGTCTGAAATGACCTGTGCTTGGTCCTGCCTGCCTGTGAGCAGCAGGATGGCTCTGCAGTTGGGACACCAACCCCACTCCCTTCCAAAGGGATGCTGCGAGCAGACCCGGTGCCAGCACACTGCCCAGACCCTCTGAAAGTGCTTTTATTTCCTTTCTCTTCAGGGTGGAGTTTGTAAAACTGGCTGCTACCTACTCCAAGGTGAACCTGGGCCAGGGCTTCCCCGACTTCCCTGCACCAGAGTTTCTGACAGAGGCATTCTCGAGAGCCCTTGGCGGGGGGAACCACATGCTGCACCAGTACACCCGTGCCTTTGTGCGTGGACAGATCTCCCTCCTCAGCACTACGCCCTCACTCCCCATCAGCCCTGGCTGCTTCACAGCTCATCAGGCAGCAATAAACAGGAAAAAAACATGAGGCAAAACACACATCCAGCCTCCACCCATGCCCACTGTCCCCAGTAACTCCCTGCTTTACTGGGATGTTTGAAGCAGTTGGGCTGGAAGATCTCATAGGGCTTTTGGCTTCCTAGTCGCCTTCCAAGGGTTCATCCTTGGTTTAGGAGTCTTCTGCAACCCCATTCCCACCCTCCTCTCTCCCCACAGGGCCACCCACCTCTGGTGAAGGTCCTAGCCCAGTTTTTTGAGAAGCTGCTCGGACGAGACCTGGATCCTATGACCAATGTGATGGTGACTGTGGGGGCATACCAGGCCCTGTTCTGCTGCTTCCAGGCTTTAGTGGATGAAGGTGATGAGGTAACCTAAGACTAGGGCTTGTTGCAGGCTGGTTTTCATTGTCCTTTTCCAAAGCAAAACTGGCTTTATCCTCCTTCTGCGGTACTTGAGCTTCCAAAGGAAGAAATTATCTGCTGCAGGGCACTACCTCATTTCTGCATAAAGTAAAATAATCCTTTTTGTCCTGAGTGGTGGTGTCCTTCCTGACACTCTCCACAGGCAATGCAGATTCACCATTACAGTAATTAAGGGATTAAAATGTCCTGTCCCTCCCATTGCTCTCTGCACTTCTCAGGGAAGGTCTGAGCAGGACCAGGAGGATGCTGACACATCCCTTTCTTCCAGGTGATAATCATTGAACCTTTCTTCGACTGCTATGAGCCGATGGTGAAAATGGCTGGTGGGACACCTGTGTTTGTCCCTCTGAGACCGGTGAGTGGGTGCAGAAGGGAAGAGTCACAGCAGTCAGCAAAGAGGTGAGAGGTAAACAAAATGCAGAGGTAGCAAAGCAAACCAAGATCCCTGTGTTCTCTCTAGAATCCTCCAAAAGATGGAAAATTGATGTCTAGTGCAGACTGGCAGCTGGACCCAGCTGAACTGGCTTCTAAGTTCAGTGAACGGACAAAAGCCATTGTCCTGAACTCACCCAACAACCCTCTGGGCAAGGTATGCTGCCCATGCTGGGCCCTGGAAGCTACTGGGGTGCTGCAGCCACATTTACAGTACAGCAGTGACTCAACCTGCCTTGCACACAAGGGAAGTGGGTGTTGTGGGGGCTCCACATGCTGTGCTCAGTCTCCTGGTGGTTTTAAGCCTTGTCTTTTGTGCCAGCAGTGCTTTTGCCCTGTTAGACCACTACAGCCAGCTCCTGCCCCCCCTGGCATGGGAGATGGTGCCGGGAGGATACACACAACCTTCAGGGACAGGCAGAGGCAGGCAGGGGCTCAGAAATGCTCCTGCTGTATCTCTGCCATGCCTGCTGCAGGTGTTCAGCCGTGAGGAGCTGGGGCTGATTGCAGGGCTGTGTGTGAAGCACGACGTGCTGTGCATCAGCGACGAGGTGTACGAGTGGCTGGTCTACGACGGGAAGCAGCACATCCGCATCGGTACGGGGCTGGGCTGGGCTGCTCAGGGCAGGGAATGGGGATTTCACTGGCAAATCCCAGGAAATCCCACTGGAAATCTCAGGAGCTGCCTACCTGCACAGCTGTACTAGGCATGATAAAAATACCTACTGGAGATATTTTGCTGTACTTCAATCTCAGCCTCCAAATTGGGTCCTAAACAGAAGCTCTGACTTCAGAGCCAGACAGAGGGGTGATCTAGAACAAAAAGCCCCTTTGCTCCAGTGAAATGGATTCTTTCCCATGGTTTCTAAAACCAGTTTTCTGAGCGTCTATAGTTTCAGGAAATCCATTTCAACATGATTTCAGCCTGTTCTTCCAGCTGGAGTAACATGCCATCACCTTGATGCAGGGTGATGGTGCTTGGCATCTCCGAGAGCCCCTGGGGCTTTCACATGCCTGTGAAAATGCTTAATTAAAAGGAGATGCTCTTGAGAAACCTGGCTGCCTGCTTGGGATGTGCTTTGAGGCTCATCCAGGTGAAAGATGTGCTGTGAACACGAAAGATCACCGTGGATTATGGTGGACAGAGAGCTCCCACATGCCATTAATGCAGCCCAGAAAGGATCATGCTGAGCTCTGCCATTGGGGTTTCTCTCCTTTCATTGCCAGCCAGCTTGCAAGGGATGTGGGAGCGCACGGTGATCATCGGGAGTGCTGGGAAGACCTTCAGTGCCACTGGATGGAAGGTGAATATCCCATGTGGCACCTCCTTGTGTCCCCTCCCTGTCCCTTTGCCATAGCACAGCTCCGGGGACACTGCAGCCACGCTCAGCTTTGAGCCTCAGGGTCTGAAAGTACCAGAGCTGCTTCATGAAACTTCTGTCTAGAAAATACAAGGAAACCAGAACAGACAAAGAAAGGGGAGCCTAAGCAGGTACCCAGAGACTCACCATCTTGCTCCTCCTCTCCTGGCTGCAGGTGGGCTGGGTTGTGGGACCTGACAGGCTGCTGAAGCACCTCCGTACTGTGCACCAGAACTCAGTGTACCACTGTGCCACAATTGCCCAGGTAAGGCAGCTCCCTGCACCTGGCCCTGCAATTCCCAAGCCCTCAGAGCAGGGGTAAGAGATGGTCTTTTCACCCACAGCTGACCTGAAAGACACACATAAATGGTTTGTGGTGCTCTGGAGGGGCTCCTTCCTCTCTCCCTACAGTTGTCCCATGTCTGGGAGAAAGAGGAGAGTCCAGCCTGCCTGGACTTATCTTGCATTGACAAATCTAAGGGGCAGTTCAGAGGGGGTGGAGGCAGAGAGCTCCCTAATCACCTGTGAATTGCAGGAACTTCAGTTCCCAAGAAAGCCCTGACCATCTTCCCACTGGGCACTGGCTCCTCTCTCCTTACAGGAGGCTGTGGCTCAGGGTTTCCAGAGGGAGCTCATGCTCTATGGAAAACCAGAGAGCTACTTTGTCCAGCTGCCCAAGGAGCTGCAGCAAAAGAGAGACTGGTTGGTTCGGAGCCTGGATGGTGTGGGGATGAAGCCCATCATCCCTGAGGGCACCTACTTCCTGGTGGCAGACATCTCCCAGTTCAGTGAGTCACCTGCAGTCCTGCCCAGGTGGGCTGGGTGTGGGGGGTGGTACAACTGGCAGGGACAGGAACCTGCATAAACCATCATCAAAGCAGGGATGGACTCCATGTTCCCCATCCAAGCTGCAAGGATATGGGCTTGGAGCTCAGCTGAGGCTCCTGAGCTGCCCCAGCCTCTGTCCTGCTGTGTTTCTCCTGCAGAATCTGATGTCCCTGATGTCCCCAACTCAGATGAGCCCTATGACCACAGATTTGCAAAGTGGATGGTCAAGAACAAGGTAAATGGGTCTGGCCCTTTCTGCTGCCTTTGCCCTGGCTGGGGTTGTGCCCACTGTGCTGGCTGTGCCCACCCAAACTCATGGCAATTCACCCACGCTGGGGCACAGCAGGCTGCAGGGCAGCCCCAGGGCATGAACCTCATCTCCCTGTGCTTCCTCTTCCCAGGGGCTCGCTGCCATCCCACTCTCTGCTTTCTACAGCGAGGCCCACAAGAACAGCTACACCAACTTCATCCGCTTCTGCTTTGCAAAGGTGAGACACGTGACAGCACTGAGGAAGGCAAGGTTGGAGTAATCAGGGCTGGATTAATGAGAGAAATGACAAGAAGAAATGCAGGATGCCTTGGGCATTGGAGCCCCACCATAGCATCCCAGCTGGAGCAATCACTCCTGCAGACACATGAGCTGAGCTGGGGGCAGCAGATGTGCCAGGGCTGTCCTAAACTTTGTTCCATCAGCATCCTACATTTCTTGGCCAAGGAAGGGACTCTAGGTGCCCCTTTAGCTGCTCAGTGGCTGTGCCTGTCTCATACTGAACCTGCAATGCTCCAGAATGAGAACAGGATTTTTGTATCAACAATGGCTGCCGTGAGGGGGAGTAGGATTTGGTTGGGAGCCACTGATCAAACCCGTGGTATTTTTTAGGAGGAAGCTACACTGAAGGCAGCAAATGACATATTGCAAAAATGGAAACAGGAGAAAACCAGCTCCTGAATACACTGAGAGAGAAACAGGCTCTCCTTGGTCCTCATCTGCCCCAACTGCTCTTCTTCACTTGTCTACAAACCTTGATATGGAATGCTTTCAACATTTTCTGTCAGACAAATGGTTAAGTTTTTCCAGGCCCAGGGCCTGGGGACATTTTCAGTCACTGTGAAATGATTTCAAGAAATGAGACTTTGTGTGCACTGACAGTATTTGACATTGCTTACATGTAAAAACTTTGTTAATCAGTTCTGGGATGCATCCAGCAACACACAAGGTGAGGATGGCTCCTGGGGTCTGTCTCACCACCGAATTCTGAAAAGGTGTTTCAGGACTTACCTTTTAGGCTGTGCTGGAGGGTTGGTGTGGCTTGTCTTGCTCCATATCACCACTCAGGGCAGCATTTCCACCAGCCCTCATGTTACCACAGAAGTAGACGGTATCACCAGCCATCAGTAGGGTGACTCCTATGATCCTGATGATTATAAACCCTGTGGAATGACATTTCCCATCATAAACTATTTTCCCACTATTTTTTTTTTTGTGTGTGCATCTCTGGGGAAGATGACCACACAATTGGTTTCCCCCCATGAAACAGGCTTTCACCAGTAACCTGGCTACTGTCAAACCTTCTAAATTAGTGCTGGCACTTTCTCAGGGCTTGGCAGCATCGTCCAGGCTGCAGAGCAAAACCTTCTGGCCTTTGACAAGTGTACACAGTAGCAGGGGAGGATGGGCACCATGGCCTTGGCTGCTCCTACTGCTGGTGGCCACCACAACCTCCCACCCAGTGATCTGGTGGGGTAACATGAGCAATTCTGGAGAGGTAATTCTTGCATCAGTGTCGATTTCAGCCCGGATTAGAGTATAAAACATCATCATCAACCACACTGGTGTTAAGTGCAACAGACTGTGTGATGAGTGTTTGTAGCAGTTAAATTATTAAAGTGGAATTACTGCAATCATGGAAGCGTAAAGGTCTCTGTAATGACTGCAGGACTGATGGAGCTTTCCTTGAGAGCTGCCTCATCTGTCCTGGGCCTTGTGATGGTGGCTCTTCGTCCCACTCAGTCTGGTGGGGAGAGCTCTGTAGGTTTTCCATATTGGGCTGCAGCCGGTGATACCAGTTCTATGGGAGGCAGAGCTGCATGGGCCGGCAGGAGGGAGGGGGAGAGGGAAGGAAGCAAACAGCCCACTGCCTTTGCTGGTGTCCCATCTCACCTACTTGCTGAGCCTGGGCAGGTGAGGGTGCTGCTGAAAGCCCTTGTGCCCCAATATGCGCCAAAATGGGGAGAGTTGCAATCGCTGAAACAGAGAAAGAACCGTGCAATTAGATTATAAATATGAAGATTAATTGCAACACCCCCACATGTGTGGGCTCTTATCTAGGCCATGACACAACCTGCAAAGGGCAGGGTGCATCTACCCATGGTCCAGAACGCACGCAGGACTTGTGCAAAGACACGAGTATCCAGACGTTACAACACACACACCCACACACCATTATACACATGGGAACTGCGATCTTCCTCGGCGCACCGGGCTGTCCCTGGGGTCACCCATCCTCCCGCCGAACGGGACCGACCCTGCTCAGCTCCGCTCCCGCGCGGGCCGGCTAAACACCGGCCACGTGACATCGGGCTCCTCCCCTCAGTGGGCGGGGCCTTCACCCTCCGGCCAATCAGCAGCGCGGGGGCGCGGCCGGCAGCGCGGGGAAGATGGCGGACACGGAGGGCGGCGTGGGGAAGCGGCCCAAGGGCTCCCAGGTGGGCAGGGGGGTCCCGGGCCCAGCCCGCGACCCTGCGGGGAGCCCGGGGCGTACCCCAGGTCCGGCTCTGAGGGGAGCTCGGCGGTAACGTGTGCTGTCCCTCGTAGGTTGAGGACAGGAAGGTGGACTGGCGGCGCTGGAAGCAGGAGAGTAAGGAAGGCCGGGCACATGAGGGGTCTGGGGCCACTCGGACCGGTCACGGCGCGGTGTTTTAATGCCAGGCGCTGTTCTCCATCCCAGGGAAAGCAGAGACGAAGAAATGGAAGGAATTGAAGCTGCTGAAGAAACTGGAGAAACAGCGGATGCGAGAGCTAGCAGAACAACAAGCCCAGACGCAGGAGGAACAGAAGGAAGACAGAGGTGATGCCGCTGTGACCCACTGGGGAAACCTGGGTGGAAAGTGCTAGAAAACCTGGCTGTTAAGAGGCAGTCAGCGTTACCTATCAGTAGGAAAGGTGTTACTTCATAGATCCTATGTGGATCAGTCCACAGACACAAACACTGCACTACTCCAGTAGCACACCGGAGCTCTAGTGCAACCACTGCACTAGAGATCTTTCTTAAGAGAAAACCTGTGATTAAATCTAAGAAACAGAAGCTGCTTTTCCCCCAGCTCAGGTGCAGCTGAAGCAGTAACTGTGACGCTGCACAGGGGCTGTCAGGCCGTGGCTCTCTCATCTCTCTGCTCCCCAGGCCGTCGGCACACGCTGAGCGTGGCCCTGCCCGGCTCCATCCTCAACAACGCGCAGTCGCTGGAGCTGCGCACGTACCTGGCGGGACAGATCGCCCGCGCCTGCGCCATCTTCTGCGTGGACGAGATCGTGGTCTTCGACGAGCACGGAGAGGACGTGAAGTAAGGCCGAGGCTGAGGGACAGCATGCTTAGATTAGATTTTAGGAAGGAATTCCTCACTGTGAGGGTGATGAGGCCCTGGCACAGCTTTCCCAGAGAAGCTGTGGCTGCCCCTGGATCCTTGGAAGTGTCCAAGGCCAGGTTGGACAGGGCTTGGAGAAAACGGGGATAGTGGAAGGTGTCCCTGCTCACAACGGGAGGTGGGACAAGATGATCTTTTAAGTTCCCTTCCAACCCAAGCCGTTCTGTGATTCTCTGAAGGAAGAGCCATCTTGTTCTGCACAGTGTTTCCTCTCAGCTTTCTGTTCCTTCACTCTTTTATTAAGCTAAGGCCAGAAAAGAACTGCATCTCTACCTCTCATCTCATCTACCTCTCCCCAGTGCCAGGATTATAGGGACCACTATACCCCAGGGAAAAAGATGTTCACTAAACTGCCCTGGCAGCTCAGATCATTTATCCCAACGTGGGGCTGACAAAGCAACAGGGGGCTGAGTTCTCTTGTACCCTTAAACCTTGCAGTGGAGGGACAGGACATGGCCTGTATCCTTATAGAAGATGCTTTGCTATCCTTCAGTTTTTCACTTAGACCTGTACCTGAGTTAACTGGCCAAACCATGCAATCCTGGAGCATCCGGCTCAGTAGCATCCAACTGCCACGTCACATTAACACATAAAGATAAAAAAAAAAATCTGAAAAGCATACTTGGCTTATGGAGAGGGTTCCAAGCATGATTTGTTAACAGGCTGCCTCTGGAACAGCCCTTTTACAAGGGCTAGAGGGGAGGGATGTGCTGCTGTTGTCAGATTAAGAAGCAAGGCTTGGTCTTCTGGAGACCTGGCTAATCTCATGTCAAGTTAACAAGCTGCTTGCTTTCACTTTCAGGAGCGTGGAGGGGGATTTTGAAGGAATTGGGAGGAAAGGCAAGGCTTGTGTGCAGCTGGCTCGGATCCTGCAGTACTTGGAGTGCCCTCAGTAAGTTTGTTTTTCTCTGTACTCACCTCCTTTGAGTCAGAACAGGGGTAGAATTGAGATCCAGATTCCATAAAAACACTTTTTTGCATTTCACCTTTCTCTGGTGACAGGTACTTGAGGAAATCCTTTTTTCCAAAACACGAGGATCTGAAGTTTGCAGGTAAGATGTGGTTGTCTCTCTCCTTCCTGAGCTCTGGCTCGTTGTGTGTGGGACAGCCAGGACTTTTTCCCACTTCAGCACTGGACCTGGGAGGGAAGGAGCAGGGGAACACCTGCACCTTCAGCTGTGTTTTGCCCCAGCACCTCTTTGCTCTGTGCTGTTCTAGGGCTGCTGAATCCCCTGGACAGCCCCCACCACATGCGGGTGGACGAGGACTTGGAGTACCGGGAGGGAATCGTGCTGGACCGGCCAACAAAGCCAGGCAGAGGCTCTTTTGTTAACTGTGGGATGAGGAAGGTGTGTCTGTTACCCACAGGTGCCAACTTCCCTTGCCTCTCTTGCATATTTGAAGCAGGCAGGGTGGGTGCTGCTGGGTTTCTGAAGGCTGCAGTGGGCTGGTGGGGGGTTTAAGGCTGTTGCTGTCTTGTCTTTTCTACCTTGGCAACGTCTGTGGCTTCCCGAGCCCTGGTAGGCCCCACACATTCCAGCAGATCATTGCTTTTCTGCTGCAGCTGAACCTTTGAGTAGCAGAATAAGCTTCAGGTTGATGACCAAGCCCCTGAGCCACACACAGAGCTCCTCATTCCAGCTCTAGGCCAGAACAGGCCCCCACTTCCTCAAAGGATTCCCTTCCTTCCCCACCTTCCCCAGTCCTTCCAGAATGTCTGGTGCTGATGGTGACTGTCACTGCAGGAGGTGCAGATTGACAAACAGCTGAATCCTGGTCTGCGAGTCACTGTACGCCTGGCGGAGCCCCAGAATCCAGGTAATCCATGGCTCCAGTAGCATCTGTAAACTTCAGTCCTGCAGGAGCTGCTCCTTCCATATGACAGGTTTGAAGGTACCCAACAGCTCTGTGCATGTTCCCTTCACGCCATACACAAATTACCATGCCTCCCTCAATAACTGGGAAGACCTGTCAGCTCTTTGACCAGCAATAAACAGCCCAAACACACTCACAGGCTTTCCAGAACTCACCGAATTTCCAGAATACTTTTTCACATTCTGGAAAAAGAAAGGGTGATGTTGCACACCCAGTTGTTCCAGGAGAAACTGCTGGCTGTGGCTGGTCACATCTCACCAGATCACAGAGGCTGTTAATCTTTGCTTTCTTTCAGAAGCCAAAGTGCGGAAAGGCACCGTGGTGTCCTCGCAGCACCCCCGGGAAGTCTCAGGCCTGTACTGGGGTTACAGTGTCCGCCTGGCCTCCTGCTTGAGTGAGTATCCACAGAGATTCTCTGCCTGGGCTTCCACACCAGTCTCGGGCCTCCTGGCTGCACACATCTTTCCTAGAAGTCTTCTTGTCTGAAGGGCAGCTTACACGTGCAGCCAGCAGCCATGTGGCAGTCAAAGTTTAAGGCTGAAACAAGGCATGAACCACCCCAGTCACCCTCCAGGATTCTGCCCTGTAACTCCACTCACCATTGCTCCAAATGGCTGCACAACAGCAAGAGATGAGTTGGTGCCCTTCTCTGTTTTCATGATAACTACATCCCAGTCATTCACATCAGAGCCAGCAGTGGAATTTGAGTTCAAGAGCCCTAGAAAATTCTCCTACCTTCTGGTTGATTTGACCTTGTAGGAAGACTGTAAGCTGTTAGGGGATGGCTCCTGGCACCTGTCTTGAGCTTTGAGGAAAAGGATGTGGGAGACGCTTGCAGCAAGGGAATTGTGGGAAAAAGGAGCCATTCTGTCTCCAGATGCACTTTTGGCACTGAAAACAACTCCTGCTGCTGCCACCACTCAACCACAGGGTGTTGCAGCCTGTCCAGAAGGCACATAGGTGAGGACATGGCAGCAACAACCCCAAACTCTGTTTTCCAGGTGCTGTCTTTTCTGACTGCCCATTCAAGGAAGGCTATGATCTCTCTATTGGGACTTCAGAGCGGGGCAGCTCTGTGGACGAGGTCACTCTGCCCTCATTCAGGTTTGTGTCCTGCCTGCTTGTCCCCACTCAGAGGGGACACCCACTCACTCCCAGTGAGGCTGGTGCAACCAGCAGAGGAGGGGAAATACCCCAGAACAAGGCCAGCTCTTTTCCTGTTCCTCTGGATTTGGTAGCAGGGACTGTCACACTGGCCAGATGTCTTGGGGCATGGTGGGGAGGCAGCTGCAGTGGGCACCATCAGCAATAGACACAGCTCCCTGCTTCAGCTGCTCACAGGAGCTTGGACCCAGACCTAGCCCTCTCACCCTGTCCTTGTGCTCTCCCCAGGCATGCCCTTGTCGTATTTGGAGGCCTTGAGGGCTTGGAAGCTGGGGTTGATGTGGACCCAAAACTGGAGGTCACCGACCCAAGTGTCTTGTTTGACTTCTACCTGAACACGTGTCCCAGCCAAGGCAGCAGAACCATCCGGACAGAGGTAGGGCTGAAAGTGCTGGGTGTGCAGCATCACACATCTCACTGCCCCTGGGCAGGGCTGGTGTCTGCCCGTGGCACTGACACACGTGGCCCAGGTGTGCTCTGACTGGCCTGCCTCTGCTGCAGGAAGCACTGCTGATCTCTCTGTCTGCACTGAGACCACACATTGAGAAGGCTGTGAAGACACCCAGAGACAGCTGAGAAGGGAAGAGAAACCACTGACCTTGCCCTTGGGGACGCAGCTCTTCAAATGTGGGGTGCTGGGCAAGTCACTCCAGGAGCCTGGTGGGACCAAAGCACAGTGACTGGAGGTGGCAGCACTGCCCAACCAGGCATTCACTGCTGCTGGGAGCAGCCAAACTGTGCCGTGCTGCCTGCATGGTCCAGCCAAGGGCTGGTTGCTGCTTCCCAGCAGCTGGCACGAGCCTGGCAGCAGACTTGTTCTCAGCAACTCGGACATCTCAGGTGGGAATAAAGCAGTATGGAACCTCAGTTGCTGTGAAATCCAGGTGTGTCTTGGTGTAGGCACACTCGGTGCCTCTGGAGCAATGTAGCCTTCAGACTGAAGTGAAGTCAGAACTTTATCCTTATGCCAAGAAGCTGTTCCTGCCTCAGCCTGACATCCCCTAGCCCCCCTTCAAGGGTTCATCTTCCGCAACAGCAGGAAGGGCTGGAGCTTCAATTGAGCCTCAGCACTAAAACACATCATCTCGTTACAGTGTGGCTCCATCTGTGATGCCTTAAGCTGTGCCTGCAGTGAGCCAAGACAGGAAAGCAGCTGGAAGAGTTGGCTCCATCCTCCCCTCCTCCTGCTGAGATATTCAGAGCTTTGGTGAGAGCAGATAAGAAACAACCAATACCATGGGTGTTCAAAGCTTTACTGCTAAAACCATCTTCTGAAAGAAAACAATGATACAGTTCTTTAGCCACAGGAAGGCGGGAACTTCTCCCTTGGCACCCATCTTGCTCCCCTCCTTCCCTGATAAACAGCAGCAGTGACTTCCCTTAGTTCCTGAACGAGCCTCACACAGCTCCAAGACAGCAATGGATTAGGGGCACATCCTAGAGAGCTACTGCAGTGTCAGGTGCCCCTGAGCCTCCTGCAGGACCACTCTGGAGACCTGTTGTGTGTCTGTTTCAGTTAGATTCAAGGGGAAGGACAGAGAGAAGCACAGGTTTGAATCTTTACAACTGCACAAGGAACTATGATTCTGCAGGTGACTGCGACTTCCTTGCCAGGGGTTACCTGGATTGTTCTAGTCAGGGTTCAGTGCTTTCCAGCTGTGATGGCTTTCAAGTTACTTGTTCTCCTGAGGATATTTGGGACAAAGAGGAGCCCTGAGGCTCGTTCAATGCTCTCAATGGGCACCAGGAACCGTTCCAGGGGGATTTTATCATCCACAGGGCTGTTGGGCATCACGTAGGAGCGCAACTCAATCTCCCCACTCTCCTTTTCCAAGATGAGCACCTTGAAGAAATGGGTGGGGACAGCCACGTTGTTCTTCCCAATCACCTGGTACTTCACATACATCTTCCCATCAGCCTCCATCCTGCACCAACAGTAACATCCCAGGTTATCTCCTAGTTTGGTGTCACTCCACCCCCCCAGTCCTCCAACACCCCCTAGGCAAGCCCCCACCCACAGTAGGCAGCAGCTCTGCTCCTGCAATAGGGCTGTAAAACATGGTTGGAGCAAAGGCTATGTGACATGATGAGGGTGGGCTGTGCATTGGGGCTACTCCCAAATCCCCTCCCTGGTGGCTCTCTTTAACAGACTTTCCAAGCTATTTCCTGCTGCTGAAGAGATCTCAGCATGAGACAGCTGCTCTTTGGTGCTACATGGAGACCTTTGAAAATGAAGTCGTGTCCTTCAGTGGAGAAGTAGTCCATGACATTGAACCTGAAAGCTTTATTCTGCAGGGATGGAGTCTGCAGTCTAATCTGGTAATCAGCTAATCAACTAAATTATTAAGGACTGCAAACAAAAACAAGCTGGCTATACTGCAGCTCAAGAATCCTACTTGACTCATGAAATAATCATCTGAATGGGAAATACATAAACTAATTCTAAGAAGGCACCTTTCCACAGAACTGTGCACAGCTGGTCTCACCTACTGAGAGGACCCTTAGTAGGTCCCTGAGCCTGTTTTCCTTTGCCAGCACAATACATCTTCTGGGTGCCAGTACAGCTCAGCCCTCGTGTTTACCTGGGCAGGAAGAGGGGTCCTGTGCAGACATAAACATTCCTGTTGTTTCTTGCCAAGCTTCTGCAGTACTTCTCAAGGTTATTCCAGGCATTCTGGTTTAAATGAGGATTCTAGAAACACAACCAGTAGTCAGTTCCTGGGTTATTTCCTCACTATTCAGAGTCACACCACCTGCCTTTTCTGTAACACATCTCAGAGCCCCAAGCACTTTCCATAGAGGATCTCCACTATCACATCTGCTTTGGGCCTGGTTTGCACATCCAGGACAGAAACCATTGCCTAAGGCCACAATTTTTTTGTAAGTGTTCATCTGCCTGTTTAATTGTGCTCCTGACAGGAGCTGCACTGAACGGGGTCTCTCTTTCATGGCTTGAGAGGCGCACGCAGGCTGGTGCACTTGCAGGATGGATCCCTATTGTTAAATTTAGCAGGAAATACGGCACCTCCGAGTCACTTCGGCCCCTCTCTGTCTGAACTGCTGCAGGCACAAACACAGCGACGCTCCCGGGGGCTTTCCCGCAGGGAGCAGCGTCTGCCCTTGAACGCGGGCAGCCCCGGCTTCTCCCGCAGGCCCCGGGCCGTACCTGCGGGGCGATGTTGCTCAGGTAGAAGGTATCCCGCATGGCCTTCTGGCTCCACTTGTGGTTGGCGGCGGCGGCCAGGTGCCCGCGGTCGAAGCCGCTGCCGCGGTAGTCGGCGTTGGTGGCGCGGTGATATTCATGCACCGAGTCGTCCTCCTGGAAGTCGCAGGCGGCGCGGTCCGAAGCGCCGCTGAGCGTGTCCCGGTTGAGCTGCTCGATGACCCAGAGCGCGCTGCGGCTCCGCGGGTCGTAGCACAGCACGTAGGACTCGCGGCTCCGCAGCTGCGCCAGCCCGGGCAGCCCGTACTTGCTCAGCTCGGTGCGCCCCGAGCCCGGCGGCGCGGGCAGGCTGGCCGCTGCCACGGCGGGCAGCACGGGCAGGCGGGCCAGCAGCCCCTCGGCCGCATCGCCCCGCTCCCGGGGCTGCCGGCGGGCAAGGGCCGCCCCCAGCCCCGCGCCCACCGCCAGCGGCAGCACCCACCGGACCCGCAGCATGGCCGTTCACCGCGGGGCCCGTCCCGGCCTTAAACGGGCCGCGGCTCAGCCCCAGGCACGCGAGCTGCTCCGGCGGCATCGCCGCTTTAAGGGCGGGAGCGCGCACAGGGCGAGCGGCGGACACACCGCGATCCCGGGGCGCGGCCCCGCGGCCCAGAGAGCGGCTCGGGACACGGGGCACAAGGACACCGCGCCCAGCGAGGCGGGGACACGCCGGTGCCAGGTATTCCTGGAAAAGGCAAAGCAAAACCATCGCGGAAAGGAGATGGCGGTGGAGAAGCCAGGCTGGTTCTGCAGGGCTGTCCGCAGCGTGCTGTGCTGCTCTCACACCTATGGACATCGCAGCTGGAAGCTGGAGCAGCCCCAACTCCGACTCACACCAACAGGAGAGGTTTGCACTGACATCCGTTTAGTTAAAGGAAACGTTATAAACACCGTGTTTGAAAAAAAGAAGCATTAAAAAAAGGAGTTTTACAGTGATGAATTGTTCACTACACCCAATGTTCACTACACCCTTTTCCGGCAGTTCTTCCCAAACAAAGTGGGGGGAAAAAAGTGTTATCTGTTCCTTTCTTTGGGAAAAGGGCATTTTAGAAGACTAGTCCAAACAGCTAAAACAAAGTCACTGACATTCCTTAAGGAAAACCAGCCTCTGATTCCCAAACATACCAGACTTCCCCAAAACAATTTCTGGCTTTCATCCTGCTCAGTGCCAAAGTGCCAGTAATTCTAGGCCAGGTCACAAAATTCAAACTCAAAACCAGTCTCCTGAGTGACCACCACCAGCAACTTCATCTACCTCATTGGCAGAGCCACGAAGTTCTACAAAGCCCGAACTGCAGCTGAGGTGCAGGTAGAGCAGACCTCCCCTTCCCAGGGAACGCCCATCTCTTCCCACATCCAGGAGTGTCTTGTTTTCCCTCCCAGCTGAGGGTGATTTCCCTTGCCTGGCAGTAGTCCTGCCTGGGAGGAACACATGTTAAGAGCTATTTAAACATCCTCTGTTCAAGTCCCTGTGAGATAATGGGTCTTCAAGGCACCCCAGACTAACACCTCCCACCCCAAAGATCAGCTCTTTCAGCAGGTCAGGATTGTAGGAAACCAGAAGCAGAAACATCTCAAGGCTGGAGCAGGTGTTACTTGGCCACACAAGCAAGGAAACACCAGTTAAGTATCATCTCACTTCAAGAACAACAGAAATAAATCACCAAAAACCTTTGAGGAATGAAGCCAAGGGAAACATGAGGAGATTCAAAAGCTGGTAAAAGGTTAAGACTTTCCTTTGTCCCCTCAGAAAATCTGGTTCTGTTCTTCAAGAAAGGAGAAAGTCTTGGAATAAAGAAATACATGTCCCAAGACAATGAAAAATACCACTCCTTTCAACAGCAGGACAGAAGTTCTACCACACAGGAAGGAAATAAGCAGGAATATAAAACAACTTTTTATGTAGGGAACAGCCTGTCTGGATGCTTCAAAGTTGTTGCAAGCTCTCCCCAAAGAACTCAATAGGTTTGGCAGCCATAGTTTGGATAAGGCTACAGAATTTATCCCAGAGATCCTTTCCAGCAGCCAAATCTCTCATTGCATCCCTTTAAACCACTGCAAACTCCTTTCAAAAGCATTCACTGTCACTCTCTGCAAGGTGACATAACAGGAGCCCTTGGACACCTAGCAAGGGAGACGACAGCACGACACCTGTACTGCCACCTCCCCTGTGCCTCCCCCAAGGAGGATGGTCACCCTCAGGGCCCAAAGCTATGCTGAAAACGTGCAGAAGTTCATCTCCAAGTAATGCTTTCATCCTGATTTGCCTGCTGCCTCCTCAGGTTCCAGCTGCTCAGAGCAGGAACACTCATGGATGGTCCTGCTGCCAGTGAGAACTTCCAGCATAAGGAAACCCTGCACGTGCCAGGGGAACCTGGAATGAACAGCCCAGCACAGGTACACAGGGAGATGAGAGCAGAGTTTGTGCATGGAATGGGAAAGCTACAGCAGTATTTATAGCAGTTCTGAGGCAGAAGTGTTTGGAGCAGGTACAATTGTGCCTAAGAGTGGGACCCTCTGGTTTTACATTTGTAGAGAACCTCCCTGGTGGCTCTTTGACCACATGAGGTCTGGTCAAGAGCCTCCCTAGTGCAGGTACCCAAGAGCTGAGACATAATGCCACCTGGAACAGCCGAGAAACATCCATCCAGTGGCTACAGCAGCCAGGATGTTTCATCACACTGCTGTCCTGGTCTGTTCCATTTTTCTTGGAGGAAAACTATACCCTCAAGAAAAGATTGCAGCAGAGAGGGATACTGTTGCCACAGGTATTAATTACAGATTGCTTTAAACCTTAAATTGCTCTTGCAACACAGCAGCAACACATGGCTGCACAAGTGGTACTCAAGCATCTTTTCAAGAGGCAGAGGTTGCTTGAGATTGCCAATAAGAACATGGGTACGTGCACCAACCTGTCCTGCCCTCTCCCCACGCACCTTGGTGAGAATTACAGCAGCCTGTGAAGGCCTTCAGTGAAGGAAGTAACACCAGTAAAAAAAGCTGAAGGCTGCCAGCATCCCTCCTGCTAGGGCAAGTCTAGGCCAGCAGCAGCTTAAGCAGATCTTACAAAAACTGACTGACCTTTAACAAATCAACACCCATAAATACCAAAAACTGCAGTGTCCAACAGCAGAGGTGAGCCAGCACAGCACAGAAAGAAAGGGGAAAGCATGTTGGATTAGTGTTCACTGAAGAGCTTCTGCACCACACAAGCACCTGGGTGCTGGCAGTTTCTGTCTCTGAGGATTAGGTTTCTGCTCAGGTCAACACTGTGGCAGGTCAGCAGTTCTCCCTGTGGTTTGTCTCAGTCCCTGTTCACCTGAGCCCACTCGACCGTATCCGAAGTGCAGCAGTTTCCCTCTCAGGAGGAATAAATGTCCAGCTGTGACTGTGACTCCAACAGGACCAGGACAGAACAGTGGATCAGCCCCAGCAGTCAGCTCATGACAGATGCTTGTATGCCTGCTGGATTGTGCTAGAGAAGGACTCTTATTGCAGATCAGAACTGCCTCTTCCTGGCAAGAAGTACTGTGAGACAATAGCAAGGTTACTGTGACCAGACCTTAATGCAAGTAGTATTATTTAAACCACTGAGGCAGAAAACCACAGTTCTGTGCCTGTCTAAGCCCCTAAATACATCTGTCTTCATTGCACATGATTAGGTGTCCATTTCTTGTGTTTCAGAATCCTGATTGTAGCTGGATATGCTCCAGTTCAGAGCAGCATGAGGCCTCCCTGCAGCAACAATCCTGCTCTAAGGCTGTGCGTAGTAAGGCTTGACTTGGAACTGCACTTCACCAGGGGATTAAAGCCACCAGCCTTGCTTTCAAGGAGACCTCATGGATAAGGCGGTTCTGGATTCAGGCAGTTTGAGTGCACAAAGCCACCAGCTGTCACCGTGTCCTCCCACCTCAGCTTCCCAAGTCTCTTTCCCAGTCAAAGGAGTGCAAACTGCCAGGAGACCTTCACCAGAAAGCGATGAAATCTTCTTCTTCACATGCCTCAGGGATGGCCAAGTGCAGACATGAGGGAGGAGAATCCAGAATCTACTTGAATGGCAGAATGTGTGACTTCACTGGAATACATTCTGTTCACAGGAGGAAGATCCTTCTATCCTCACCCACCAAAATTCACTGGACTTTAAGTCTGTCCTTTCCCCATCAGAAGTTACTCCACGTGTTACTTCCACCATACAGGAGTCCATCCCTTCAGGGATATACAGACAGAAGGTTTCTTTCTCCCCAAACTCAAAGTCATTAAAAAAAGATACAAAGAACTGCTTTTGGCAGCAAAGAGGCATTTGAGATGTGGAAAAATCTGGAGTGCAGGACCCAAGTAGATGGGGAAGTAATCAGTCCTTGACCTAATAAATAGAGTAGAAGGAAATCTTCAAGGTGGCCAGTAGACCTAACAAAACCTGAAGCCTTGCAGAGACCAGTTGGAGCTTTAGTGCACCACACTGCAAGGGGCCACCTCCCAGGATCCACTGCCACACAGTTCTCTGGCAATTTTTGTTAGGCCCACGGACTATTTGGAATCTTGAAGTTCCTTTGCCTTCTTCAAAATCAGATGAACATCAGAGATAGGATAATCCTATGGCAAAGAAACAAAGGGATTTTAGTGGCTTCCCAGCTTTCCTGATATAGACTGTGTCACTTAAGTAAGGCAAACCTTGACAACAAAGTTCTTAGCCTATTATAACTCTATTATAACACACCATGTTCAGTTACTCCTTTAACAGCTACAGTTTCCTGTTTTGTAGCTGATCAACCTCATTACCCTCCCAGAGAGTTTGTTGTTTTTTTCTCACTTTGTCCTCCAAGGGCAGAGTAACCCGCCCTGCCAGAGAGCCTTATCAAAGCTAGGATTTTGAACAGGCCAAAGCAGGAACTGGCAGAACGTGAGATATCCAACTGTGCAGTGCAGGCGTTTCCAACCTAAGGCTCTCACAGATCTCAGAACTGAACAAAACCCTTTGGCCAAAAATTCAGCAGTGTTACATAAGGTTTCACATCTTTGCTTGAATTTTTTTTTTGCAAACCAATGGAACATTAGAAACCTCCAATCTATAATTTCTCTGTAGGGTAGAAAGGGTGCATGTGGTAAAGACTCCCACTTCTAGTAATGAGAGTGCTATAAGATCCCTGCAGATTTTTCTGCATGCAAACATCACAAATGTGGTACTTGTCTTGAACCAGGCATACCCTCCCACCCTCTCACATACTGTCATCCTCTCTCACAGTACTATTTTAAGACTTTACCAATTGCTCTCTGCACCCACTCTATTTAATTCTTACCTGTAGCAGCCTCATGTTCAGAGTGAAGTCTCCTTCCAGCAACTGATCCCGGATGAGCCTGAAAGATGGAAATTATTCCAGCTACTTTTTACTCTTTACAAAGAAACTTTAAAACCCGTAACCTCTTCACCAGAAGCCCTAACATGCCTACAGAAGACTCCTGGATCCATGGAAGAGAAGAAGAGGAAGGCTGTGTGCGTACTTACGTCAACATGGCACAACAGACGAGCAGGAGGAAATCGAAGCGCTTGTCGTCGGCAAAGAGGGAGTCCCAGATGCGGATGACATCTGGCAGCAGGAACTCTTGGGACAAGAGCAACGTCAGCCAGCGGAAGGCAAAGAACTGGGGTTTGATGTTCTGTTCTTGCTGTCAGACAGGCACCAGGCAAACAATGAATACGTGCTCCCAGCCAGCTCCCTACAGGCAAGAGACGCACCCCGTGCTTCCATCCCCGTCTCCTACCCAACACTGCTCTAAGCTCCCAGCTCATCCTGCAGCAGCAGGAAAACCTCTGCATCCTTTGGAGACTCTCCCATTCAGCCTTGACTGAGAGATTTTCAGTGCAGCCACACTCCACACCTACAGCCAAGCCAGAAAATGTTCCTCTGTCCACACATGGAGGAAAGGAAGCTTTTCTCCCTAAAGGCGCTGTTTGTGTTCCGTTAAACCTGCCAAGTAATTTTAACGTTCCCATTTCAACAGCATTTTATCTGCAAAGCTGCAGCCCTCCCCTGCTAGCACAGGCACTGTTTGTCAGGATTTCCTCTCCTTTCCAGAACCCCTGTATTTATCAAAAGGTTTACTATTCACAAAGAGAAACAAAGATGGAACAGAGTTCACACTCATGGTCAGTAAAACATGCTGAAAGCACCTTTAGCCTGAAGCTTTCCTGTTTTCTGATGTTAAATCCAAGGTAGCGTAAGTTTAATCAAGGTCAAACAAGTTCAGGATTCTGCTGATATTCCTAAGGACCAGCTGCTGCATGGCCAAGACCATTTCCTGCCAGCCAAACATTAAGCAGTTTTTCTCCCCACTGAATCAGCTACCAGCCAACACTGTGGGCTGTGTCACTCTGCTGACAAACCCCTTCTGGATCATAAAAGAAACATATCCTGACTTTTCTAGACAGAAAAAGAAATCAGTGTAATTTGGTGAAGGTTGCAGTAACAGGAATAGCTTTCCCTTCCAAAGTCTCCTTGGACTTTCACACCAAATGGACTCCAAGACTGAAGATGTTTGTAATGAAAGCTGCCTTCTACATGTTCTACAAAACTCACACAAACCCAAAGCATTTGAAAACCTCTGGATGAAAGGGAACGGTAGAATTTGGCCGGTGGGATCATCCAGCTCACTGGATTTCACTTCTCCTTTGGAATGTGCTCCATGGAGTTTAAGTCAGTGGTGTCAGGGCAGCCAGTGGCAAGAGAAGTGTGTGTGTGCAGCATGGGGGATGCTTTTTGGTTTGCTCTTAAAAGCAGACGCGATTTTGGTAACCTGGAATGCTGAAAAGCTCTACAGCAAAACCCATGTTTTGACTGATCTCTACAAGACAGTAAAGACTCCAGCTATGCAGGTGAGCAAAGATCTTGGCCAAGTCCCCTCAGACTCCCAGCTGGCAGCTGTGCAACAACCATAGTTTGCTTTCAGAGGAAGGCAGGGCAGGAAGCCTTGCTGTGTCAGCTTGCTCTGGGCTCACTACCAGGAGAGGCCGTTTCAGCTCACAGATAAGAGTCTCTCTGCCCCACAGGCAAAGCCCTTCATACACTCTCTGCGTTCTACTCAAGCACAGTTTAACAAAACTGACATTCACATGCACTGTTAAGCCACTCCTCACATCCCACCCGAGACCCAGAGAAACACCTGGCTCCTCACCAGTTTCAAATACAGCTCCACATCTTTTTCCTTCAGGGTGGAGTACACCTTCTCCATTTTGTAGGTAATACCACACTGAGAATCATCCAGGCTCTTAATGAAGTTGTCCCGAATTTCAGCCATCAGATTGGTAAAGCAGAAAAATGTGTCTGCTTCAGCATGTTCTGAGGAAAGACAATAAGAACATGGAAGAATAAAGGAAACCTCACTGTGAGAGATACAGAGCTATGAAATTATCCTTGCTCCATAATCTGGTTGCTGTATTGGATTTGAGGAGTAGATCCCACCAGATCTTGGTTTGCTTGGTCTGGGTCAAGGCTAGACAAACTTTTTTATTTCTTATTTTTTTTAAACTAGAAATATCTACAGAGCCACTGCAGATACTAACCTTGTGTCCAGCACAAGGTCTTCATGACATGAGGTCACAAAACAGTTATCCATGCCCAAGAACATAATCTGCCACCAGCACACACCCTCAGAGCTCCTGTGAAGCAGAAGCAAGAGGCAAAGTCCTCCCTTTCCATTTTTTCCTCACCATCTACATTTAGTACAAGGAAACAAGAGCTTCTACGGGAATTTTGAGTTTAACAAACAAATAAAAATTGCTCAAAATCCTCACTTCTCATGTCCTCACCACTCCTAGCCCATTCAGCTCCTACCAATTCCCCAAAATGCCTCATGCTGTGCCACTGCTGAGCAGTCAAAAGGCTTCCTCACCTTTCCATTCACTGTTAGGGTCTGTAGCAAAGGTGTAGTAAAGAGGCCCCACAATTTCATTCATGCCCTGGACATAGGCTATCCCGGGGTTCAGCTTGGCATAGATGAACAGGATCCGCTCCACCACTTCCCAGTGAGCTTCGCAGCCGTTGGGCAGAACTTCGTACTCGCTCAGAGAGCTGGGGGTGGTTTTAAGAGGGGAGCTCACCTGGAAGACAAGGCTGAATCAGGATAACCAACTGGCACAGATCCTTTAGCACATGTGCCAAGTTTGGCTTTTAACACACACACGCTCCCCAAAAGATTCGGGCTTGTGGGTTGTACAACACAAGCAAGACAAGCAACTCTGGGAGCACACAGGCAGAGAAGTCCTGGTGCTGGCTGTCCCTGAAGAACAAAGTCTGTGCAGCAACACACAGTTCCTTCTGAATCATTGCACCACATGATCTCACACAGTAAAAACCACAGCAGTTCCACTTCTTTGTTAGTAGTATGAGGGAAGGATATTGATGGTTGTAGGAGAAGCCACCTTCCCCAACAGCACGTGTGCTGTAACATTCATGAAAGAGGAAAGAGACTACAGATTTTAACAAATACTCAGCTCTTCTCCTAATTCCAGGTTTGAGCTCCAGTTCTGGAAGACTATGGAAATTTGTAATAAATTCATGGTAAAGTAACTCCTCATTATTTTGTTGCCATACAGGAAGGCATATGCCAGGCACAAAATAACTTGTGAGTCCAAATTCTACCAGAATTCAGGTAAAAAAAATCCTTAAAACTAAATCCATCTATAATTCTCTAAAGTCTGTCAGGCATTTCACCTGGTTCTACAATGTCCAGCCCCCAGAATGCTGAGTATCTGCTGAGGTGTTTCCTTAATTCCACTGCACAAACAGAAAGAGAAACAGAGAACAGCCCAAAAATCACCCTTCCCCTTCCCAATCCGAGATCTTGCCCTGTGACAACCCAGAGCTCACATTTGTCACCCCACTGCGGTTCCGTGCCACCGTCTGTGACTTGAGCGTGGTCTGCTCCACCCGTCGGCGCAGGGTCTCAAACTCGTTCTGGGGGTCCAGGATTAACAGGCAGGGATAATCCGTGGGGCGCTGGAAAAACGCCATGTCAGGGTACAGCCTCCTGGGATGGACACAGAAGGAAATCAGGGACAAGAAGGAAGTACGTGCTCCATGTTGAGTGGGAGGCTGGGTTTAATATTAAACTTCGTTTTCAAAGTACAATTTGTTGACCAAACCTCTCGGCTTCAGAAGTCTGAGCCTCACATACCTGACATCTTTGTCTATCTGGAGGAGCACTTCATTATCCTTGAAGTAAGTGTTCCATCGACTGTCTGGATTTGGATTGAGGGGCTAAAGAGAAACAATAGAAACTGAACAAGTGTGTTTCACACGTGTCAAAATCCTCAGTAAACATACAGTGATTTAACATTCCTGCTGTCACTCTGCCATCAGCACTGTCTGAGCACATCTGGGTCATTTTTTCTCCCACATTTTCAATCCCTTTTCACTCATCTCTTCAAGAGTTTGTTCTCAAATCAGGTTGTTTTCCCTTCTGTTAACAAGATTCCTGATTTCAGCTCCAAACCTGTACCATGGAGATGGTATTTGGACTTGGGGTAAGAGTTATCCACCCACCCAGTACTTTGACGTTGTGGTTCTTCTCTCTACACCAAGATCCACACAAAGTTAACAACTAACTGAGAAAGCAACAAGCTACATTCCAAGGGATTCAAAGATCACCGTGACCTGCCTGTGTGGTTTTACAGACATGCCAGTTTTACACCACCAAGGCTCCAGAGATCACAGTGGGCTGGGTGACTGCAGGGGAGTGAACACCCAGAATGGTCATGGGAGCAGCTGTATCATTTTACAGTCTCTTCTGATCAGTTACTTCACTCATTCCTCCCACACACACTCTCCTAACAGAGAAGGAGAAAGCCAAGGCATGCAGGAAATAGTCTGTTAAAAAAATAACAACCCAGCAGCATTACTAGAAATAATCAACTCTCCTGCCTTCCACACCACAGTCCAGCCTGACTCTCCTGCTTTTTTATCCTCTGGCCTGAATCCACTCATGGACCCAACTTCCCAAAGGAGCATCTCATGGCTCCAGGAACCTCTTATGAGCCTCTGCCTTTCCCTAGAAGACCCACAATCTAGGCAGGCAGCCCTAAAGGGCAGGAGGAGGGAAGTGCACAGCTGGAAACAGCTCTCTACAGAGCTATTGGTGCTCTGAAAATAATTCACACTCAAGGCTACCATGACAAAAGTGCCAGGCTGGCACCTGGGAACCATCCCTCCCTCCAGCAGGGCAGAACAGTTGGGGACAGAGCCAGGAGCAGCCCAGGGAGCCAGAAAAATTCCCAAGGAATTTTCTTCAGCACAAAGGCTTAGCAACACTTACGTGATCTTCCAAGGTCACATCTTCCCTTGAAACACCCAGGTTGGCTTTGGCAATCCCAGGTTGGATAATCATTTCTTTTAGGAACTGCGAATACAGATCCCTTAAAGAAAAAAAGAGGAATTTGCAATGAGGAAGATAAGGTCAAGGTGAACACACAGACAGAGCTCAAACAGTTTCTCTGTCCCACCCTGCTCAGCCAAAAGGCACCTGATTTTCTCTTCAGTGTAATTGAAGGGGTCAGTTCACAAGGCAGCTGAGAGAACAGCACATTTCACACAAGAACAATTTGTTTTACGAAAGTACTTAATAATTTAAAAGCTATTCTCCTTCTCTGCAGATATCTTTGGAAATAAAGGGACAAGTACCAAGATCCTCACCTCTGTTTCTTCAGCAAAGAGCTCCATAAGGCTTTCTCTAAAGGGAGGTAGTTCAGGAGTATCTGTACAGGAAACAGGTGAACAGGAATTAGTATTCAATGAGCTGTTACACCTGCAAGATGAGCAAAGCAAACACAGAGGCTTGAACTGGCTCTTGGGAAATACTGGGAGTTCTGTCCAAAGGCTGAGTACTTTGCTAAGCAACAGTCACGAATATTTTAGGGACTGGCTTTCAATGCAGAACTATTTGTAGGACTGATCAATAGTTAACCTGAACGAAATGCACTGCTAGCTTAAAACAGAGGCTGTTCACATGCAAAGTGCTGATCTCCACAAAACTTCTAGTGGCTTTTAAGCTCTGGATTTATTGTTTGTTTGTTTACAACTTTAACCGCCAAAAAAGTGCAACTTGTACTTAATCAACCAAAAGCATCACTTGCAAGAAAGAAAAGCACCCCAAGCAAAACCCACCTTCCAGCACAGGCAGCGCAGCCCACCATCAAAGGGAATTCCTGTGGAACACCAGGCAAAGAAATAACCACGTTAGCCCATCTCTCACCGCGGGTTGCTGATGTCACCTCACAAACAGGCCTGGCAACGCTCTTGCTCCCCTAGGGGCACGAAGTTTCCCCAGGGACGCTGCCGGGGTTATCCACAGTGCCTCCCACGGGGACACGCCGTGTCAGGCGGCACCAGCCCGGGACACCGCCGTGCCCACAGCCCCCTCCCCAGCGGAGCCGGTCCCCGCGGCACTCACCGCTGAAGCACAGCTCGCGGAGCTTGGTCAGAGCCACCGTGGGTTCGCCGAGCACCTCCTGGAAGTCCGCGATCCTGAGGGGAGCGAAACCACGGGGGTCATGAGGGCTGGTACAGGCAACCCGAGACCCCTCAGAGCCCCCAAACCCTCAGAGCCCCCGATTCTCGAGAGCCCCCGCCCCACGGAGCGCAGCCCCGGCAGGGTGGGGAGGGGAAAGACCCCCCGTCCCTACGGAGACCGCAACACCAACCTGCTCTGGTGCAGCCGCGACATGGCGGCCCCGACGCCCCTTCCCCGCGCGCCGTATAAACGCTCCGGCTGGAAACGCTGCCCGGGGAGGGGGATGCGGGATGGGCCCCGCCCCGGCCCCGCCCGCCTCTGCGGCCCCGCCCCGTGAGGCGTGGTGAAACCGCCCGCTCCACACGGACCCTCCCTGCGCTAAGCCCCGCCCCCGCCCGCCTCAGGGAGCCTTTCCTGAGCGTTTGCCCCGCCCCCTCCGTGGCAAAGCTCCGCCCCATTCGTCCTGCCCGTAGCACAAAGCCCCGCCCCCGCCCCGCGCGCTGTCTCCCGCCCCGTTTCATTCCACCGCTCGCTAAGCCCCGCCCCCGCCCGGTAAGCTCCGCCCACTACCCGCCTCGAGGCGCTCCCGGAGCGCCGTGGGCCCGGTCCCTGCCCTGTCCCGGCCCTGTTTCGGCTCCCCGGCCTGCAGGACACGGCGTGAGTCCCTCTCCAGGCACCAAGCGCCAGGAGAGACCCCCTCGGGCTGGAACAGCCGATTCCCCAAGCACTGAGAAGACCCGTGGGGTGGTCGCGCTGTCTCGGGCACGCTCCAGCCCATGCCAATGGCAACCGTGAGCGGGGTCCGCGGGAATGAGCCCCGTCAGTGAGGGGGCGCGGTGGGACCCTGACTCTACGGTGGCGGCAGCCGCAGCCCCTGAGCGAGGGCCAGGCCGGGCTGCGCCCACCCGTCGCGGGGAGGCCCTGCCGGGACGCCGCGGCCGAGCTCTGCCCCGCGCAGTGACGTCAGTGCCTCCGCCGCGTGACGTCACGGCCTTGTGACGTCACCGAACGTCCCCGTTCCGGCCGGCTCCCCGCTGACCGAGCGTTCCGGCCAGGCCGGCGTTTCCGGGGAAGGACTCGGTGGCGCTTCCGGCACGGGCGAAGGAAGTGACGGCTGGTTTGTTGACAGCGGAGGCTGCGGCGGGGGGAGCGGGCCCGAGCAGGACGCGGACCCCGGCCCGCCCCGGGGAGCCGGGACCAGCCGGGACCAGTCCCCCATGGCGCCAGGTGAGTACCGGTGGCTCCCTCCGCAGCCCGACCCGGGGGCACCGGGCCTGCCCGCCTGGTCGGGGGGCGGAACCGCCGCCCCCGGCAGTATCGCACGGTGCCCCCGACACAGTCCCCATCCCCTCCCCGGGACTGCCGGGAGCAGCCGGGCCCCGCCGGGCAGGGCTCCGGCCCGCGGCAGCAGCTCCGGCGCTGCCCGGCGAGGTGACCTCTGAGTGCCTGGGGGACGAGGGAGGGCGCGGGTTCGGGGCCAGCGCTGCCCGCGGGGTTGATAGAGACCATCGCAGGCTGGTGGAGCCTCAGTGCCCAGGGAGCCGTGACTCCAGGTAGTCTTCTTGGGCAGGCGCCTTATGGAACGAAAATCTGTGATGTAATTCAGTGAGCTGAAGGAGCATCTTTACTGCAGGCAGGTACAAAGATCAACACATTTCCCGGTGGGTGCGAGCTGTTTCATTTACGATGTCAGTCTGGCTGGCTGACAAGTCTGGGAGTTGCAGGCTTTGCTGGGACAGGATAGTTCAATCTCCTCCTACTTCACTTTCCCTAGGTAAAGAAGGGATGGTGTTTCCCCACAAAGGCAGCAATGACCCATCAATTAATAAAATCACAGTGATTTGCAGTTGCAATATGCCAGCTAAAGTGACAGTGCAGTTTCCCTTCAGAGCATAACCTGTGCCAAACTCTGCATTTACATTACATTTGTAATTCTGAAGTCGCTGTAATCAGCTCGTGTCAGTGTATATTGTTTGCCCTCTCCTTGGACAAGTCCCTGATGCTGGAACAGTCAGCTTTGCCAATCATTTTTGTAGCAACAGCGTAAATGTTGTGTGGTTGGCGTGGAGCCACGGTGAGTCAGGCTTGGCTCCGGGCACTGCCTGGAGAGAGGCTGGGAGAGATGATCAGTGTGAAGTCCAAGGGAGAGGATATTGGCACTGGCAGCCCCAGGAGAGGTCCTGAGCCTCACATGCCAGTGCAGCCTGGAGTGTTGTAACAATGCAGATGCAGCCTGGAAATAAGCAATACTTGCAAAGAGGCTGGTGGCTCCTGGATGCTGGGGCTGGGGTAGGTAGAGCTGCCTGTATTGCACCTGGTTTTGGGTCCACGGATGGCAGGAGGGTGCTGTTACTGAACAGAGAGGGCTGTGTGCCCATGGCTTTTGTGTGCCTGCTCCCCAGGTTCTGAGGAACTCAGTTCCTTGGTGCACTAAGGTGGATGCAAATCCGCCAGAGAAATAAACTGGAAAAATACTGACAGCTGAAGTTCTGGTCACTTTTCAGTTCTTGCTCTTGAATTTTCAGTATCTTTCATGCATCTGTCTAACTTTTCCAAAATGCACATGGCACCAGGCAGCTCATTGCTGGAAAAGCACTGGTGGCAGTCACTAGGCAGCTTCATCCTGTGTGAAGCTTCCTGAGGAGAACAATTAGACAAATGTTAAGGATTTTTCAGCCTCTCCAGTTCTTTTCTTTTTGTCACTCATCGAGGTTATAACTAGAGACAGTATTGATCAGGGCAGCTATTGACACCCTTACTTCCCTCTCTGCTGCTGAAGTGTCATGTCTTCAGTCTAGGGAGGGAGAGGCCAGCTTGTTTTGTGTTCTGGACAAAAGGTCACAGCAGCTGCTCAGATATCTGTAATAAATCAGGAGGATGAAAGCTTTTCTTTGGTCTTATTTCATTGGGACAGTTTAACCATTCTTGATATTAAACTTCTGCATGGGACTGTGTTGGTGGATCACGGGGAGCTCAGAAGTTAAAGGGCAGCTGATTTCTTCAGGGCTGAGATCAACTGGCTGCATTGTGCTGGTCTCAGCAGAGAGGGAACAGAGGCTTGTCAGAGCCACAGGAAGGCAGTCCTTGCCCTCTGGTGCTCTGAGCTGCTTGGACAAGTCCCAAGCACTGGCTGTTTCCAGCTGCACGTGACAATAGATTGTCAGTGGGATTTTGTTTCTGAGTTCTCTGGCCATCGGTAGTAAACAGTGGAAGAACACTGGCTGCAGGGACCTCCTGTCTGATGGCACAGGGAAACTGGTAGGGACAGCAGAACACGCTTCCCAGCTGGTTTAGATCTTCCTGTCGATCTTGCCTTTCTGGAAAGATTCTCTCCAGCAAGCTTCAGGCAAAATCTGCGAGAGGGACTTGTTCTGAGGTGAGGCCAATTCATCTCCAAAGCAGACACAGGACAGCTTCCTCCCACCTGCATTCCCTTTGCCAGGACCTCCCAGCCACGGAGACAGTACTCTGCACTCAGTGGCCCATTTCAGCCTTGACTTCTCACTTTATTTAACTCCAAAGCTGAGAACTGTGGATTGTGGAGCTCCTCCTTTATCAAAGTTAAAAACCCTCCATTTTCTTTGATTGGACCACACGCACCTCAGTGGAGCTATTGTGGCACTATTGTGAAGTCACAGTGTTATGTTCGACTCCCAGCTCAGCACTCACTGACCAAAAGAGCAAGTTCCACCTTTAACACCATGACTGGAGAGAGTTTAAAGTATAATTTTTATGATTGCTGAGGTTTTGGCGGGTTTTTACCTTTTAGAGTGATTAAGCTGAGGAATGGGAGTTATTCTTCTGTCTTGTACTGGTGCCAAAGGAATGAAGGAACGAGAGAGCAGCAGCAGCTTTAGAGAAGCAGAGAGCTGGTGACACACAAGTGTCCTGCTATTTGCAGCTGCAGGATAAAGATCAGAAGCGGAATATGGTTAAGGACATTTTGCAACTTCTCCAGCAATGGCTGCTCGGTTGTGGTGCAGAGAATAACAGCTACCTCCACAGCATCAGTGTTCTCAGGACCAGCAGGGACATTATTGATAAGGCATAGGTTTTATATTTAAAAAAATTCAACATAATTTTTTGTGTCTGTGGAAATATTTAGAAAAGTTTAGGTTTGCATATAATGTGATTTGACCCCTTGAAAGTGAAATGTCATTGTTCTTCAAGCTAACTTTTCTGATAAGCCCCTCAAGGCCCCAGTGAGCAAGTTTTCATACCAGAACAGTCAAGTAGTTTCAAATCAGAAAACAGACAGGGCTAGTTTCCCCCAGTTGTCTGCCTCACCCGTCCTTTATCCTGTTCCAAAAATGTAGAAAGGCAAAAGCCTTTTTCCAGTTTAGTCACTCTTTGTGGCAGATTTGGGGTGGTGAGGATGAGCTGGATGTAGAGGTGTCTGGCACAATCACAGTCCTTGCCTTTACACTGCACTCAGAGGGATCCCAGACCAGTCTGTGTGTTTCCCTCTGGCTCCTGATCCACTTCACACTCTAGTTCAAGGACTTGCATGAAGTTCTGGCTTGGCACTACAGAGAAACACTGAGCTTGAAAATGAAACTTGACTTGGAATGTTGGCAGAGAGAACAACAGGCAAGAGATACAGGGCCACAGATCCCACCAGTGCTATACAAAGGATTATGCTGACAGTAAATGTTCTGCTGGTTTATCCAACCCACTCTGAAGGAAACCAAGCAATGTGGCTCCTACCACTTCCCTTTCTGAGGGCCTTTGTCAGCCAGATAACCTTGCAAAGAGGAAACATTTTGCTGTGTAGCCTCATTTCCAAGCACATCACACTAACTCATTCCCACAGTATTCCCTTGGAGTGGGAATACCAAGGAATTAAGGGTACACTACCAGAGAGGCCAAACTGCTGCGGGTCCTTTTGAGGTCAGCAAGTGTTGGGCTGTAAATACAACAAGCATCCTGCTGGTGTGACAGCTTTGTGGGACATGTGCAGTTGTTGCCTTTCTCAATGCATCTTTTTCCCCTGTCTGCTTACAGCTGTCCTGATGGCCCCATAAATTCATCCCAGAACTTCATCTGAGGGAAGGATCTCCTGCATCAAAAGCTTCCTTCTGCTCTTCCCCTACCCATAATTTCCCTCAAGATGGCATCTGACAGTCCTGAGTCGCTGATGACCTTGTGCACGGATTACTGCCTTCGCAACCTGGAGGGGACTCTCTGCTACCTGCTGGACAACGAAACGCTCCGGCTCCATCCCGACATCTTCCTGCCAAGCGAGATCTGTGACAAACTTGTCAATGAGTACGTTTCAGGCCTGCTTTGGGGGAGCTCAGAGAAGGGGGAGTATAGTTCTCCAAAAAGAATTATAGGAAAGAATTCGTAGGGCTGTGTTTTTCCAGTTGATCGTGTTGGCAAATAAGGGTTTGCACGAACTTCAGAAGGAACTGTTCGCTTTTGTACTGCTGTCATTCTAATTTCTGTGGTAATCACCCTTTCCAAGTTAGTCCAAGCTCAATGAGATGCTGTAAAAAGGGAAACGAAAAAAGTAAACCCAGAGTGAAACTCACTGCTTCTTCCTAGAATGTCAGTGAGCAACAAGGAAGCCTTCCCATTTCCTATCACTGAAGCATTACAACACTCCGTCCAAGCAGAGAAATAAGAGTGCAAAGTGCTAACAGATGTTAAATTTTAAGGCTGCTCCCACAGTTTTATAAAGCAACCTGTTTCCAGTGATTTATGTAGTTTATGTAGTTTGGCTGTCACAATCACTCTTGGCTGAACTTGTGCCCACAAAGTCTGGCTGAGAATTTTGGCCAGTTTATTTTCTGAAAAATGAAACAAGAAATAATCAAATTACTAAGTTTAAACAGCTAGGAAGTCTGTGCTTGCCAGAATCCAGTTTGCTCACACACACAGAGTCTTGCACAAATCTTTGCCCAAGATCTTCCTAGGGATTGTTGGTTCTGTGCCAGAAGAGGTGGGTGAGCTCCTTTGCCCCAAAGGCTGATCTGGGTGATATGGGGGGGTGGTGGGGCGAGTGGGTTAGTGTGTGCTCACAACTCTGTCACGCTTCCTTGTCACCAGTGCAGGTGCCAGAGCTGTGGTTGAGCCTGTGCTGTGCTAACACCATTGCCCCACACAGGTACGTGGAGCTGGTGAAGACAGACAGCATCTTTGAACCCCATGAAAGCTTCTTCACGCTGTTCTCAGACCCACGGAGCACCAGGCTAGCTCGGATCCACCTGCGGGAACACATTGTGCAGGACCAGGACCTGGAGGCCATCAGGAAACAGGTGGGGTTGCTCTGACAGCTGCCACATCATGTAGCAGCACGGGCACCAGCTAGAATCCCAGACATCCAGAGATTCCTGAGGCTCCATCCTTCACTGTCCAGGCTTTCTTTGGACTAACCTCAGCTTACCTCCTCTCAACTCCAAAGCCACTGTTGGGAATGGCATAGGACACTGGTCAAGTTGGGTGACACATGGTTTCAGGCTGTCCCAGTGCAAGGTGTGGGGCAAACAGGGTGGGCACTTTATCCGTGAAATATCTCTAACCTCGATTTCCCTTTTTTCAGGATCTTATTGAGCTCTACCTGACTAACTGTGAGAAGCTGACAGCCAAGAGCCTCCAAACCTTGGTGAGCTTCAGCCACACACTGATCTCCCTGAGCCTCTTTGGCTGCTGCAATATCTTCTACGAGGAGGAGAACCCCGGGGGCTGTGAGGACGACTGCCTGGTGAACCCCACTCGCCAGGTCTTGGTCAAGGACTTCACTTTTGAAGGCTTCAGCCGCCTGCGCATCCTGAACCTGGGCCGCCTGATCGAGGGGGTGAACGTGGAGACACTGCTGCGGCCCTTGGCCTCTCTTGCAGCTCTCGACCTTTCTGGGATCCAGCTGAATGATGTGGGATTCCTGACCCAGTGGAAGGACAGTCTGGTTTCCTTAGTGCTTTACAACATGGACCTTTCAGAGGAGCACATCCAAGTGATTGCGCAGCTTCGTAAGCTCAGGTCAGCAGATCTGTTCTTCCTTCTTTATCCTTCTCCAGCTGATAGGGAAAGGTCTTTCAGGAATGGTTTTCTTGCCTGCTATTAGAGAGGTACCCACTGCTGGAATCAGCTTTTGTGTAACTTAATTTGTGGGAGGAGGCAAGATACGTTTCTGGGGACGCACAGATGCTCTGGTGCATCTTAATCTCCAGGTAGAAATGCTCAGGTGGCTGCTGTGATGGAGTTTGGAAAAAGTAGTTTCTGAGCCTGGAGCAATTTCCTTTGTGATGTGTGGCTAGATAATTCACTGTGGTCCATTCCAAGTAGCACTCTACCAGATACCTGTGTGCTTTGGTTAGACACAGGGCCAGCTGCTGCTGCCACAGTCTACACAACCACATTCCCATATCTTGGGAAGGAAATAATGATAAATAATAATCACACTTGGCTCTGGTAGGGAGGCAGAAGCCCCAGCTAATGCTTTCAAAGATGTGAGATGCTCTCTATCATTTGCAGGCACCTGGATATCTCCCGAGACCATCTGTCCAGTTACTACAAGTTCAAGCTGACCCGGCGGGTTCTAAACTTGTTTGTGGAAAACCTGGTGAACCTCACTTCGCTCGACATCTCAGGGCACACCATGCTGGAGAACTGCACTATCCCCAGCATGGAGGAGAAGATGGGCCAGACAAGGTAAGGAAACAGCAGTTACTCAGGTCTGCTCGGATGGATCAGTCAAAGATGAATTAAGAAGAGTTCCCTCTTCTGAGTTCCCAAATTCTGTAGGTCTAATCAGTACTAAAAAGCAGGATACAAGTCTTGCCAGGTTCCCCTGACGTAGAGACTGGTGTGAGAATCAGCTGTGATTGCTGTATTCAACACATATAAGGACTTGTAAGAGTAATAAAAAATTCATCCCATCTGCCTGCCATGCATATTTGAAGTATTTCAGTTCTTTTCCACACAGATTCTCTCGGGGATCTCCTGCAGGATTCTTTTCTGAAAGGACTCCAAAGCCCTTTACACATTTCCTACACAAAATACTCTTACCCTTGCAGAAATCCAGGCTCTTCTGTCAGAACATTTATACACTGAATCGATACATCAACATTCATGGGAGAGCGGAGTGTTTTAGGAGTTTGGAGTCTAAAGGTCTATTTTCAGATTTGACCTGGATACTGGGTAGATCAAGCCTTGGAAATCCTGGTGCCCCTCAGCAGAGGCATAGCTAGAGGTCTAGTTTTCCACATCAGCCAAGAGCTCTGCCCTCCTGTTAAGCACTTGCTGAACAGAAGCAAAGAAGTGAGACAGTACTGGCTCCTTTTCACCAGAGCTGGTGAAAATGTACTGGGTCTTAGTCAATAAGGAACATGGCAGCAAAAACATGCGGGCTCACAGAAGCAGACTTAGCATGTCCATCACATTACAAATACATTGGATGATGAAATCCACAGGCCTTAAAGAGGAAATTTTCACCCTGACTAGTGAATTTCTAGGACAAATTTTACCTGGGAAAGCTGCATCCTGTTTGTAGTAATTCTTACTGCTGGTTCCATTCAGCACATTCACCTTTCATTCAGGATCACTTGGGATGAATATTTAGAGTTATGATCATAAGCAGCTGCCTGGTATAAAATGAAGTGTAGCTTTTACCACTCTGGGTATGAATTCAGAGTGAATTGAAGGCTGACAGCCATCTCTGTGACAGGAGACACCTGAAGAAACATGGTACCAACACGAGCAATCTTGTTTTTTCACCCCAGCATTGAGCCAGCAAAGAGCAGCATTGCTCCCTTCCGGGGTCTGAAACGACCACTGCAGTTCTTGGGCCTGTTTGAAACATCCCTCTGCCGCCTGACCCATATTCCAGCCTACAAGGTAAGGAGGCTGTAGAATACTGGCAGCAGAAACTTGTTAGAAGTTGAAAGAACATGAGAACACTGGCTGGCAGCAGAGTGGAGTTCTTTGGGTCTTGGGTGTGATAACTCAGCTATGACCTTTCAATAAGTACTTCATAATGCAAGAAAACTGCCAGAAAACAAGACCTGTACCCAACATAGGTTTTATAAGGGTTGAAAAATATGTCCCTTGGAGAAAAGCATGGAGAAATCATCCTGCCTGAAGGATGTCTGTGACTAGAGAAAAGGATTTAAGATGGTAGGAGTCTTACTTTTGAATAGCATCCTCCTGCTCCAAAGGTGCCCTTTCTTATCCCTCTGGGCTGAAAAGTAACTCAACCTGTCTCATTCTGGGCTGAATCTGTTCTCAGGGCAGAGGGAAGGTATACCCTTTGACCTTTCAGAGTTTCCTTCTCAAGTTGGTTTTCCTCCTTCATAATTTCTCTCCTGACTCTTTCTGCTCTTCCACACCAGGTGAGTGGAGACAAGAACGAGGAGCAAGTCCTGAACGCTATCGAGGCTTACACCGAGCACCGGCCAGAAATCACTTCCCGAGCCATCAACCTGCTTTTTGACATTGCCCGCATCGAGCGCTGCAGCCAGCTGCTGAGAGCCCTCCAGGTAAGCCTTAGCCTCACAAATTTTGGCACTCCTAGTCTTTTTTTCCACTCTGGGACACTGTATCAGGCCACTCCAGAGAAAGTTCCAGTAGCGCAGTGAAACTGAGACCTTTAATTTCCTAAGCACGTTCCTGCGATGCCTGGGCCACACATTGCCTCTGGGCTTCTAACAGCCACTCCAAGAATTAGCAGCAAGTCCATGGCACTTAAGCTCTGTGTTGCTTCTTTGCAGCTGGTGATCACAGCCCTCAAGTGCCACAAGGATGACAAAAACATCCAGGTGACAGGCAGCGCTGCACTCTTCTACTTGACCAACTCCGAGTACCGCATGGAGCAGAGCGTGAAGCTGCGGCGCCAGGTCATCCAGGTGGTGCTCAACGGCATGGAGTCCTACCAGGAGGTCACAGTAAGAGCAGCCCAGGCACCTTTGGTTCCCATAGTCCTCTTTCCCTGTATCAGTTCTTTAGCCTGGTGTCAGCATTTGGGTTTCCTCTGCTTGCAGGAAGTTAAACAAGGCAGAGAAGTTACTGGCCAGGTCTGCTCCTGGTCTCCACTCAGTAATGGGGAGTACATGCAGAGTGTTCCTTTTCATCCATGAACAGTTGTCAAAGGGTGTATGTGACACACAGATATCCAGCACTGACTGCGGTGTGAAATGGTTGTGGGTAAAGGGGGTTTTTAGTGAATGGAAAGAAACATCTCAAATCTCTGGAAGTCAGCTGTGTAGAGAGTCCACAGGCAGTGAGGAACTGGCCTGGATAGCAGTGGGTCCTGGATAATTGAATGGCCTTGTGAGAGTGGAGTGATAGTCATGGAGCATGGCTAAAGCACAGCACTAGGTCAGAGGGTAACAGAAATCTCAGTAGCTGTAGTCAGGCAAGAAGATGATTTCAGTACCAAACAGCAAGGAAGCATGAGGTGGTGAGGTCTGTGCTTTTGTAGCCATTTGGCCCAGTGTTTGCTTCCTTTTGACCCAGGTACAGCGGAACTGCTGCCTGACCCTGTGTAACTTCAGCATTCCTGAGGAGCTGGAGTTCCAGTACCGCCGAGTGAACGAGCTGCTGCTGAACATCCTCAACCAGAGCCGGCAGGACGAGTCCATCCAGCGCATCGCTGTGCACCTCTGCAATGCCCTGGTCTGCCAGGTGGACAATGACCACAAAGAAGCCGTGGGCAAGATGGGGTTTGTCATGGTTGGTATGGTCCCAAGGTGTCTACTTCTCCGTAACCCAGGCTAGGACAATTCCCTTGCAGCTGTCCATCAAATCTCTCCAGCCATGATCCAACCTCGCAATATCACGGAGGGAACCGGTGTCCCAGCAATGCTGACCTCTCCTGGAACCAACCCCTTTACTTGCTTACCAACACTGGAAGTCGTGATCTCAGAGACAGGCTGGTGTGAGGGCAGGAAGGCACTGTAACCTAACACCTGACCTCACCACATCGGGTTATTTCCAAATCTTGTACCACCTTGTGACTGTCTCCTTCTACCTCTCCCCAAGTTTGCATTAATTTCCCAGCTCAATCCACATCCTCCACCTTTGCCAAGAACTGCAAAGGCTGTTGCTTTGGCACAGTTATGCCACATCCCAGACCTTGTCATATAGCTCAAAAATGACTCAACTGCAAACTCAACAGTTCTGGGACTGTAGCATAGTTCAGCTTTGTGAATACTTGCAACTTGGAACATGACCCAGTCCCAGTGGTTTAGAGAAAGATATATTAAGTATGTTCTCTGCAAAAGGTCAAAATTGGCCATAACTGCTGTGATACTGCAGGGCTGGTAAAGTTTTAGCTCTATGATTTTTGAACTGTTCCCCACTCTTCCCCTTTCTTTGCCCACAGACAATGCTGAAGTTGATTCAGAAGAAGTTGGCTGATAAAATGGTGAGTGTTTTCCAGAAAAAACATATATATAAAATATTTTCTCTTCAGTCTGACTTAGGCATGAAAATCAGCCCAGAGTGCCAGCTTCTCTAACAAACACAAGATATCTCAGCTGACGCTGCAGAATTTCCTGTCCCAGGGTGAGGGCAGGGGAATGTGACAGGGAGGCAAAAGTACTAAACACAAAACCCACTTACTGACAAGCTGAAAGTGAACAACAAGGTTTTCTTACCCCTGAAGTCATCTAGGGTGATGCCAGAGAGGAAATAAGGTGATTGGTTTGCACCAGGCTCCTGCATTAGCAAAGCTCTGATTCTGTCCCTTTTCCTGTAGTGTGATCAGGTGATGGAGTTCTCCTGGAGTGCCCTCTGGAATATCACTGATGAGACCCCAGATAACTGCGAGATGTTCCTTAACTACAGCGGCATGAAACTGTTCTTGGAGTGCTTGAAAGTAAGTGTCTGATTGTCTCTGGAGAGATGCTGACAGTAGCAGTGGAGATGCAGGTGCCTGGGCATGATCCCTGGCTCTGTTCCTCTCCAGGCATTACTTCCTACATTTCACAAAGAGGAAAGTAAAAGCTTTTGTAAGTTCTTCTTTCTCACATCATTCCACCCAGCCAGTACAACAGAGAAACTTTGAGTGAACTCCTCTTCCCCTCTGCCAATCTCTGCTCAGCCCCCTCAAGCAGAGCAGCAGTGAACAGTGGGCCTGGTTTTGATCCTCCCTTTTCACACATACCTTTAGCACCATCTGGCACCTGCCAAGGGGTCATTGCTGACCACCCAAAAATACTGAGCTTTTCCAGATGTGCTGTACAGCCTTTTCCCAGGGTTGCCTGTTCTCAGCATCACCAGAGTCCTACCTGTGCGTAATCCTCTTCCTTGCCTGGCCAGGAGTTCCCAGAGAAACAGGAGCTGCACCGCAACATGCTGGGCCTCCTGGGCAATGTGGCAGAAGTGAAGGAGCTCCGCCCTCAGCTCATGACCTCCCAGTTCATCAGTGTGTTCAGGTGAGTGCCTGGCTGGCAACCAGCTGGGCTCGGATCTCTTCTCCTGAACCACCTGGAGACTTGTGAGTCTTTACTGCATCAGCAGCTCTAAGTGATCTCTTCTCTCTTGGCAGCAACCTGCTGGAGAGCAAAGCTGATGGGATTGAGGTGTCATATAATGCCTGTGGAGTGCTCTCCCATATCATGTTTGATGGTCCAGAGGCCTGGAGGATCTATGAGCCGCACAGAGAGGAAGTTGTGAAGAGAATGTGGGCAGCCATCCAGAGCTGGGATATCAACTCCAGGAGAAATATCAATTATAGGTGAGGAATGGAAAAGATTGGCCCACTCACACAGGAGCCAGGATTGTCACAGGAAGGAAACACCAACAGAAAGGAAGAGAGAGAGCCTAGCATGGAGGCTCTGTTCAGAGTGAAGGAGAAACATCCTCAGGGACATATTCTTTAGTGAGGGTTTTACATCTTTCTTTGAAACTTACTACATAAGATGCTGAAATTAGACACCTTACCTGACAATTCCCATGGGAGAAGTTTTGCAGCAGAATTTTTCCTGCATGTTTCTGCTGAAATTGAGTAGTTATGGAAAACCATGGTCTGTCTGGGACTGCCTCAGCATTTTCCTCTGATACTGCTGTTCTTTGCAGCCTGTCTTTTTAAGTCTGTTTGCTTGCCAAAGTCACATGCTTTCACTCTTCTCTGGGGCATATTTAGACACAGTTACCAGAAATCCCTTCCAAGGTTAATACAATTGCTGGAATCCTCTAAACCCCTTCCTGTAAGAGGGTATCAGGTACTTAGACTTACCTTATAGTGCTTGGCAGGGATCCAGAACTGGCATTCCAGTGCCAGTTTACAGTACAGACAGTATAGTATCGTTGTCAGAAGAAACAACAGCAACCCTTGCACATGTCCAGGCAGCTTTGCCTGGGTACAGTTTGGTTTTGTCCTTCCTTAAACTCATCAGTGCTGCTGGATTTCAACTCTTGTGAGGAAATGCCTAATGGAGGATGGAAATCACTTCCTGGGCTCAGTTGCCTTCATTGCAGCTATTTCTCTGGGCAGTGTGTCTGTGCTGAAGTGGTGGGGCCTGTAATCCTGCCAGCACTGCCCAGGGACACTGACTTAGCCTTGGTGCCAGAATCTTTGACATGCCAGTGGATTTACTGCTGTGGTATCTATGAGCAGAGTTTGCTGTGAGTGGCAAAGGTGCTGAAAGAAGTAGCTCTTGGATTTTTAACAACTTCTGTAATATTTTTGTGCAGGTCATTTGAACCAATACTTCGACTTCTTCCACAAGGGATCTCCCCAGTCAGCCAGCACTGGGCCACCTGGGCACTCTATAACCTGGTCTCTGTCTACCGTAAGTTCTCTTTTTGAAATCATATTCCCTGCACTGTAGAAGTTGAGGGGGTGGACCTGAGGCTGTCAGCAGAAAAAGTCTTCAGAGATAAACTATACAGGCAGAGAAAACCTTCTTTGAATGATGCAGGAATGTCCAGACAGCACAGCCAAATAAAGCTAATTAGACTTGGTGTGTAGGAAGTTCCTTCAGTGTTTTGATCCTTCTCCTTCCCCTCCTGCCACCCGTTGTACCACTGTTTTGAGGGTTCACAAGGACCTGATTTATTCTTTTCTATGCAGCTGACAAGTACTGCCCGCTGCTGATCAAAGAAGGTGGGATTCCTCTCCTGAAGGACATGATTAAAATGGCCTCAGCACGACAAGAGACCAAGGAAATGGCCCGGTAGGACACCAGTGCACCATCACAAACTCTCTGTTTAGCCTTAGTTTAGTTTTTAATTGTTCCACATAAAGTGAGGCTACCAAAGCAAGGCCTGTAGTGATGTGTATGAGAGGTATAAATTGAACACAGGAGAAGCAGAGGAAAAAGAGGATGAAAATAGAAAACTAGAGATGTTTATAGGTGGACACTACAAACAGATCATTGCCAGGCAACTGAGTTGTAGATTGGCTTGTTGAACAAGGGAGCCACATTGCAGTTCTTAGGCCAGTAGTCTCCAGTAATCACTTTTCCCTGTACTTGGGTGGGCTGCCTGTCTTCAGAATCATACTGGCCTGTCACTGACCTGCCAACTGCACAGTTAAAATGAGAGCATTTTTCAGAAGGTAGAGTTCATCACCCTTGCAATGACACCTTTCTTTGGAGTCATCCTTTCAGAGTTGTAAAAGTCAGCTGCAGTTTCTGGTCATTGGCAAAGTGACAGCTGTAATTTCATACCTGCAGGATGAATAGAAGAGAGAGGTAGAGATCTGGGAATACATACCTGGTGAGTGGGCAGCAAGTATTCCCACAGCTGAAGGGTTCTTAAATGCTGGAGGGGACTGGAGCCTGCAGGAGACAGTCACAGTTACACACAGTGTGTGGGATGGGACATGTGACAGCACAGTGAAGGACAAACATTTGGATTCATATATTTCCTGGTGGGATTTAAAGGCATCTGAGGTTTTGGATATGGGGGTAATGAGTGAATGGTCACAGCTGGATCTGGATATGCACTACCATAACTTGACATTCCAAGTTGGGAGCTGCTTTTGTGGAGTTTACTGGTTTTGACAGTTTGTGTCTCAGATACAAACAGGACACAGTTACACAGAAATCAGCTCTGGGACAGTTCTTACCTTTCTGTCCCACAGCTGAGGTACAATAAGCTTTAAACTAAACCCTCTCTCCTTGTCCTTGTTTTATCCATAGGAAAGTTATAGAGCACTGCAGTAACTTTAAGGAGGAGAACATGGACACTTCCAGATAGAGGCAATCACCCAATGCCTCTTGCCAGCACTGTATCCAGCTTCTCTCTAACCCACTGTACATAGGGAGGACTCTTTCTTACCAACTCGCCCGTTGGAAGGAAACTTTATGTGTGTGTGTGAGACCCTCAGTAGATGAAGGTGAATAGGGGAGGGGGGAGGGACTTTTTGCACAACAAAATGCTTTCCTTAACTTAGTGACTTTTTGTTATGAAGTTTCAGGTTGAAGTTCCGTGTGTATGATTTCTGTATAAAAACAAAGACAATTACATTATGTATCTTTTAACCTTCTTCTTTTAGACCACACAGAGAGCCTCAAATGACCATGACCTTGAAGACCTAGTTGTGTGATCACTAGTGTGACATGTTTATTTCCCACTTTTTAGAAAATTCCCTTTTGCTGTACTGCATGAAGTCCTGTGATGTCTGCAAGAACACCAGTTCTGAATCAGCACTGGTTGCTCAGTGGGGCGACAGGCAGTGATGAATTATTTATTTGATTAGAGAGATTGGAGGACACAATACCAGAGAGATAGACCAAAAGAACTGATGTTTTAGTGAGACTTACAAATGGAGAAACTAGGGAAGACATTTCAGGTTAATTCACTCCCTTAAGGGCTTTTTAATAGAAGACTCATATTAGTGGAATCATTGCTAATTCTGTGTGAGTCATTTGGAAGTAAGGCATTCCCAATAAAGTCAAGAGGTCTGTTTTGTCCCCACTGGCAGTACAGTAGGATCTGCCAGCCCAGCCAGCCTGAGAAGGTCAGGGATGATCAGTAGAACCAGTTAAACGTTCTTGGCTACACAGAGCTGCTCTCTTGAAGGGAGCCTGTGCAACAAGGCACAAGGTTTGTTCACAAAGGGCTACACATCTTCATTCCAGTCCTTCACCACCTTTTTTACTTGTGTTCTGTTTTGTAGGGAAGGGCTACAAAGCCAAATAGAGTATTTCCCTCTGCATACTATACTGTGCTAGGCCCAAGTCCAGAGCAGCTGTATCCCTTCATGCAAGTCCCACAACAGGACCAGAGCTGTCCTGCCCTCCCTCAGTCTGTGTCATCACAAGCTGTGCTCAGTAGCATCATAATCTCCCTTCACAGGAAGCTCACTGCAGCACAACTCCTGGAATTGGAGGTGGGGAGTCTCCAGGCACCCTCTGAAAGGCAATCCCAGGAAACAGCACCTTTTGTTCCACCCCAACATCTTCCCTCTTTTCTCAGAAGCAGAAGGTCCTATTCCTATCTGACTCCCAGAAGCACTTACCAGTGCAGTCCCAGTCCCATCAGCAGCATTACTCCAATCCTGTGACACAGGTGAGAGGAGAGTCCCACTGAGCTGGTCCTCACCTGTCACACTGCAGACCTGTAACGGCTCAAGAAGCTGAAGGCCAAGGTTTGCCTCACAGCCAGGCACTCAACAGCACAGTTGTCCATGTCACAGCCCACTGCTCATCACGGTTCTTTGACAATTCACAAATCTTCCTTTAGAAGGGATTCAGAAAAGATGATGTGCCTGGTAGAAGGAAGATGAGCCTATGGCCATGCAGGCTGGGACATTTCAGGCTTCAGAGCACAGTAACTCGCTGCTCTCTTCCCTTGTACACTTCGCTCTCGGATTTGAGTTGCTGCTATGAGGTTCTGCTAATGCTCAGAGTTCATGTTGTCCTTGTGAACACGTTAGAGATGGATCCTCGATCCACAAACTGACACTTTAACTGACAGAACACAACTGCCTGGAGAGGTTTACTTTTATTGCCAATACGGTGTTATTCAATGTCTTTTTTTTTTCCTTTTTAACCATACGTCATTTGTTTTGGTATTGTGAGAACTGTACTTTTTTCTTTTAACTATTTTCAAACTTATATATATTTTTGTGTCACTTTTAAATTGTTTTCATAAGATTTGCAAAACTTGACAAATTATACTTTTTTGCAGTCGTTTGAAATGTATTTTTCTCTTATTCCTGTTTCCCAAGAATTTGTGTCCCTATGAGCTTTGAGATGGGGAAGCTTATTTCAAGATCTGTTTTCTGTGTAACGTTTGCTAATCTTCCTTCTAGATGCAAAACTAAGAGGGGCTGCAAATACAGCCTTGGTTGTTAGGGGAGTCAGGCTTTGTTCTTTAATTCCCCATTTAGTGCTGTTGTCCTTGAGAAGTTGTTTCACATGGCAGTGCCACCCACCACATCTGCTTCCTTTCCAATGCCCATGTACTGAAAGCTCCTGCCACTAAAATCTTGAACCAGCTGACAAAAAGCAGTCAAGATTCTGATTCTGTTGGCAAGGTGAGAGTAGAGCAGAAGGGGACACATGACAGATGTGAGGTTATCAGAAAGCCTTGTCCCCAAAAAGCAGCTGCCATGCTGGGGAGACAGCGGAGCTGAGGAATTCCCATCTCATCTGGAGCAGATCCCAGCCTCTCACTGCAATCCAAGCCAAGCAGTTGGGCTCTACTCTGAGATTTTGGCACAACTACATCAAAGCTAATGAACAACCAATGGCTTGGTTTTATCTGCCTTGAGATCCTCAAAGGTTTGGGTTTTCCAAACCAGTGCTTCCACAAGTTGAGCAGTTACTGGAGTCTCACCTGCTGCATCCCAAACTAGCAGGATCCACACTGCATCAAAGCTGTCTCACACTGTAAAGGTAACCTCTGTCCTCACTGCTCACAGACCCTCAGCAAGCTGTACCTCAGCCTGAACCAGGGTAAAAAGATTTCAATTTCCCAGCAATAAGGAGATGAATGGAACCAGGCCAGGCTGTCAGAAAAGCTCAGCTTGCTGAAATCTGTCACCAGTCCCAGGGGAAAGAGGAAATTCTAACTGGGCTGTTGCAGAAAGCCTCACATAAAATTTTGAGTCAGGCCAGCAGCAAGGTAAATGCCTAAGGCAGCACATTAAAAGGAATAATACCCCTGTCAGAGTAACATGAGGTTTGCCTACAAGCTTCAGTGTCTTCAAGATTTTGTGAGCTGAAGAATAACATTTTCCCTTCAGTAAGGAGCAAAGAGGGAAAAGTACCCTCTGAGCACCAGAGCACAATCCGACAATTCCTGTAATTGGAAGTCTGAAACGAGTTTGGGCATCAGCCTCCCTAACTGGAACAACAGGCATAATGCATGACCTGAAAACATTTTTTGATGGCAAAGATTTAACTGGTACCATAGATCTAGAGCTGAGGACAGAACAGGAGAGTTGCCTGCAGACATCACATCAATGCTCTGCAAAGGAAGGGAGGGAAAAGTGGCAGATTTTTTATGAAGGTTTAATGTAAAAGAGGAAGTTGGATATCCTGAAATGCTTGACTTCTCCAGGGATGCCTCTCAATCCTTCCAGCTTTGCTGGATCAAAGGAACAAGGCAGGAAATTTCAGCTCCACACAAAATTATACAGCCAGTGACCAACCCTGCTCAGCAAACCAGAATGAGGTTCTATTTTTCAAATGAAAATCCAGCTGGAGAGAAGTTCATAGCATATAAGGATATTGCAGAGGGGCTCCTTGTGCTCAGTAGCTGTTGGCCCACGCAGACTCTTCATGTTTTCACTACTACATTTCCTTTATTATTCCAAAGCTTGGCAAGCAGAGCACGAACACAACTCAATAGCTCCCTGCAGAGACTGTGGCAACAAAGGAACCCTCTACCTGAACTTTGTGTGGTTTCCTTCTTGGCTGGAGGCTGCCCTGTCTTCCAGTGACCCTTGTCAGTGACCCAGCAGTGCCAGGTGTTCATGTTCTGTGGAGCAGATAAGAGCAAATTGGTGAGCAACTTCCCACCAGTGCTTCCATTTTACAAGATCTGTGGGAGGAATTGCTCATAAGGATTGGCATCTACTTGGATGATGTTTAACACTCAGAAGCACCAGACTTTCTCATCTAGACCAAGCCAAGAAAGTTTAGCACTGATATTTGTGGCAATCAGAACACTGCAGATAATTCATCTGCACTATGGCTGCTGTTTCCCTGCACCTTCCTACTGAAATGATTTTCTTCAGCACAGAATCCTACCCAGCTTGTCACCTTGGCTGGGCTTCTGTCACTGCTGCTGTCACTCTGGTCTCTGCAAAAGATGAGTGGGAAGAAAAGTCTTGGAGCTGTGAGTCAATTCCCTCTCATTACCTGGAGAAGGCAATTAATTACCAGTAGGGCAAGAGCTAGAGGGCACTGCAGTCAGGCACTATCCATAGAAAATACATTTCCATGAGACTGTTTAGGGAGGAGTCTGCCACGGCTCAGGTGTTAGAGGACAGCTTGTGCTGGAAAAAGAGAATTAAAAGTAGGGAAACAGCTGGTCTCCATGACAACCATGTATGTGTATGAAGCACAGAGGGCAATAGTCATCAGGAATGGATGGAAAGCAACATGGGGGCTGAAGGAGAAGAGAGCACTTAAGGAGTGAGAGAGATACTCTGCTGAACTGAAACATTTCTGCTTTAGCAGACTGTTTTGATTTCATATAATTGTCACTGATTCTCTCTGTAACTTTTTCCTTGTTTTAAAAAAGTTTTTAAGCTAACTAAATATGTAGTTCCTTGTTTTGCAATGAAAATACCCTTAGGTAAAATGAGCAAGCATCTCCTTTTACTCTGTCCATGGACCTGCCTTGATGCTGAGGCCTGGTTCAAATGTTTGTACCTGGTGAAACTGAGCAAAAAAATCAAAATGCACAACTGTTGCTTCCTTACAATTCTGAATGAATTAACTTTTCTGTTGTATCCGTTGGATACCCGCTGTGTATTAAACCTAGTGCTCAAGAGTGTCGTCTTCCTTTGTTCTAAAAGTGTGGTTTTTTTAGGTACATTTTTGATCCATTGGCTGTCATATATTTAAGTAAAAATGAAAGGAGCTGCCACGTGTTGATTATGCCGTTCAGTGCCTTTGCCTTTCATCACTCCAAAAGACACAATACTGCTTGTCAACAGAAGAAAGCCGTGGAGGACAAGAGCATTGTTAGGAAATTGTGTGAGAGGAGAAAAAAATCGGGACAATATTTGAGTGTCCAGATTGCTCTGAACTCTGTAATGTATCTGCAGTTCACACTCCACAGCCTGGGCTTTGTAAGGGGCAGGATCTGAGCACTTAAGAAAAGTCAATCTGCTTTAAGGCCAGCCTGACTTTCTTCTTAAGACCCTGGTCCTGGAAGGGCTCAGTGCTAGTGAATTCAGTGGTCACTGTGGAGTCTGTAAAGGAGCAAGGTAAACAGGATGGGAGGAGCATTTGTATGAAATTGAACTGCCTCTGAAAACATGCCATGTTGCAAGAGTACAGAGAGATACCTTAGCCTTCCAGCAGCATGGGATTCTGAGCTGGAATGCCATAGGAACCAAGATTCTCCACTCAGAAACTTATTAGTAGAGACTTTCTGTAACTGAGCCTAATTTCAACCAGTCACTGAGGCTGAAACCCTTGATTCAAGAAATAAGCTCTGATCTCTGCAAGACAGGTTTCAAAGCTGAAGGAGAAGATAAAGAGTAACATGCACCAAATTATTTTAATCACAAAGAGAGTGAGAATACATCCCTTGGGACAGATAATTCGAGAACATCAAAATATTTCTACTTTAAGTGGATAATATTATTACTACTCAAACTGCTCTCATTAAGCTTTAAAATTTACACCTCTCTGTGAAGAAGGAAAGACACTACCCACCTTTTCCTGAGCACCAGTACAGCCTGAGGTGTCTGAGGGAAGAGAGCCGTAGGCTTTGCATTTACCTAGAATTAAAAAAACCAAAAGGGTTTGAATGATTGGTGGAAATTTAGTTGACAGTTTTTGTTAACATTTCAACCCAGCTGTAAACTATTTAAGTGACCCACACAACCAGGTACTTTCCTGGCATCAGCAGGTGGCCACTGACTCATGTGAAGAGACTAAAATAATCAATTTCTTGGCAAACAATACCAAGGAATCCACTACCAGGTGCTGGAGGGTAAATTTATAAAGAATATGATATTTCTATCCAAAATTTTATTGGGAAAGAAGGTTACAAAAGCAGCAAGGTGTACCTATGTCAAAACTGAGTTTAAAGAGCACTGATTTTTGGAAATTGACAGATCTGTGATGACATCAATCTCCCTTAGACACTCAAAGTGTAAATATATATATGTGCTATAGCCACCTCGGTGTTTTGTTTATTTTTAGCAAGACACAAAAACGCATCTCAGGTGCAATTCAATTGCTTTTAGGTGTCTGTTCCGCAGAGAAGAGTCTATACCTGCTTCCCCCAAGGCCCTCGGGGGAGTTCAATGACCTCACCCAGCCAGGAGCCTCTTGACTGCAGACATCTCAACCAGATCAAATCCCTCCTCGAGTTATGTCAAACATTCTCCAGGCTCTGGTTAATGGGGCGGTGTAGCTGCTTCCAGCCAAGCACAGCCTCTCCGCGCTTCTTCCCGGGGGCTGGAAGCCAACACATGGAATAACCGCGTTGGCGAGAACAGGGTTAATGCAGTGCAACACCTCGGGAACCACCTCAAGGAGCCTTTGAACGGTATCTGCTGCCCGATCCATCCCTACCAGACCCGTCTGGAGCTCTGAATACTCAGCAGTGTCTGAGGCTCTGACAGTTTGCCCAGCCCTGCGCTCCAGAGGCCGGGCTGAGGGCGGGAAGACAGGCGGCAGGGGCTCAGGAAAACATTCCTCGAGGAAAGGCCCTGCAGGGCACAACAACGCCGGGGCGGTGTGGGGGACAAAAGGATTCAGGAGACCGCGGTTCACGGTGTGTGCCGTGCCCGGGACAGCAAAACCCAGGCCCGCGGTGCGGAATGGAACGAGCCCAGCATGCCAGCGGAGCCTCCCCCGCAGGGCTGGGCCGCCCTGGCCCCGCCTCGGGGCGCTGCCCGCGTCCCGTCCGGCCCTGCCAGCGCTGCCCGGAGGCCTTCCGGGCCGGCGGAGCCCCGGAGCCTGTGGAGCCGGGAGCCCATGGGCGCTGGCGGGCGCTGGGTGCGGGCGGCACACACGGCCCTCAGCTCGACCCTGCTGCTCGGGCTCCTCCTGCACCGCACGGGTGAGGCGGGGCCCGGCCGGGCCGCGGGGAGGGGGTGGCCGGGGCCGCTCCGCCCCCGGGGGCAGGCGGAGAATGGGGATGGGTGGCGGAGGAAGGATGGGGATGGCGGGCAGGGAGCGGCGATACCGCGGCCGGGCCGTGCGGCCCCTGCGGGACACCGGCTATCGGCGCCCGGCCGCGGCCCGGGGGTGCCCCGAGGAGGAGGTCTGGGGAGCCCCTTCTCAGCCTCTCCTCTCTCGCCCCGCGCCCTCTCTCCGCCTGGTCTCTCCCCGTTTCCTCTTCATAGATTCGGGACCCCCTTGGTGAGGCCAGAGGGAAAAATCTCGGACGCTTCACAAGGAGCTGGTGCTCTGTGTTTTTGGGGTACCTTTCAGATCTGCAAAAGCAAGAGGAGCGTGGGGAGCTGCTTCAGCCGCTGATCTTCGTTTTGCTGGTGTTATGCTCGGTCCTGCTGTACTTCAAGGTGTCTCTCATGGATCCGGGTTTTGTTAAACCTGAAGAGGAAGTGAAGGTAAATCCCTTCATGAATACAACGAAGTGGAGTAGCTGTAGTCTGTAGGCTTTCTACATTTTCCACTCTGGTAGATAAGAACGATCTGAAAGTTTCGATTTTGCTGCATGAAGGACACAAGCACAGACCATTGGAGATGAGGACAGACTGTCTCACACTGGTATTTTGTAACAGCAATAGGGTTTACAGGCTTTAAATGTCCCTTTCACACCACACTGCCCTTGTATGTAACTGTGCCCTTTGAGCGCAAGTCCTCTCCTAGAGCAGAGGCTGCAGTGCCCTGTGGAATGTATATATGACCTATTTTACAATAACCACTGCTAAGAAGCCCTGAATTGAAGGGCAGGCTTGGCAGACAGTGCTCTCTGCAGCTCTGTTTATTGAACTCTTTATGGATTTGCTGCCCTCTCAGAGAACACATCCACAAACAAGTTACAGTGAAATAAATGGAGATGCAAAGTTTCAGTAACTTATAGTCTGCTCAAGGTTCACTGCCTTATAGACTGTGTAGGACCAAAAGCATTATCAGTCTTAGTCATCCATCATTAATGTCAGTGTCGGCTGTGTATGATGAATTAGCACTGCTCATACTGAAAAAAAAAAAAGACTTGTTTGGAAGTGAAGTTTTTTGTCCCAGAGTGTATCTTGTCCAGTTATTTCTGCCTCTGTGCAAACCTTCTTTGGAGGGTTACAGTAACCTGTTCTCTCTCACTGTACCATAACTATCTGCAGCTTCTGTGGGAATTCTAAGGAATTATTTTGTTCCTAATGATAGAGATAACAAGCACTGTGTAACTATTAAGTAGAAGGATGCAGCAAAACAGCTCAGTCATGTCTAGACAGCAGCCCAAGAACCCTCCTCAATCTCTCCCTTTCTCTTTTTTGTAGGAAGGTGAAAATAAAGGACAAGGTGTGGTGATCCCTCAGATTCCAGGTGACGTTAAGCTGCGGCGCTGCGGTTACTGCCTGGTGAAGGTGGGCATCCAGAATATGCTGGAAGAGGAAGAGATGAGTGATTTGAAAGCTTATATTGTTCTTCAGCTGCTGTTGGTGGTCTGTAATTGCTGCTTATAGGAGGCTGGGCAGACTGTGTAGCTACACAAGTAGTAGTGATGGACACTGGCACACAGGCCAGTTTTCCAAGGCTGAAACAAGTCCCTGCTGGCTTATAGAAACAAGAAACTGTTTTTGCCATGAGAAACTTGCATTCCACATTCTTACTGCCATGTCAGCTAGACCTTGCAGTACTATCAAAGAAGTTATTTTGAAAATACCTTGATAGTCAGAAAGGCAGCTGAGTGTGACATGTGGGAACTGCTCATTGTTTTGAACTTGTTCAGAGGCCTTAAAACAACAAAACATTGGCCTGAATGGTAAAAGACAACATGAAGGAGAAATTACAGCAGTGAAATTAGCTCTTAAAACAGTTTGCCTGAAGCCTAGAAAGGCTGGTTTTCAGAGTGATCCTTATCAGTTTAATTAAATTAAGCATTACCCCAGCTCCCATAAATTCCTGAAGAGTATCGACTAGGAGGAATGAGCTTATTGCAAGAGGAAAAGCTGGCAAAGCATTTATACGCTGCAGGGGACAAATCCTAGGAAGCACTACTTTTCTCTGCCAGGTCTTCTACCTTCTCTGTGCCTGGTAATTGAGCTGTTTTCTGTGCAAGTGTCTTGTACTCACGTGGAGGCACTTTTCTGTGCATCCCCAAAAAGCATCGCATCCCTGCCCACTCTATTTGATAGCAGTGGTGCTAGTTTTTTACCTCAATACTCTAGCTCATGCTTTCCTGACTGCACTGATTGGCTTTGTCTCCCTCCTTGGCACGCTGGACTTCCTATAATAGGTAGATAATAAAGAAAATGTGAAGATAGGAGGAGTGTGGGAGAGTCTCTTAAATTGAATGGCACTCATTTGTGTCTTGACCAGGAGAATCACAATCCCTTTGATTTGTCTTTGCAATGTTGATGTGCTGTTGTCTCACAAACAAGTGGTTTAGGGACTATATTGTGGAGAAAGACTTGCATGACGTTCTCTTTTACCAAACAGGAGTGGGACAGCCATGAACTGTAGCCAGTGAGTTTTTTCTTTTTCTGATTGTGTTTTGCAGCAACCCATGCGAGCCAAGCACTGCCAGCTGTGCCAGCACTGCGTGCGGCGCTACGACCATCACTGCCCCTGGCTTGAGAACTGTGTAGGAGAAAGGAATCACCCCCTCTTCATAGTCTACTTGAGTGTGCAGCTTGTGGTTCTGCTGTGGGGCGGCCACGTTGCCTGGTAAGGCTGGGAGATGGCATTTGAACCTCTGAGATTGCTGAAAGTTTTGGTGCTCCTCAGGCTAACATAGAACATAGCAGTGGCTGGACTGGCTTTGGATCTTCACCCTCTTTTGCATCCTGAAGCGCCCTAATCTTGAGCAGAATCTGATAATTTCAGTTTCATTGTTCATTTTGCTTCAGTCACTATAACAGTCTTTGTTTACACATTCAAGTGCTGGGAACTCCAAGAGGGTTCCAGCTGTTCAGGAGAGGAGTTAACCCAGAGTGATTGTGTCTCACAGCTGTCAGGGGAAACAGCATCTTCTAAACTTAGATTCCAATCCCTATGGTGCAGTCTCTCAGGACTTCATAGTATATTAACTCTCTGTATTCAAGGATTATCAGCAGTCCATTAGTTATGAATCAAATTTAAATGTGTCATCAGGTTTGCTTCGTTTATGAAACTAGTTCTGCTTCTTTAACTGCAGATTTATTTCTGTTTGAATTGAAAGGTCAGGCCTCTACTTTGAACAATCCTGGGAGTGGCTGCAGCACAACATTTTCCTCCTTGTGTCCTTCCTCCTGATTCTCATATTCACCATTGTGGTCCTGCTGCTGCTTGTTTCCCAGCTGTACCTGATCTCATGCAACACCACGACCTGGGAGTTCATGTCGTCCCACCGCATCTCCTACCTGCGGCACTCCGAGCTGGAGAACCCCTTTGACCAAGGGATAATCCTCAATCTCTGGAGGTTCTTCTGCTCACGCCACCTCACTGCATGGGAGAACATCTATTTTCACAGGAACAGTGAGCCTGTCTAGTCCCAGTGTGCCAACACACCTGGCAGGCTGCTGGGTAAAGCTTTGCTAATGCAATGGCTTCTGTTTCCTTGCACTGAACTTTAACACGTCATGGACTATGCAACCTGCTCCACAACCTGTTCATCTGCAAATTACATTTCAGGGATTGTCAGGGTTACTTTTTATATATAAATAACACTGTTAAGGGCAAGAATCTCGCTCTGGGAAGGGCAAAGCCAGCACAGCTGATTTCCAGACTGAGCAAAGTATCTCTCTAAATTTAATTCCTTTTCTAAAATGCATCCACATCTCTCCAGAAGAAATGCAAGATTAGTGTGACTATTTGTGTTGACTTTTCCAAGGTCTCCCTTGCCTTTTGCTGCTAGGGAACAGCAGCAATTACAGATAAAACGAGCCAGGATCAGTGTAATTCCTGTGGCCTTTTTTCAGCCAAGTTGTGACTGTGAGAACTGCAGTGCCTTTTGGCAGTAGCATGAGGCATGTAAGAGAAATATTTGAGTAAATATTTTGAGTCAAAAGCAGATTTTATTTTGTCCACATGCTTCAACTTAATGCTTTCCACAAAGACTTAAGGCTTAATACTGTTAATGTGCATGAAAAAGGGCTGTAAGACACCCAATTAATCTTACGAGATAATTAACTTGTATTTTGTGATGCCTTGAGCAGCTTCCTCACAGGTTTTTAGGTTGATCATGCTGCTAACAATTCACCATTTTGAATCAAGTCAGTGAAGAATGATACCTTCACTTTCCTTTGGACAGAAGAGTAATCCTTGGCTACTGAGTTATTTCTGCAGATAACATTGTGCTCAGGGCTTTGCTGTAAATTGGGAGAGAAGCAGGAGCAGGGGTGGGTACCTCATGCCTAACTCAAGTAACACTGTTGATAAAACTACTACTACCTCAACTCACTGGTGACATTTTAATAAAATAATACAATTTCAATGCAACAGGAAAGCTGCCTGGTCCTGGTTGATTAACTGAGAGATGCTGACAGCTTTCAGGACAGCAGGAAGAGGACCTGTTTTTCATTGACATAAAAGGTCATACTTTGGATTTCCATGGAGAACTAAAAGGAAGTTTGGGATGACCAGTCTTAGCTTTAAATCAAAAAAGGCTGTGGTGTGAATTTTAGTCCCCTTTCTGCTAAAAAGAAAAAAAACAAAACAAGAAAAACCACCACAACAAAATGTTACTTAAAATTACCTTGTGCCTTAATTGTCTTGGCTCAGGAATTAACACCAACTCAGAAGCACTCAGGGTTTAAAGCTGATGAACACTCATGAAAAGACAGTGTAGTTACTAACACAGCACGACAGTCCAAAAGCAATTTAAATGCAGCAAAATATCCTTTTTTTGATCAGCTCCAGAGTTTGTAATCTGTCCACAGTCTGGTTTGTTCAGGGTAGAAGTCTTATCAGAGCAATATCAGAATGCTAAGGATTATTTTTGTAAAGCTACTACACCTTTCAGAAGGATTCTGCAGTTTGCTTGTGTTGCTGTTATACCTGCTAAAGGGTGGATCATCTGTCACATTGCAATTCCTGGTTCTTCATGTATCAGTTAAGTGAAAGTTTATCACCAGGTGCAACAGCTCAAAGCAGTTTTGCTCTGTGTGGTATTTCTTTTAAAATACACCTGGGTGTTAACTTACCATTTTTTTAATTCAACCATAAATTTTAAAATAAAATATTAAGCATGCATTTTTAAATACTCTATGACTCTCTCTTTGAACCCAAGTTCTAGGTTTGACCTGTGCTAACAATCCACTGTGCTACCTCCCACGGCACAGTGGCCTTGAACTAAAGCCACAAAACACACCACAGGGGCCAACAGCAACTGCCACTCAGACCAGGGTGAGGAAAATGTGTATCCTGCTCCAAACGGGCCAGTGCACTGCCAGGGTGAGTGGGAGGTTGAAAGGATCTTTGTACACAGGAATTTTCAGAAGCAGCTATACTTGGCTCTGGAAATAGAAAATCTAGGTTGAGTGTGAAATGTCCCTGGTTTGCACAAACAGCTCTTACCTCACTGAATCCTGAAGCACTGGGACCTGCCTTGGCTTAACAATTCCCTAGATCCTTGTCTCCAGCTACAGCACAGCCGCCTTAGTCCCACTCCTGTCTCCATCTGGTGAAGACAAACTGAAAGAGCAATGATTTATGTCCTTGTTTGCATCAGATGCCTATCTCTAATAACCCTTCCCTTTTTGCCCAATGAGCTAACATTATGATAAGATACATTTTCATGTCTTAAATTCAAGTATAATTACAAGATAGACTATGAGGCAATTAAATCACCTTTACCTCACTGATTTTCCAGTACTGACTGTCATTATTTTGTTTTCAAAAAAATTATACAAGATGTACACACTGATAAAATCTGTGGAGAGAGAACCTGACTGCAGTCATTGGTATCTGACAGCTCATGACCCCGTGCAGTATGTGCACAGACAACCTGAGTGAGAAGGAAGAAAGAAAGAAAATATTACTACTGGCATTTATGAAGAAAACTAAAGTTCTACCTGCTGAGCATTTCGGTTAACCCTGATCTGAAACATTCAGTTGACACGAAGGAGATGAAAAGCTGAATATTTATTACACGGAAAGATAACTTTATTTTCAAAAAAGAAAAAAGAAGTGTGCAAAGCTGTGGAGTTTGATATCATTAAAAACAATAGCTAAGAGTTGGCAACCTTAAGTAGAAAGATTCATCTTCCTTCCAATAAATCACTTGGATCATTATCAAACATCATTGTCTTGGTAAGGTCCATTCATTGTCTGGCATACACATTTTTATGAGTGGGAAATGGCATAAAATCATTACCAGGAGGGAACCTCTAGAAAATCAGTGGCCATTCCCCTACTATGCTACAACTTTAAAAAGTCACACTACTTACTTAGGCTTTTTGCAATGAGTAACCTGGGTTGCAGAGATGATTTGATTTCATCAAGTCCAGCTTAAATTCCAAATTTCATCTACATTAAATGACAGAAGAAGATATACCCAGTCAAACGTTAATTATTCCTTTAAGGTAATTGACATCCAGGATCCTTCCAACAAGTGAGGCTGGAAAACCCACCTCAGGTTAATTCAGCTTGCAGGGCACCTCATCCTGGGGCCTACCTGTACTACAGATCATCAGCACTACCTGTACTACAAATCCTGTTGGCTTTTCCACTGGCCCTGCAAAGTCTTCTCTATGCTCTCTCAAGGTGGTAACAATCTCTTCATGTTTTCGTAGCCCAGGAATCACACATCTAAAAGGTGTCTGGAAACAAAGTCAAAGTCCTTGAAGACAGTCTGCTCCTTACGAGTTAGGAGAGAAACCTCCTCAGGAGGAGTAAGGATTGGCTTTTGGGAAGTGAACTCTTCATCGAAGTTGCTGATGTCTGTTGGATCTCTTATTGTGGGAACAAAAGGGGGCTTCAGCCTCCTGGCAAATAAGGCATCCCAATTAATTCCCTGTAAGAAAAGGAAGGCAACAGGCCAGATTGACACAAGGATTATTTATGAAATGTGAAAGTCAGAGGGAGAATTGCAGCCTTCCTTACAGATCATTTGCAACATGTCTTATTTTTATTAATTTTAAAAAAAGAACTGAAAAAAGCCCCAAAACAAACAGCACAAGAGGTAGTGCAGAGATTCCATGCAGTGTATTTTTACAGCTACAACTGTCTTTAGAAGGCACAAAACTACAGCTCAGCTGTGGCCAGGTGGATCTGTGGATCCCAGCAATTTCTGCTGACATCCAAGTTCTTTTATTGCTCCAGTGCAAAGCCAGACAAGGGTTATAAGGCTAAAAACTTGGGCAGATGAGTAATAATGAGGAGGGATGGCAACACCTTTGCCTGGAACAGACACATACCTCTGACACAAAGCAATTTAATCTCCATTTCTCTTAAGAGTCATGTGTATCCTGCAAATGCAGGTGATCAAATAGACTGACTGGCAATCACTGTCATCACTAGATAACATCTTTGATGCTGCAGTTTGATTTTAAAAGAAATATTTGTTCATGTCTCTAAAGTGAAGTATATTTGTACATAGAAGCAGCACGATCAGAAATAAACTGGCTCTGGAAATGTAAAGTTTCCAGAAAACAGACTTGGGGGATGTCATTTCAAGCAAGACTTGAAACACATATTCCTGACTGAAGCAATGAGGTGCAACAGAAACTAACACTAAGATCTGCCTGATAACAAAGGGAAATAACCCCCAATACCAACAGAGAGCAAATCACTCTCTGCTGAAACACAACAAACAGGGGAGAAGTATAAACCAGGTTCCTACCTTAAAAAAGGGCTGAATTTTAATCTCTTCTGCATCTTTTTCCCCTGCTCCCAGTCTACGCTCTGGACATTTCCGAAGCAGCTGCAGAAATATCAGTTCAAAATTAAACAATGGGAACAAGGATGAACAGAAATAATGTTCCAGAGAGAAAAACAAAAGAAAGGAGGTAAACTGATCCCTTGGTGTTTCCTCATTCTCACTTTGCTCCAAGGTCATCATCTGCCAGGAATAACTCAGACCTAGTTCCTTGTAAACAACTTGCCAACAGCAATAAGATACCTGCCATAAACTGCATGGAGCATCTCAGCTTAATTGTGCACCTGTGACTATGGGGTCACATTCAAAAACTGAATCCAGTCATCTCCACTGAATGGCTCTGACATTCCTGCCCTTGAATCAACACTTCTCTGTGTCAGACTTAGCAGAACAGTAAGCAGCCTGCTTAGTCATCCTTACACGGAAGAACTGCACTTATGTAAAGAGAAGGAAGGGAAAATATGTGCAAATTTTAAATATTTCCTTAGCCTATGTAGGCAGCTCCAGATTACACACACAAGTGCTATACAATCCTCATCAAGTCCCTCTGGATCCACTTACACAGTAAATGCCAATTCCTCAGGCTCCCAGAGACCCATCAGCCCTTTACCTTACGGATTATGGAAAGTGCTTCAGTTGAAAGGAATCGTGGATACCGCACTTCATCATTGACAATGCTGTCAAAGACTTCCTCCTCATCATCTCCAGGGAATGGTGACTGCAATTGGGACATTCTGTTATTCAACCCACATAGCACCCATTCCTCACTATTAAATGAGCATGAGAATAGCAGGGAGTTGTATGGATTAATTACTGTTTGGCAAGCACTATGAATGAGAAAAATGTAACTGAAGTACTAATAAATAGTTGGCTACATTTAGCAAAATTTTACCTGGGGTGGTCAGGTCCCCAAGGCTGGTTAGTGAGATCCCCTTGAGGGAAGCTGGCCTTACCTCACCAACAAGCATCTCATANNAAATGAGCACACCCAGGCCCCACCAGTCCACTGCCCGCGTGTACGAGATGTCTGTCAGCACTTCTGGGGCCAGAAACTCAGGGGTGCCACAGAAGGTGTTTGTCCGGTCCCCAAAACCTATTCCTGTAGGAAAAGGACACTTGGGTAAAATCCAGCACAAGTTACTGAATGGATCAGCCTCACCTCCTGAAAGCTGTAGTTTCTCACCTGATGTTGTTACCTGGGCAAGGGGAATGGCCAGTGAGAAGTGTGAAACTTCAGGCCTCCAATGTCATCAAATAACAAATATACAGACAATAAACAGCAAACCCAAGGAACTTCCTGCATGTTCCACTCCTCATTTACATGTTTTATATTATCCCATATTCTGGCTCCTTTGAGCAAACAAGCACTCTTGAAGATTATACAAGGTGTTCTTCCCAAATTTGTCATGGTAGGTGAGGGGTGTTTTGTTGTTTGGCTTTTTTGATTTTAATTTTTAAAATGGAGATTAATACAAGTTACACACAAATACCTACTGAAGCCCAGATCCTAAACTGATCCTGATGGCTCAAATTCAGCTTCTCCAGTTACTCACCTTCTTTACACAATCCAAAATCTGCGATCTTCACAAATCCTTCAGCATCTAAAAGGAGATTATCCAATTTCAGGTCCCTGCATGCAAAGGAGATAAAAGAAAACAGTGGATGAAGACTGAGGATTGCCACCCAATATGGTTTTTTTTGCAAGAGGCAGAAGGTAGATGTTGATAAAGAGAATAAAATCTAGATTGAGTGAAGTCTATGTTTCATTTAATTGTGCATTATTTTGAAGATTCCCCTTAATTGATTGATATTTTCCTCTAAATGAAAGGTTCACAAAGCAGCTTAGAGCTGAGTGGAGCTTATTCATCTGGAAAAGAGCTCCAACAACAGCATGACAAATTACCTGACTATCCCAGTGAAAAAGAAAGCAGTGACTTACAGGTGCCCCCCAGAATGTATTGACATGTCACAGAGGATTAATCACCTGCAACATGCCAGATGAATAGCTTCTAGGTGACTTTCTCTACTGTGAGCACGATGAACATGCTGATAGTGACAAGGAAAATAAAGATAGGCAGAAAGATTAGAAACCCCAGCAAGAGAGTGAGCTCCAGACACAGCTACAGGAAAAATCAACCTTCAAATTGCTGAACTGTCTTGAGTCGCTGCTGCATTACCTATAAACAATTTTCTTCTCATGCAAGAACTGGAGCCCCAAGACTACACAGGCTGTATAAAACCTAAAAGACAGAAATAGTTATCAGGCAATATATGAGATTCAAGTTAAAAATTTATAGTGCCTGGAGACAAGACTAATTCTAACTCACTGTGCCATATGCTCCGGAAAGACATCTTCATGTATACGCATCATCAGATCCCCACCTGGAGTGTATTCCATCACAAAACAGGCATGATGAGGGGTCTGGAAACATGCAAACATGTTCACAAGGAATGGATGATCAGAAGAATTGACCACCTCAAATATTCGCTTCTCACAGTTCAAGCTGCCAGGATTGAAAGAACAAAAATGTCAGTGTTAAACTGACAGTGTTAAACTTAACAGACTCAGCAGAAAAGCCTGTTTAGAGAAAGAGTGGATGAAGAAGAAAATCTTTACATCTTAAGTTAGAGAAATAAAAAGTGAGGGCTTACATAATATTTATCTTATATACTTCCAAACCTTGAGTTTTAGAGTGTTCTTCAGGTGTCATTCTTACAAAAGTTAGATACCATTCTAAGTTTCCTTATTTCTGATTTTAGTTATCCAAGTCTTAAGGTCACATTTAACCTTAAGAGTACCACAGCCAGTACACACCATACCTGCTAACATTTGATTACAGTTGTGGTAATGTAGCCTCTGGCAACAGTACCATCTCTAAACAAAGCTCACCTATCAATTTCATCTCTCCTAATAATGTCTTTTTTCTTCAAGGCTTTGATGGCATACAGCTTCCCAGTTGCCTTGTATTGGGCCAGCAGCACCTGAAAGACAACAGAAAAGCTGTACATCAAAGGATCACATATTTCCTTATCAGATTACTTTAAGTTAAATTGACCCCAACTATTTCCATCCACTCCACACAGTCATCCTTAAAATCAACCTCAAGGACCTCGAAAAACAGAGCATTTCTGTTTTGCTCCTTGTACTGCAGCAGTCCAGAAGGATGTCAGAGTAAGTTATGTCCTTCTCCCACACAGTACTATCACACCTGGCCCTGTGTTTTAGGAGCACCTCAAAGTTCTCACAGAGGGAACTATTCACAGTTTTGGGAATGGAGCTCTTCCACTAGTGATCCTCATGAAAGGAATGGTAATAGTATCCTTTGATTTAGCACTCTCAGGACAGCTTTCTCCAGGCTCTGGAGTCACAAATCTTCAGGAATTTTGACTGTTAACAACAGTTACCAGCTGCTTGTGTGGCCAGGCTGGATTTGTGGCTGCACTGGGTTTGTTGTTCTGTGTCTGTGCTGCAGCAGATCTCTCCTGTACTGCAATGTTTCTATTCAGACCCCCGGGCAGAGCCCCATTGTCACAACCACTGCCCTCCACCACAGTGTACTTCTCTACTACCTTCCCAAAGTGGCCACGGCCCAACATGGCAATGCAGTGAAAATCCTCCAGCTGAACTGTCCTTTTCCTGCAGAAAAACAGAGAAGAGACTGTACCCAAGAGATGCATGAGTAGATAACAAAGGATTGTGTGTTTGTCTCTAGGGAAGAAGCTCTGTATAGCAAAAAGGAAAGTAATCAGCTGTGCCAACCACCCCTCACCTAATCCTGACAACTAAAGCTTGTGCTGCTGTTCTGCCACTTAAGAAGGAAGAAGGTAACCCTCATGTAAGGAAATTGGCAGCAGTCTGACTTCCACCTGTACTGGCAACAGGAGCAACAATTCTGACTCTTCTAGGCTTGTTCTCTGTTACTTTCAATAACAGGATTAGTTCCTCTCCACCCCAATCCTTGGGGTAGTAAAACTCAATTTCACCTACTCTCCTTTGAGCAGGATCAGCAGATCAGAAATGAACATGTCTACAGTGCTAGGAGGACAAGGGTGTAAGAAGAATAGAAGTTCTCAAGCAGGAACTGGAAATAAAACACACTGGGACAACAGACAACATGTTGTTGGAAGAAAACAGCTGAATAAAGAGATGCCATGGAATGTAATGTCAGCCACAAGGTGTTATCGAGGAAACTCAGGCTACAAAATTGCTAGCAAATAATAAAACAACCTACAACCTAAATACTTTAGTCCAAGAACATTTTTAAAAGGCAACAGACACTCCATACTCCTCCAGTAAAGTGAAATGAAGAGCTGACTATCTGTCCATGAAGATTTTGCTGTCTTTGCTTTTTAAGTCAGTCTTTGGTCAACAACAGTAAACTGTTTTTTTACTTGTCTTTACTGCTGTGTATCCCTGTTACATACAATATGTGTCAGTATAAGTGCCACAGACTATAATCAACTTCCTGTTTTATGCCTCTCATCCTAATGAGAGACAATGTACTGCAAATCAATAGAAACAGAAGAGTGTGAGGGATGCCAAGAGTAGTTCTGGAATGTATTACTTAGCACACAGACACATATAAATATACTACACCACAGCACTTCAAACACAAGGAAGCCCTTGAAGGCAGCTAAACTACTTTACCTTCTACTAAATAAGCTCTTACAATGCAGTGCACAGTCTACCTATAGGCTCACTATTTGGTTAACGAACAGATGAAACATGGCAGACATTTAAACAAGTGAAGTTCAGAGCAGATTTTTCACTGTATTGTCCACACTCAGCATTAAGAATTTGCTGCTGAGAAACCAAAGCACACCTTGTGTTGAATTTTAGACTTCATGCTCAAAAATTTGAGCCCAGTGACTCCTTAATCTGTGACCTGAGACAGCCCATGCTATCCAGTTACCTTGGAGACGCTGGGATTGGAAATCCTGTTACTGAAGGGCTGCAAGACTTCTCCTCAACATGTAGTCTCTTCAGGCACTAGGAGGAGAAAGAAAAATATAGTGGGTCATTCACTGAAATTACCAAGTCTACCTGAACACTCACATCCAATTTTTCTCCTTTGCCTGGATCCAGCACAACCAGAGATATTTTTGACATGGTCATTGCCTCTGCTTGGAGGAAATTACCATAAAAACAGATTATCTATGAGCACACAAAACTATTTCCACGTACAATAATTTTTATAGGGTCAAATCTTTCAAAAGAAATACTTTAAAAAGTCTAGGATAGAACATTTACTTCCTAGAAAATGGCATCTCATGTCAAGAGTCACAATGATCAAAGAATGCAGTTTCCTCTATCATAACAGCCAAATGAAAAAGGGTAAAATAGGAGAACAGGTCGTTTTACTGTTCAAAGCAATTTTCCTGCTCCTTCCTGTCAAAAAGCGGAGCTGCTCTTGATTTTGCCCAGTTTCTTCAATGACAAAGAACCTCATTTGGTCCTGAAAGTCTTGCTTACCCTCCTTCTCTGCTTTCTCTGTGCAGTCTGTCAGTCTGTTCTGTACCCTTGCCCTGAACTCCCAATGCTGAATTTTGCTTCTCCAAGAAAAGCAAGTTATAATTTTTAAAAAATAAGGGGTGGGGGGGTGGAAATGCAACTCTTTTCGAAGACTCCATGCCAAAATGGTTCACTGGATTCTGAATTCCTGGAGATCAGCCAGCTAATGAAGCGCCTGCCTAAAGCAGAGCAAATTTCTTCAGTAATAAACAAATAAGAAGAACAGGGCCTTGAAAGAACACCAACCAGCAAAGACAACATTCACAATTAGCCCAGATAGTTACCGGAGAATCTGCAGGAGATGGTGCTGATTCCTTGGAGTTGCCCATCAGAAAAAGGCGTGGAGGCTTCGGTGGTGCTTCATCAGCAAATGTAAGCTTAGCCACAGGGAAGTCACTGCATTTGTAAGACAGAATTGAAGGAGATTTTGCCTTAGAGCAGAGCACTGTACACAGACACCTTTGGACCACCTTTGCTGTGCTAGTTCAGTCCAAATCACTGGACAACAGGACTCCCTGACTCACACTCTAAGTCTGTGAAGTACCAACAAGACATTTTCTCTCCTAAATAAATTAAAAGTTGGTTGGCCTTACATTCTAGACTCACTGGCTCTCATGCTATAAAGTTAATGAAACACAGGTATGTAGAAATAAGTCAAGAATTTAAAGGAATCTTGATTTTAATAGCAACACAGTAACTGAGTCAATTTTTTTTTCTTTCCTATGTCCTGTGCCTCCGTGGCAATAATGTCTTTAGAGAATAACTGATTCAATTTAAAAAAAATTATTTTGGGGGAAATTTTCTCCTATAGCACATTCAAAATCTCAGCTATGTCCCTTCTGAGTGCTACATTACTCATGAAAGCAGAGTGCATTTTTATCACAACAATCACATGGTGACCTTGCATAGATCAGTTACTGTACTGGTGAAAACATTCAATGAATGGAATTTTCCTTTCTTTAGAACACAGAAACTTTACATCTTTTTTTTTAGACAGATACATTTTTCTCATCAGTGTCTTCCTCCACCTCAGTAAGGTGCAACAGAATTTTAAGATCTACCCCACACCCATTCCAGAGTGTTACACAACACTCAGGACATCACTTACCTACTCAATTTGGCCACTGAATCACCATGACTTTGTGGGGAAACTGGAGGAAAGTCTGTTTGATTGGGATCATGAAGTGGGGGACTCAGAGTGCTGATGGAACTGCAGGGAGGGAGGAAACTCATCATCAGGCGACCCCAAGCTGCAACATTCATGTTCATTTGAGGAGCTCGGAGAAATTCCTTCCCTGGAGGAGTCAGAGTCAAGCCACCAGTAAGATTACAACACACAAATTACAGTCTCACATAGTCTTAAACTCTAGTTTTCAAACAAACACCTGTGGCTTACCCCAAAAGGGTAGCTCACCCTTGGGAGAATGGGCTGGTCTTCTGGAAATAAAGATTAATGATGATGATGAAACAGATCTGCTATTTCACCTAAGTTCAGCTCCATATAATACCATAACAATCTCAAAATTGAAATTGAATGGAACATTAAAAATTGATTTTACTTCAAGTCAGGTTTTCTTCTCTTCCAACACTACATTTTAATTGTGCAGCCTGTTAACAGGAGGTTTCTGAAAATGTGTTAAAAAGAGTAAAACATTTGGGATATTTTCATTATTTTTACTACTTCCTGAAGAGTATAAATATAAAATCTCATTTATCCCCACTGCCACAAAAGCTTGGTATGTAAGGTTTAACCTTATTCGGCTTCACAAGAAAGAATTTGCAGAGAAATAAGAAAGTATGCAAGCTATTCCAGACCATAAATCTTTTAAATCTGAGATGCCAGCTCTAGAGACTTGATAGATAGTCAGTAGCCTGTTCATGCTACAGTGTTCTGTAATTCAGAGTTTTCCAGAAAATCTTCCAATATCTGCTCATCAGTAACAGCATGGGCTGGTTAAATTAGTACAGTTTGAGTCCTGGATCTTCTTACAGAATCATGGAATGGTTTGGGTTGGAAGGAACCTTAATGACCATCTAATTCAAATCCCCTGCCATGGGCAGGGACATCTTCCACCATTTCAGTTTGCTCCAAGCACCATCCAACCTGGCCTTGGACACTTCCAGGGATGGCGCAGCCACAGCTTCTCTGGACAGCCTGTGCCTCACCACCCTCACAGGGAACAATTTCTTCCCAATATCCTGCCTGTCAGTGGGAAGCCATTCTCCCTTTGTCCTGTCACTCAAGATCCTTGTCCAAAGTCTCTCTCCAGCTTTCTTGGAGCGTCTTTAAGGCACTGGGAGGGGCTCCAAGGTCTCCCGAGAGCCTTCTCTGAGCTGAACAGTCCCAATTCTTTCAGCCTGTGTCCAGAGCAGAGGGCTCCAGCCTTCTGAGCATCTTGGTGGCCCTCCCTGCTCCAAGAGGTTCCTGTCCTTCTTATGCTGGAGGCCCCAGAGCTAAGTAGTCTGTTAAATAACTAGCAATTAAGTCCTCCTAGCAATGTTAATTGTGAGTAACAGCACCATGACAATACCACATTACAGATGGTGCTGCAGCCAGACTGCCTGCACTTCATGTGACTGAACAAACTTTCACGTACACAGTAATTAGTAAGAGTTTTAACTCTCCCAGATTGAGTAGGACAGCTGAACCTGCTTGTGCAAACGCCTGCTCTCACCCTGGACAGTCACTTCTCCACCAACTCACCTTTCTGTTTGGGGAAAATGCGCTTCTGTCGCTGCAGTTTTGGCTTCCTCTCAATGACAGGATTACAGAACATCACCTGACAGAGAAGCAAAAGGGATTTCTCAGGATTCTCCATTTAAATTGCAAACCCAAATTTTCACACAAGCCTATTTTCTCATCAAAATTTCCATTCCTATCTGTTTAGTAAGTTTTGAGTCACTCCCAGACTCCAGACTCAGTTATTCCAGATTCATTCTCTAATCAGCTGCTACTTCCATTCTGGGTTTAGAGATTGGAATTACCTGCTACCTAAAATTCAGAAAACCCCCAGAATTAAGACCAATTTGTATCTCCCAAAAACTTCATCTAATTTGTGAAGCCATGCATAAAGAACACACCCAGTTGTAGGATAACAGACACAGTAGTTCAAGGCACAGAAGTAAAAAGAAAAGAAAACAAAACCAAATGCCACAAACCAACCACAAAAAAAAAGAAGGCAGGGAGAGAAATCAAACTTTGGTACATGAGGTTCAGATCCTACTTTGGAATGATAACCACAGGAACTTTCATCACAACACAAAGGAGAAAATACTGCGGCTTTTAAGGGATTATCGAGATGATCTCTACATTGATGGTACTTCAAACTATTATTAGCCTCAGAAAGAAGATAAAATAAGCATAGCCAGAGGGAGTTTAGATCCCTGATTCTGCAGTGTCTGTGATTCAATCCTGACCATTAAGCCATATGTTTAATTAAAGTGCCACCAATGATTCATAATGAAAGCAAATAAAAATGAACAGATCTCACAGCACACAAGCTCATAATTACAGTGGAGCAGCTGAAGAGTCACTCCAGGTTATGGCAGGTGCACATCTATTACATTGTGTTGTTCCTTATTCTTATATGGGCTATTGATGCAAGAGGGTTTCAGGTATCATTCTACCCTTCTGGATTATTGCTCCTTCCATTCCTTGTATTCTGGGCTGAACAACTGCTTTGAGGGGAGACACCCTAAACAGACAGAATTCTCTGAAAAAGTAACCAAGCTTACATTTATACCTCTGCAAAAAGCATTCCTTGGGGCTCCAGTGAGAGGCACATCCCATGACGTTCATTATCAAGAAAGTCATCCAAACGTAAAAACTTCACTGCACAGAGTTCTCTCCAATCTCTCCAATAAATTGCAATTTCTAGTTCACGAGACTGGTGGGATGGGTGAGTGGTAGGGGAGAAAACAAAGGCAGAATAATTACATACTGCTCCATGATCTGGAAATTGAACATATATTTGTAAAAATAAAATCATTAAACTAAAGAGTAGGCATGAAAAACTTCTTTAGTGCTTCTGTTCCCTGCTGTTGGTGTTTTTAGATCTTCTTAGCTAAAGACCCTCTTGGAGTCTTGGCTCCCTAAGAGCCACATTGCTGATAAGATGAAATAAAACGGCTCAGACAAGGAGAGAAGGACAGCAGATGCTGTTCAAGCTGAATGTCTGGCAGAGATGCTCTGCCTTCGGGGAAGGCCAACCCAACTGGCAAATTAAAGGACACGGGGACAGCAGCAACACGGGGTTGAGCTAAGTGGAATGGCAGCTAAACAAGCAAATCAGGTAAGGTTAAATGGAAAAACAAACACCACATGAATCTGAGGCACACTTACCCGGTCCAGCTCAATGGCAAAGCTCTGGTCCCACGCCTGGTTGTTAACTGGTCCCCAGTTTGTTTGGCCAACCACTTTATTGTCCACTTTGAGCACAGCAAGGACCTCATCTGGACAAAGGAGGAAACATGGATTATAACATTTTACCAAAGAAAATCTCTCGTGCTGAAGGTGGACATCCCAACCAATTTCCAGGAGATTCCAATTTCTAGGAGGACCAGGCATAATAATACAATTCATTCTCTCTTAGTTCTGTAGAAATCAGGTTTCTTATAACAACATTCATATCAGGCTGACCCAGTGAGAAGCCCCGTTGTTCCAATATGCCACAGGCAGGTCAGCAGGGAGCCCTGTACTCACTACATGGCTCTTCATTCCGGTATTTTCCTGCAACACCACGGCCATGGATGCCCAGGCCGACTCGTGTCCGGGAAAGGGCCCTCAAATCACTTGGGCTGCCACAGATGGGAGAAGAACTTGTCATTCGGGAACGTCCTGGAACGTTTTCCAATAGATCCTGACACCCCATCAGTCTCACTTCCAGTGTTCCTGAGGAATTTCAGGAGAATAAGGAATATTATTATGTAGAAGATAAAGTGATTCCAGTCAGCCCAACCTCAAAGAGGTCCCAGAATTTCTCAGATTCATGATTTCTTGGTGAATAGTTTAAACTGACTCCAGATTAAGACTGCAAATCTGTATGTTCAGAAAGCTCTGCCTGACCTAGAAGACAGAAATCCAGGTCCTAGAAAATCCAGTGTTCATATAACAACAACAAGAAGAAATAGAATTCATTTTTCTCTCTGTCATCCTCACAACAACCTGTCATGGAGGATCCCTTTACCTGTAAGGGCTGTAGGTTTGATGACTGAAGTGGGTTGGATGCTGCCATGACGGGCTCCCAGAGAGGAAGTGTTTACTAGCTCCTGTTTGATGAGTGCTCTTTTTGGGTGATCAGGAGAAAGCTCACTGAGCTGACGTTCCAGGGAGAAGCGCAGCAGATCAATCTTCTGAGAGGATTCTTGCAAACGACCCTGAGCCTACCAGTGTGAAGGAGAACAGAAAGCAGGCAGAAATTTTCCATGTAGAGCCTCAGACCCAGTATTATGAACTACACAGTAAGCTTAGAAAAAACCCAACAAGAAAACATCTTGCTAAATACAGGACAAAGACAAAATATTTTTCCATCAAGCTTGAACCCCCACTAGTGTCACTTCTGATGTTTCTGAGAAATTTCACCAAAGCAGGGAATGCTATCCCTAGAAGGGAAAGTGATCCCAGTCTTTCTCAACAGAGAGACAGGAAGTTCCTAAATTAGTAACTTGGTTAACCCTGCTCATTCATGCTAAATCACTAATGTGAGGTCATGAAATCATCCTCTCAAGAAGGCCTGAGCAATGCCTGCTTACCTCAGCCAAAAACTTGCGATCCTGTACCCGACTGCCCCCCAGGATCTTCAGCACATTTTTTGCCCCCTCAGCTACAGCAGCTTCAATGCGCAGGTGATGCCTCAGCTCCTCAATCCGCAGCTCCAAACCACTGATGGTGGTCCCCATCCTCACTGGCCATTCGGGAGGAAAAACATGGAAAGGATGAAAATCAACCAAGTACTGTGGATCTTAGGGCTCTGTCTGCATCTGTTGTGTGCTGTATCAGTCACTTAAAGCATGTTACCTGCTGGATCCACTGTATCTTCCATCCCTCCTGACTGAGACACTTTCACAATGTGCATGCGGATTATTTCAATCTTTGTCTTGCTGTCCTGAGCATCTGCTGAGCTGTAGCCAACAGCTTCCGCTCCTGCCAAAAGGAATCAGAGGCAGAGAGAGAAGAGAGAGAGGCAGAGAGAGAAGAGGCAGAGAGAGAAGCATGATCATTAAAAATGGGTGATGATGATGTGCTCCCATATGAGGGTGAAGTGGTACTTGCACGAAGGGTCAAAACCGACTCTGGAATGGAATACACAAGTGGTTATGTAAAGGAGGCACCACTGAGGACAAGGACTCTGGGATCATGATCTCCATTTGCAGAGGGAAAGGACAGGTCAAGGACGTTCCCAGTTAATACTAAATCCTGCAGTCACTGAGACTTGTTCCCTGGTTAACTGTGCTTACGGTGTTCTGTAAGCAGAGGTTTTGAACAAATAAAAAATATCACAGCCTTCTTACACTGCTGGTCTTATTGAACTAAGCTTCATAATAAGCTTGGATTTGAAATGTTCTAAATGATCTTTTGACTTTCAAATACGATTATGCCAAACTCAAAAAATGAGATGAATATGAATCCAGTAAACCTGTGAAAATTTTTCTCACATAAAGAAATACAACATCCTGTGCTTTATCCTAAACAAATCAGTGATATCAAAACATCATGCCAACTAACTCAGTTATACCACCAATGCTTTCTTAGCTTTCTTTCCTTGTCATTTACTTAATGTACCTCTTACACTACCCTTACGTGCTGTCACTATGCTGAGACTCAAAGTACAGAGCCGGGATTCAGGCAAGCAAGCTTTGAAATTAATTTCTCTCCCACATCAATTATCAGAGAGAGATTTGTGTATAGACTTAAAATACAAATTTTGATCCAGTAATCCATGCTCCCAAATGCCTCTTTATTTCTGCTTACCTTGGATGTTGAATACATTTGGATCATGTTCTCAGCTCCTTGTTTCACTTTCATTTCAACATGCAGCTGCTTTTTCAAGGCTTCAATCTTCCTTGCCATGGGGTCTGGGTTTCTTTCCCAGAGACAGGGATCTGGAGATACAGATCCATCTGCACAAACAACACAATCAATACCATTAGTCATCTTGTCTCGTTTCATTTCACTGGATTATAGATGGGTGACTCTGCAAAGGAAAGTTAGGCTATAAAATAAGGTACAAAAAGGTCTTGTCTACAAAACTGACTGGGAAACACTTTGAAATGAAGCTCAAGCTCATATCTGTAAATACTTCTTAATTTATCAATGAACCCATCCTAAAAAGCACTGTTCCCAATTTATAATCATTCATCCTATAAAATACTTGGATGCTCAACTGCCCAGAAACTCTATTCACATTTCTTCAATTCCACCCACAACCTATTCCTGAATATTGCTCATGCCCACCACTCTCAGCTGGTTTTCTCCCTACACCTCCTGTCACCTTTATTGCACCATTCTGAACTTTTTATACCACAGATAATTTCATCAGCTAAATACCAAGAGGCTCTCACTACTCATGAGCCCTACAGAAGGCTATATCAATTCAATCTCTCTAGAGATTGAACAGAATGTTCCAGTCAATCATGACCGAAGACCTACCTGGCGTACTCTCCTCTTTGTCTGTTATCACAATCCTTGCATTGAGCTCCTGAAGTTCCCAATGCAGCTGCTCCAGTTTTCGGTTGGAAGACTTCAGCACGTGCTCGATGTGAACAAGGTTCTTCCTGTCTGTTGTGGCTTTGCGCAGGTTTTCTGCTCCCTCTTTAATCTTCAGTTCTTTCTGTATAGCCCGCCGAAGCAGCTCCTTCTCACCCTCCAGTTTCTGTTGGAAGCTCGGATCCATTAAGTTCACACCATTGCCCAGCTGCAAGAGAGAGCTGCCCTGCAGCCCAAGAGCATTGAGCAAGAGGATTTCAGAGAAAACACTGTCCAACCATTTTTATGACACTGCAGCAATACCCTCATAAGAGTCCACTCCTTCATTTCATTCAGAAATTTGGAAGTCAATCTTTCCACCAATTTTTCAAGAAGACAAACCTACATTTCAATTGCAGAGGACAGAACACAACTTTGATCTTAACATGCCTTAATTTGATTTTAAACCATAATGGAGAAAAACCTTCATCTTACTCATCCCCTTATTATTTATTGTCTACGCACATGTTTGTTCTTCATGAATCAAAGCTCCGCCAATATTTGCTCTTGTTCTGATCAACATTAACTTTCACCAGTATGATGTTTTAGATACAGATTTTTATCTGATTGTGCCTTGATGCTGGCTCCTCAAAGACACATCTCTGCTAATCTGTTAAGAGTTTTTAGGAATGCCACAACATGTGTTGACTCTCAGCTGTTGTCCCTGAAGAAGGAAAACACAAGCCCCACAGCTGTTTCTACAAATGAACAAACAAAGGAATAAGTTTGACTGTCTGCTGTGTCTGAAATGGTGAGCAGACTGGTGTCTCAATCTCTGTTCTCTAGAGGCCATGTTAAACACTGATTATTTTGAGCAGCATTAGTGGCATTCAGGCTTCTCCTGGGCTTTGTTTTACATCCTTTCCAATACTACTTGTTCTAGTGATATATGGCTCAGCAACAGCTCGGGACAGAGCTGCTTTGTCACAGACTCTGGACATACCCAGTTTGGGCAGAGCAGAGGTTTATCTCACTGCCCAAATAAACACTGGATTCAGACAGGAGCTGCAAAGGAGGCTACCCAACACCAGAACACATCCAAGCAAGAGCTTGTGCTTCTCTCTTCAACATGAAGAGCAGCTTTAAGGCGTCCAAAGCAATGAATGCATTCATGACCTTACATTAATAATTCACACTCTTGGCTTAAATGCAAAAGAAATGGTCAAGCACTGCTACAGTAACTGGCTTAACATCACAGAGCACATCAGTGCCTAAAGACAGGGCTCGGGAATCCCGACTTGTTTTCACACACTGTCACTGGTTGACCACATTTCCAACAACAAACCACACTGACTTTGTGTTACTCATGTACATTAATACAGTTCCAGAGTGTGCTGTGCATCCAAAGTGTCCTCCAGAAACAATTACCTAATCAAAGACTCAACCAAACATCCTTGATTAGTTTTTGCTACAATTTCAGACCAATAGCACAAAGAAAAAGGGGAAAAAATCCATTTTAATAGTTGGCCTAAATCCGAGCTTTGACCACAATAGCCAAAATAGGAGTTGTTCAGATTGGTAACAAAACAAAAAGGTTCAGACTAACATCCTGGTTCCAGGAAGTTCTCGCCCAATTAGTAAAGCCAGGAACTAAGCCAGAGCTTTGAAAGACATCCAAAGTTTTTGTGAGGAAGAACTTGAATCATGGAGTTCCTGAGTCACAGGCAACCTTTACCAGCCCTAAGTTGGAAAATCAAAAAGCTCTTTATCCAGTCTGTAGCAAGTTACTAAAAGGAGTTCAGTGGTTACAATTCTTATTTAAATAACTAATAAAAGCACATAGATTCATCTTCTATCCAAACTATGCAAACGGGTGTAAGAATTTCCCCTCCTGGATCCACTCAGAGCAAAGGAATGAGCAGTGGTACAACAGTAATACCAATAAAAGGTGCTGAACATGAAGCTCTGGGTACTGATTCAGAGAACAAGTACAGTCTCAGCAGTTCCCAGGTCAACTTTCCTCCACATCAGTCTCTGACAATAGCTAATCTGACTATCAGTTAATGCACCAGGCTAAATTTCTAGATATATTTAGAATGTAACATGTTTCACTTCCCCATCTTCCTCTTTGCGGATCAGAGGGTGCCATAATGTCAACATTGTTTGCACCAGGAAGATAAAATCCTCCATTTTTGAGAAGCATGGGAAATAAAAATTTGCATTTGGGTTGAGCCATTTTGCCTTCTGGTTCAGGAATTTCAGGGGGGTGTCAGGACACTGCCACAGCCTGTGCTGCAGCTGTTCTTGGGTTTCCTAGGAAGGTCAGTCTCCACTATAAGCCTGAAATGCATTTACAGCCTGCAGAGAAATACCCAAAGTAGATGAAATTGGCTTGCTTTTGGCACTTGTAGTGGGGATGCTGGAGCTCACCCAGGGCTTCTGTCAGGCTCGTGTCATACCCAAGTATCCAGACTGCTTTCTAACTAGCAAAAATTTCAGCAGTATGAGTTACACTTAATCCTTTGGATTGCAGCCAGGGAGATCCCATCAATCATGCCCAGCTTGGAAATGAGTTTCACCTGCACAAAGCCCAGAGCTGGCCTTTACACTTTCACCACTAACACAGAAATTGATTTATAATTTCATTTAATAAGCCAGTGGTGAGGCTGCCATCCTCCCTGCAGCCCAAACATTCCCAGGACATCTTAAACCCCATCTTTCACAGCAACTTTGTGCCGTAGCAATGAGACCCACGCCGGGGAGCCCTCATACCAGACACATTCATGTCGTACAAGAAAAAGTCACGGCTAACTTAGGAAAAAGGCACTTGTGGTCCTGCCTGGAGCCTTCCCAACCCCAAGGCTGAGGGTGGGAGGCAACGAGCCCAGGAAACACCGGGATAGGAAGAACCCGGTCGGGCGGCAGCCAGCGCTCTTTGTGTCGGTCTCTCTATCCCTTCTTTCCCAGATTAGGCTTGAAACTTTCGTCTCAAGGGAAAAGGGCAGGACATCTCCCCCTCTCCGGGGAGCTTGTTCCAGACACCACTGTTTTCCCAGCACGGAGCCTGGCTGCCCTCCCGGCCCCGCGCCAGCCCAGCAGCCGCCTCGCCTCCATCATCTCCTCGACGCCCAGAGATTTCCTCAGCGGGCACCAACTTGGCCCGAACCCCATTTCCCTGAGGCGAAGAGAGATATTTTTAGGGGATCCCACCAGCTTCCCACACCCTCTCCCTCCTCCTTGGGGCGCGGCCATGCGAGCGGAGGGGGAGCGGCGTGAAGCCCCTCACCACAGCCGCCTCTGCGGGGGCTCCCGGCGGGGAGGGACACAGGATTTTCCCGGCGGGGGATGGATGGAGGGAGCTCCAAAGGGCACAGGGACTCCCAAAGGGCGGAGGGCCGCGGTGCTTTCCCGCGTGGGGGCATGGATGGAGGGACCTCCGAAGGGCAGAGCGGTGCTTTCCCCCTGAAGGACCCCCGAAGGGCGGAGGGAGTGAGGCGCTTTCCCGGCGGAGCATGGATGGAGAGACGGCCAAAGGGTACAAGGACGCTCAAAGGGCACAGGGAACCCCAAAAGGCGCGGATACTGCCTTTCCCTAAGGCGCTGCTTGCCCCGCTGCCACCCCCGAACCCTCAGCGCTCACCTGCGGGGTCGCCATTGCCGCCATTGCTCCGCCCGGACCGGCACTTTTCAAACTCGGCGGTGCCGGGGCCGCCGCCAGCGCCCTCTCGCGGGGGCGGCCCGGGGGAGCTGCCGGCGGGCGGCCCTGGGGAGCGGGACCAGGAGCGGGAGCCGCCCTTCCCCACACGACCCCGGGGCAGCCGCCACTGCAGCTCCCGCCTGAGGTGGTGCCGCCGTCTCCGCCCGCCCCGAGGGGAAAGGCGCGGCCGACGTCCCGTGAGGCGGCGGGATGGAGCGAGGACGCCGAGGACGCGGAGGTACCGGACATCGCCCGCAGGGGAAGGAGAGGCTGGAGAGAGCCTGGAGGGGTCAGTGTCCGCGGGTGACACAGAGGCTGCGGGTCCGTGCCGACGGGAGGGGACGGGAGGCACAGTAGCAGATCGCCCGCTCCGTCCTTCTGGACGCCCTGAGCTGGAACCCCCGCGGGTGGCCCCAGCCGGGGCCCTTTGTGTCGGGGCCAGGGGTGGTTCCCAGTTTCAGTTCTCCACATGGGCTCATGACCGGCGTTTGTTCGTAGGGGAACCAGCGAAGTCCAGCTTCTTGCGACGGGATTCCTGGATCCCATCCCTGGAACGAGGCGATGCCTGTCACAGTGGTGAGCTCTGGGGAAATTTTCCCCTGTGGAACTGCCCCTTCACACGCAGGATCTGGGGTTTCTGCTGAGTATTTGAGTGAACAAACATCCCACAAGTATTGGCGAGGCTGGCAGCAATCCCCCAGCTATCGTAGTGAAAAGTGCTGCAGTACTGCCCTGTACATCACACAGAACCGACAGTGTGTCCCAGGCCCAGGGCTCAAAACAAAATAAAAAGATATTTGTTTCTTTCAGGTGTTTAAGGATGCTCCTCAGCAGTATTACATAATGTTACTACCCTACTAATACAATTTTCAATCATGGTGCAGTGCACAACTGTGAATCAGAAGGCATTTAGAGGTGATAGTATTCCCACATACAAATTTAGAAATATACTAATAAACAGAAGTGTTCCTTTTATTTAATTAGAACAGTTTTTCTAGCCTAAACATTTTGTAAGCAATTTGCAACTGAGTAATTAATAAAAGGAACGCATCATAAAATTAAAAATTTGGACCTAGCTTAACTGACTTGAATTAATAAAGCCTTAAGCTAATACAAAACCTTTGAATATGCCCCTGTTGTTAATAAAGCAAGTGCATTTGAGTAATATAAACCCTTCAGAAACCTGATGCTATTTAGAACATGGTCCAGGCTCTCCGTAGTGTTTTAGCAATTATTTTAATTTGACTGTTCATTCAGTGGAAATACTGGAAAGGGGAAAATCCAACTGTTTAGTGTTGAGTGAGTTCCAGAGGAGCAGGGACGCTTCCACACCTCCCGCAGTCGGGATCAGGGCTGTGTTTGGCTGTCATTGGGGACATGCTTGGGGGATTCTGGCTGGGACAGTGCCTCCAGGGGTCTTTTGCCCACCACGCCCTCGGGGTTCATACAGCGGCTCCTTCAGCTCTCAGACCCTCCCGGAGAGGCAGAGGAAGGGCAGGGAGCAGTTCAGGGAAGCTGGGGAGCCGGAGTTCCCCAGCATGGAGGGAAATGGCTGTTTCTCAACTCCCGGGTGATCCCAGAGGCCGTGTCCCTGCCTACCCAGCACCGCAGCCCCATGCCCTGGGCGTGGTTCAGCTGTGCCCCGCAAATCCTGCGGAGAGAGGGGGCCCATTCGGCAAGCGCCTGTCCCGCGGGAAATGTCACAACTGGGAGCACGACGAGCCACTCCAGCCCTTCCAGGACCCCGCAGGGCACCGTGCCCTGATGCCGGGGATGGTCCCGGCGCAGGTCCTGCCCGGGAGCCGGCCAGGGGCAGTGGCACCGGCCCGGGAGCTCTGCGGACTCTTTGGGGGTTCCCGGAGCAGGGCGGGGGCTAACGCTGCGCCCCGACCTTGAACCGCAGCCCTTGTCCTCCACATATACCCGAGAGAGCATAATCACGCGAGGAAGGTGGTAATCAAGAAAAAGTCTTAAAAGTTTCAATTTTTAATCCAGGAGAGGAAGGACACTGAGCATAAATCTCTTTCCCACAAGAAGCAAGTATCGTGCACCAGTCACTTGAGACCTCCCCTCACTCCTCTCCATAAAGGAGAAGCAAACACTGTCCACCTCACCCGTGAAAGATTGTGCCGAGTTTAGGACTAAAAAACTGATTCTTTTGAAAAAGACTCTTAGAAATGGTAACATCAAGTAACAGTTAAATGTATTTTAATTCCTTCAAACAGAAGGATAGCTTGAAGGTACAGCAGAGAAATTATTTCATTGATTTCATTCTCTTTAAAAAACAACAAAAAACAACATGGCTTCAAAATTCAGGAACAGTATCCAATAAACAAAGTACTATCCTTATGCACCTGGTTTCGTGTGGTACAAAGAGCTTACAGATTCAAATGAGCATCATAAATGACTGAGAAATTGATTCAGATAATGCTTGTTTACAGGGACAGAAACTATGTTGACAAGTATGAATAAGTACACAGATAACCTCTTTAAAAACCCCAAACCTTTCTAACTGTATTTACACACTCAGATGTATTTGTTTCCTTTGGCACTGGAAATTACAGACAAAAGATTCCATTTTATAGCAATTAAACTTTAAACTTACAAGTAACCTTTGAGACAGTTAGGCCATATAGCCCCAGCAGAGCAGCTTCACCTTTATTAAATTGCTGCCAACTCAATGTTCTAACCCTGGAAATTCAGGCCAAAAAACCTGAAGTCAGCTACCACCTGTGACAAATTTCACATGGTGGGATGAACTGGATGTGAGGAGCTCGAGCAGTGGGGAATTAATCATAGATATTTAATAAGAACGAATGCTGCATTATTATCCAAGGTGGATGTCTTTTGAAAAGCTCTTTATACACATATAAAATAAATCCAGTAAGAAATGGACACCCATTACATATATTCAGCCAAATTAGACATTAAGTGAACAGTCAGAGCACACGATGGCCAGCTGTAGTATTTCTTCAGCGTTGCAGAGAAATGTGTTAATCCCTAACCATTTCCATGCTAGAAAAAAAATTTAATATGGTTTATTCTTTTACCACGTTAGTTTACTCTTTAGCCATTGCCAGGAGTAAACCCTCAAGTTTCACAGCAAATTCAGTATTATCAGTACAGTAGCAAGAGTATTTTGGCACCCTGTAAAATCCTAAAGAATGCGCAAGAAAAAATCTCTTAAGTAGCATTTAATTATCCAGACTTCTCATTTCTTGTTCCTGGTATTTGACTTTACAGAGCCTGAAGCTTTGATTATTTTCATAACAGTTTTTATAAGTTTTCTGCTAGTAACCAACAGGGATGGAACAACAATGGCACAATATTTTTCCTAAAGCATTCAAGACTAGCAAAAGATTATTTTCCTTGAGGAACTACAATTAGGACTACATAAAAATTAAGTAATGAGGCATCATGGCAAGTAACAGCACATCGACCCTCTACCACAACAGGAAGCTATTTTCAGTCTTACAACAAAAAGGAATGAAAATAAAACCCACTAAAATTTATAGGACTTCATGGGTTTTGTTCCTTCTCTCTCTAGATGGTAAGAAACCATTACTGATCAACGTTGTACTTGGCTCTGCAAAGCAGAATGAGGGCAGAAGCTTTTGTTGAGATGGAATAAAGTACACGGTTGTCTTATTTTTGCATTGATCACATGAGACTGGACGTTGCATTGTCTCTGATAACTGGATTGAATCCAAGCTGGACCACACACTTACAGAATGTTTTCCCTCACACATGTTATTTGTGCACGTCTCAACCAGACACTGATCTTGTTCTGCCAAGTGTATTCTTAAGCATCAAAAAAAGCTGAATTTGACTACAGCAGATTCTGTGAGGAAAAGGAATCAGAGAATATAACAAGTCTTCCCAGAAGACAGTCTTTTCTACACATCCAAAGAGCTGTTTGAATTTCAGATAAGCTGATAGAACATTTTTTTTAAATATTTCAAAAGCAAAGCATGTTAAAACAACTTCCATTACATTTTGTGGAATACCAGTTCCAACAACCTCTTATGTGAAATTGTTACAAGTTTCTCAAATGCAGTCTCTTAAAATGAGAGTACAGTGTATCTAAAGCACATATACATGCTGCTACCAAGGGAAAAAAAGCAGTGAAGTAGCAATTTTTTATACATGAACTTTACTAAGAATCTTGCTCTTTGAAATAGCCCCCAAATTAGCTTGCAATTAAGATTTGTTTTCAACTGAAAAGATTTACAAAACCACCCAAATATTTTAAGACCACCCCTAGGTCTTTTTATTCTGAGCTTGCATGGTATTTTCACGCAAACCCATGTACTGGAGATACAGTACTGCAAATTACTAAAAATTCTACAAATCAAGTGACTTTCCTTTTTGCAAAACATAAATATACACCTGTGTCTTCACACACAGCACATGACCCTGCAGGGAACTCCAGAGTCAGGGTGCAGTAGGAACTACCAAAGGAAACACTTTACAGGTACTGAAATAGTGGGAACTACATGAACTGGTTCAGTCCACACAACCACAAGGCTGCATTGCACTACAGAGATACTGACAAAATGCCCCCAAAAATGCCAAGAAACTACAAGCAAGTTCTAAATAGGATATAACAACTGTTGCTTTCAGTGAAGACCAACCAGTCCCTTTGTGTACACATTTAGTTTTATTGTAACAAAGCAACTTGTACACTTTAACG
>VZDJ01000051.1:5542747-5815072 GCA_008694505.1 Cyanoderma ruficeps
GCTGCTGCCGCCGCCGCCGCCGCCACTCAGGTCCCTCCGCCGCCGGGGCGCTCCCGCCTCCTCCGCGCGGTCCTGCCGGATACCGGGGTGGCAACGGCGCCTCTCACTCCCCTCGCGCTCCCTCGCCCAGAGCCACCACCGCCGCCTCCTCCTCTGCTGCTGGCGAGGGGCGGGCACGCGGCGCGCATGCGCGGCCCCCCCCCGCCCGGCCGGGCCACGGCGGCCGCACCGCGCGTGCGCGCCGAGCCCCCCGCCCCGGGCGCGCTGTGCCGCGGGCGGTGCGATGCGCAGGCGCCCTGCCCTCCGCACACACACACACGCCGGAGAGGCCCCTCGTGCGCAGCCGCGGAGAGGCCGCGCCCCCCGATCGCCTCAGGCCGGGCGCCCATTGGTCGGGGACGCTGGGGAGGGCGTGGCCGCGGCGCGGAGACACAGAGGACGGCGCGCGCGGGAGGGCCGGGGCGCGCGCGGGGTGTGTAGGAGAAGGGGCCGCGCATGCGCGCCCTCCACGTGCCCGCGCGCCTTCGGTATCCCGGCGCACGCGAGGCTCCGCGAGTTCCCCACCCCCACGTCCGCTCCGTCCCTTCACGGCCCGTGGAGACACCGACCCCTTGGTGCGCCCGGGATGGGGCCCGTCCTTTCCCCCACCGGGGGACATGGAGGGGCAGGAATGGATTTCCACGATCCCCAAACGGTGCTCCGAACGTCTGAGGCGTTCCTTCGGGACTAAGCTCAGCGCTTCCCTGCCGGGAGTGAGGTTGCGTTTCCAGCCTGCCGTGCTCTGGGGATGTTGCATCTACGTCTCCCTGTGCTGCCTGTCTTACTTGGGACATGGCACAAAGTAATCATGGAATCACCAATGTTGGAAGAGACCTTTAAGAATATCATGTCCAATGTTCACCGAGTACTGCCACTGTAATCCCCCAAACCATTAAAGCACATCACCCAGTGCCAGATCCAGACATCTCTGGAACACCTCCAGGGATGGTGACTCCACCTATTCCAATACATGGCCACCTTTTCAGGGAAAGGTCTCTCTCAAATATCTTATCAGAAGCTCCCATCTCAGCTTAAGGCCATTTCCTCTTTTCCTCTCACTGCAAGCAAGGCAAAAGAGACCGGTCCCCACCTCACTGCATCCTCCTTTCAGGTGGTTGTGGAGAGCAATGAGGTGCCCCCTGAGCCTCCTCAGACTAAACAAACCCATATAAATAACTTGGGACATGCTGTGTTGAAGGCACAGAGCCCTGTCAGTCACATCCAGCTCAGTTACTGGGGAGCTCGACTCCAGAAGGTCACAGAGCTGTTTGCCAGCACACCTGCCACTGCACCAAGAGCAGGCAGACTTTAAATAACCCTTTTTGTCCCTTTCCTGTCCACCTGTCATGGAAGAGCTCAGTGTAGCTCCACAGCTACAGCTCGCCCGCGTTTGCTCTTAAAGGAGTAGCTGAGTACCTCTTTTCAATCAAAAGCAGCAAAATATAATTCACAGATGAATGTTAGGGTACAGATGGGGTTATGAAAGGAGGATTGATGAAGTAGGACTTTGCTGTCTGTATTTGCTTCCCCAGTCATACATTAGCATAGTCTTCCTGCTCATTTCCTGTTTTACCTCTTCAAGTTGCTCTTCTATTGGACCTACTCAATGAGGCCTGGATTTGTTCCTGCCTCCTCAGAAGTTCTGACTATACTTTTCTGAATCCTGCTCCCACCTGTTGCTTCCAAATCCCCATTGTTTTTTCCTTTGTATTCCCAGCTGTCACTTCCCACCAGCTATGTCCTTGCTTCCATTGCCACCCACAAGGGCTGCCGCATGTGCAGGGTTTATATTGTGCAAACAGCAGGAGAGAGGAGCTGCCATCCCTTCCTTCTCTGGTTTCACATACAGGAATTGTAACCGCTGGGCATAAAAGGTGAGCAAAGCATCACTTTATAAACGCACGATTATGAAATCCTTCTCAAGGGGGAGATGTCTCAAAGCCCTCCTGAAGCCCATCACAGCAAGATGACTCTTTCCTTATTCCGCCTGCATCTCCCAAGATTGATTAATATGGATATCTTCCAATGCAGACAAGGTAAACTCATGTGTGTAGCCTGGTTTTCTTCCTTCTGTTTCGTTTGGGTCTCTCGACTATGCACTTGCATCTGCTTGGGTTTTTTCCTTTCTTCTCACTTGTAATTTACTATATAGTCTTTCTCTAGATTAGTCTTTGAAGGGCTAGAATTTGAAATACAGATGACAAGTTTGAAAGCTAGTTCCAAGCAGGAACAAGAGGCACCTGTCAGTTCCCTACTAGAACCCCTATGAATTACCAGGTATTCCTGAAGTACACGATTATGGTGATACACTGATGTATCTAAAGCCACGTAATCACGAATTTTAACTGCTGTACTGTTAAAAAAAAATTCCAAGATCTGTTTTTACTACCCTAAAACTAGCTACTATCAACAAAAAAGAGTATGTTCATTATATATAAATATTAAAAAGAATATAAATACATGTAAATATTAAAAGAATATGAGTTTACTATACCTGAGACAGTAACAAAAGAACCCCCAAAAATGTAGAGGGTTTATTGATAAATATTTAGTTACCTCCCTCCAAGTCTTTCTAATTTTTTCATGACCTGTAACTAACCTCTAAGGCAGTTTCAGTCTTTGAATAACTGTTGAGGGTTTAAATGTACAGTTATAACTGCAGATTTTCCTCTAGAATTGACTAAACAGAGTCAATTTCCTTTCTTAGTAAAGGAAATCTCATATTTGCTCCTTGAAGTTAAAGTTCAGGTCTGCAGTACTTCTTTCCTTGGTTAGATATGTTACTTCAAGACAGAAGCATAATTGGTAATCATGCTTACTTTCTAGAAATGTCAAGTCAGCTGTAAATTTTAAACTTGGACCCCCAGTTTGGCAAATGAAATCAGAAAAGGTGCTAAAATCCTCTCCAATCCAATGCAATGATGTGTGAAAAAAAGATTACATCTCCCCCTAAGTATTTCTGCAAGGCAAAATGGGCATATGTACGATCATACAAGTAAGTCAATGTAATTAATAGCAACTCATGGTTTCACATCCTTCGTCCCAAAGAACTGGAAATTATTGTAGAGAAATACAAACCAAGGATCATTTTACCATCGCTGAAATGCAACCAACTGCTTAACAATTGTACATCTATGCTGGCAGCCTGGTTTTCCACAGAGAATTTGCAGGCTTGGGCTCTGTATTAAAAACAAAGATTCCCCCTTGGAGTGCAAGACAAATTTTTAGAGGATATGAAAGCTTTCAAGTTCCTGAGTACACCTGTGAGTTGAAGGCACATTTCAAGAGCACACATTTCAAGCTTGTACTTGACAGCAAAGCCTGGCTGGCACATCAGGGCTTGCTGGGAGCCACAGGCAGACACAGGGCTGGTTTGCTGCGTGTGATCAGTCTGACAGCCCCCAGGAACTGCTGAGCCTCCCCGGCACTACACACACAGTTTGGCACACACATTAACCAGTCAAATACCAGCTCCAACTGTTTATTTATCTCCACTAGTCACAGACCTTCCCAGTCAAGCATTCATGTTAGAACTGAAGGGTGAGATAATGACAGAAGAATCTTCCACATGTCCTCACAGTTGTTGCAGTTTAAACCTTCAGATGAAAATATTTTGGGGCTGATAATTGCCTTGAAGCAGGACAGCAGTGCAGTAACACAGACAACAGGCAGTTACTAACAATATGTCACTGAATAAATCCAGTGATCCTATTTGTATTATTTTTTCCTGTGAAATTTCCATTAGACATCGTTGCTAAACCTGACTTTTATTTTTTTCTACACTAGTATCTTTAACTTACCAGAGTACCTGCTTGTAATCCATGAAGAGATGTAGTCACACAACACCAGTGCTTGTTCCCAGACACGAGAGGCAAAGAGGCAGTCAAAACACTCTTTAAAATATTAAATTGAAAGTCAATGAAACCTCAGACATTTCTGAACATGAGGCATAAGCTTTTCAGACATGGTGAGGACTAGATGAAACTGTACCTTGTGCTTCTGCATGGAGATATACTGAAAATCCTCTCCATCTTCTCCACTCATAGGGAAATTAAAAGGTAGACAACATTTCTACAGAGTAAATTTAAAAAATGTTTGCTTTCCAGGATGTTAATTCTGGCCAATTCTTAAAACTATTATTAGTCATCTCCTCAGTCCTACAGCAGGAAAACTCTTGCTGAATCCTAGGCAAAGTAGATTATCACTTCTAGATTTGGTCCCTTGGGAACAGCACTAGAGGCAAAAATTTTACACTCTGTGTATTTCATCCATTGTCTTGTTACCAAGTGGCAGCGGTTTTTGTGGGAATCATTAAAAACTTCCCTTGTTATGCAGAGCACTATTGATATTTGAACTCTCAGGGGGAGTAACCTCTGTCTCTATCCAAAAAGTATTAGATAAAAATAAACACAACACAACATTGCTCAGCAAAGAACGAGTACATTAATTACAATTCATTAGTTTGAAGAGTCTGAAGTTGGCATTACTCAAACACTGACGGTGTGTATTGAGTCCCGTGTAGGAGTATGGTGACAGGAAAGGTGAGACAAAAGACAGGAAAACATGTAGGAATCTGTCATACACAGCTTTTGCTATAATACTACATTGTGCAGATTATTCTTTTCATCTGAAAATGTCAAAGCTCATTAAAAAAATCTGGTTAAATGTAAAAAGCTCTTTGAGGAAAGTAAATTTTTACTGTAGGTGAACTGAATGCCAGAGTTATTTAGAGTTACTGCTCATTAGAGCTGGAGATGGACCTCAGGAATAGAACTGGTCTCCAACTTGAGCTACATAAAATGCTGCACGAGTTGCCAACAATGATCTGTGAGTGGAATTTGGTTAATTGTGTCAGTCTGTAGGAACAGTTATTATTTTCTGGTATTACAATAGCTCTGAGAGTCCTGCAACTGTAATCCCTGCATGCAAATTTCTACCTGCACACACAGCAAAGAGTGGCTCTGGAAGAATGAAAAGTCTCTCAGGACATGGTTTGACAAACTACTTTTTGGTAAGAGCTCCTACTTAAGCATTTTCCACCACACATTCCTCCCCTCTTCCCTTTTACACTGTTCCTGCATTGTGCCAGTGATTTTTTTTTGTGTGTGTGTGCATTAAATTGAATCTGATTTCAATTAGAAATAGTTCCCACAACCCTTTTTTTTAAACTCAGACTAGTACTCTGATCTGGTTCCCTGGTGCAGACGGAGGAACAATGTCACAAGTAAGAGTCCCGTGAAGACAGGAACGAAAGAGTGAGGAAGACATTGCACAAGTTTCACTTAGCAGAGGTGTTTGTCAAACTGTGCCCTTAACTGAGCCCAACCATGAAAAGGTTCTAACTGCAACTGGTGTGAAAAACCACAATTTGTTTGTTTTTGTAAGTTTTTTTAAAACCAACACAAACAAATGGAATATATAAGTAAACAAAAGAGCAGTTCTGCCACCTCAGGTGGTAACTGTAAAAACTTTCAGAGTAGAAATTGAGGTCATCGACAAAACATCTTCCTTTCCCATTTGGAGTCAAAACTAAAGTCTCTCAGAAACACACAAAGGAAATAACCTTTAAACTCCATGTTTGTTTTTGCAGTGGTATGACTGGAAAATAATTTCATCTGCCTTTGTAAGGGGGGGGAGGTGGGGTGGTATAAAACAAAGTAGAGACCATTTCCCTCCCACCACAGCCTTACATCTATTATCTGACTCACCACTTCTGGGACTCCTTCTGGCAGCTCTGGTTTTATTGCACTGAAAATTCAAGCCTGTGAAAATATTCCCTCATTTCAGGTTTACTTTGTTCACCGCTTTGTTCAGGTCAGTGTTGCTTCCTTTAGGGGTCTGGAACTCGACATTCAGCAAGGGCTGGATGTTGCTGTTCTTAAGCCTTGTGAGAAGGACCAGCTCACTGGAAGGAAGGGGGGAGGGAAAGGAAGGGGGAGGAGAGTCCATATCTGAAGAGAGACTCCAGACTAGAGAAATTTTACTGACATCCATTCAGTTTCCAGCGGGGTCTCCTTCAAGGGCTTTTACTGAGCTCCAAAGGCTCCTGCAATTCACAGCGGCATTTACATGCAACGTTTCCCTCTGGGAGCGAAGGTATAACTGTACTCCTGGATAATAATCACAAAGAATACCACCAGACTCCCATTGAAATGTCAACCAGCCACTACTGTTGTAGAGAGTAACAAAGAGATGCTAATATAATTAATTATGAAGCCTCACTACCCTCATTAACACATCTTTAGTGCCTAGATCTTTGAAAATCAGCTGTATAAAGTGACTGTCAGAGTTAATTCCTTATAAATTGCCTCCTGTCACATGCCAGCACTGCAGCAAGTTCTCTCAGGTCTTGATGCTAAGAAATCTGGGTTTTTTTTAAGGTCTGATGCAGTTTTATTGGCGTTATTAAAGGTGTAAGCTGTTGCATAAGCAGTTTGTCAGGCTAGAGTAGAGAAAAATAAAAATGCCTCTAGTCAGCCCAGCTTACACAGTTGGTGGCATAAAAAGGAAAAGTTTCAGTCAATTAAATGGAAAACTAAGAACAAAAGAAAAAACAGGAACGAAAGGTGTCACATAATTTGGCATTTAAACGTTTCCGGACTTTTTTTTTTTAATTTGAGGACTGCAGCCAGTTTATAGCTCTCCCTCCTACTGCTGCCTTTACAACAGCATTCCAGCTCCAGGCCTCATTCCAGAGCATCCTCCTTCCACTCCCGCTCACAAATATATATTTCAATAGGCTTAGGCTACATGGAGTTCCAAAACCAGCATGTAATTGGTGCAATTGTCTTTTACACTTCTCCAGAGAGAGCCACATTCATGTTGTTTAAGCCCTGTTTTGTCATATTTTCCCTTTTTTTTTTTTTTTTTCTCCCCAGGCTGGGCTGGGATCAGTACTTGTGTTGGGAACCCTACATATATACTGAAGAAAGAAGTTACAGAAACGGGCTGTATGGGTGGTTCATTCTGTTATTTCTCAGTACCAGACTGTCACTCTGCTACAAGATAAAGGGAGGCGATAAAAAGAAAGTGATCATTACAAATCACTTGGCATTTTCTGCGAGCAGTTAAAACACTCTCACTGACATATCCAATTTGTCTATACAAGACACTCTGCTTCCCTTCATCTTCCATGTGCTTTTGAGAAGGTGATAATCTTTCTGCAGTGCATAAGTTTGTAAAGTTATCTCTCTGTGCTTGTATAATACATTCCAGGATTCTTTGTAATCTCTGTTATACTTGGGATAAAAAAAATGAGATATTTTTATTTGCCATTTAGGAAGTGGCTTTCACAGTAAGTGCTTTTGCTGGTCTAGCTAACCTGGCAATATGCAAACTCTCTAAATGGAGGTAAAATTTATATCAGTAAAAGGAGTCCTTGCAAATCTGTCTTTCCTGCTGCATGGCTAACATGGTAGGAATGTTATTTTGTTCCCCACTCTTAAATTACATGCCCATACCCCAGTAAAACTAAGATGTATTTATTGAACATTCAGTGTCCATAGAAATAATATCTCAGAAATGAAAGTGGCACACTTGAAATTAAATAAATACAGAGATTTCTGAAGAGTGACCCAGAACTATCCTGCAAACTCTGTTTGCTTGCTTTACACAGGCACAAATCTGATGGTACCAAGTGGAACACAACTTATTTCGGAAAGTCCTTTTTTGAAACCACACATTTGCAAAAGAGGTTCTGTTTAGAGGATTAATATCTGTCCACACTGGTTTCTAATACAGCCACCAGCTTTAAACATAGCAGTTAAAATCCCAACTGTTTGAGATACTACAGACACAATATGAGTTGATGAAGTGATGTACAGAACAGATAACTAATTTTTAGTCATGCATGGTTACTGAATATGGTATTAATTTAAGAGATCTGTTTTCTTTCATGCTGTCAGCACTGCAAAAGGTCAGGTACCTTTGAGGAGTGGCACAGCAGATTGTACCTTTATTTCTGAGATGAGATGCTGGACGTGCTGCTATGAACTCAGCAGGAACTAGAGGCTGCTGAGACCAAAATGAGAGAGACACTGCCAGTCACCTTGTTGACAGCAGCAATCCCCTGCCCAAGGCAGAGACTCCCAGCTGCCACCGAGTTCAGAGCACCATGGCAGCCAGGATTCAGGATCCTGAGCCTTTCACAGATGCCTCTTTGGACAATCCATGGCACTCGGCCCCGTGCCAGCTCTGCTTGCCATTCCAACCCTGCCAGCAGTGCCTTTGTGCCCCTGTGGCGGTAACTTGCTGCCACCTGCCACAGAGCCTCCCCCTGCTCCTTCCTGGTCTGGTTACACTTGACTAAAATCTTTGTCTTATTATTAATCACGAAGGAATGAATAGGGGAAAAAACAACACCTGTAAAGGGCAAGAAACCGCACTCATGTTTATAAGGAGCCCCCGACTAATTCTGCAAAGCACAGTAGATCATGATTTTAATGGAGATGGCTCCTTTTGATAATGTATCTTGTCTTTTGGTGTTACAGGACTTCAGAAGCAAGCTGATGTTTTCTGCTAAGATGGAAAAATGGGTTTTCAAAGCAAAAAAGGCACAGCATTTGCAGGGACATTTGGGAGAGGGGACAGGGAAAAGGAGGTCACAAATTAGAGAAAATGCATGAGCCTGTTACGGATGGCACTGGAAAAGAAATAGCTGGGGGATTCACACAGCTTGAGGTAACACACAGAGTCCACATGAGGATCTGAACCCTTGTCAAGCTCCTGAGCACCTGGTGGGGTACATGGACATGGGCCCAACACTGACAGTTGTGGGGACCTCACTTCCCTCAAGGTTCGGTGAATTTTAAAATCGTGAATGTCTAACAAAAAAGAAACATGGGAGTAACTGATCAGATATTGTCCATACTAAAATAACAAGCACAAATGTCAGCATAAAGCCACTTCAAACTCCAAATTACATCCTTTGGTTAATGCAAAGGCAATAGTTCAGTACCCAGGCCTCAGGCAGACCACATCATTCACCTTGGGCTGTTCAGCAGTGCACAGGTAGGACAGGACAATGAGGGAACAAACAGAATTAGGTCTTGGTGGTTATAGAAGCTCGAGAAACAAGTAGGTTCTGGAGTGACAATTGTTTGAAACAAACCCTTGCTGTTGGTTGAAGAGTTTTGTTTGTTGCCTGTGGTTTGCTTTGAATAAACGAGAACACGTGTGCAAAGTTCTGTTCCTCTGAACAGTCATAAATCGCCGAGGGCAATCGATCCCCTGTCAAGCCACTCCCTGCCAGACTAAGTCCAAGAACTCTTTCTCATGACCGGATTGATCCGTGCATGTTGTTTTATTCATCTTTACAGGCATCTGTTTGGGGTGGAAGGAATGGAGGGGAAGGTGTAAAAGGAGAAGGCTCAATTACGTCTCTCCATTTTCGGGTACAATCTGCTGTTTCGCCTGTCTGGAGCCTCAACAAAACTGAATAGTTGCATTTATCACAAATCGAGGGCAGCGACTGCACCCACTAGTGGGGAATTTTTACTGAGATGCAGCTCCGAGTATTTCTTTTGCTCAAGTCACAGTGATCACACGCGTGCAGCTTCTTGTTACAGCTCAGTCTTTTTTCTGATGCTTCCCCCCTCGCTTTTGTTTTTATTTTCTCTTTACCTGAACCTTCTCTCGTTGTTTTCTGATGCTGATTTGCTCGATTTTATGAAAGTGAAAACTTCCTACACTTTGTCTCATGAAACAGGGAGGGAAAAGCACAGATCAGCCCTGTGAAAGCAGCCACTTTAGAGACTGGGTGGCCTCAGGCAAGTAACAGCCCTCCCCCACTCATCCCCGATTTAGCCTTATTTCTGATGATGTGAAAACAAAAGCATCCATATATCTGATACTGCCAGGCCAGGGAAAAAAAAAAGCAATGTAAGATTTCTTGAAGTACCTTTGATATATTGAAACCCCAGCAAATCAGAGAAATTGGAATAAAGGATCAAAGTGCAGCTTCTTAGAACAGTCCTTGTCTGGAGCTGTTTGCTGCTTTCTCATCCTCAGGGAAGAAAAAGCCCAGACATGCACCACGATACAGCGAACATGTTCTACATTTGCAGTAACTTTGCATACTACTGGCTAAAAAAATGGATTTATTTCAGTCTGTTCCACATACTTAAATTCCAGTTTTCTTATCTCTTTGTCATCTCAAAAACCCACAAACTTTTCTCCTTAAATACCCCCTGACAAGTTATTTAAAGTTTTTAAATTGCAGCTTGTGCTTAGCATTTTTATGACGATGCACCCTGTATATTGATTCACACTCATAATATTTACTCCTCTACTAAAGAGTAATATGCCTTGGCAGTTCTAATAATACCAATTAAAGATAATTTAATGACTGAAGATGATCTATTTATAGAGAATAAATCTTAAATATTAAGACCCTCTTAAGAAAACCACTCTGCTATTGGGTTCAAATACTTACTATCAGTTTTTCAACACACGAAAAGTGGCCTCATGCAGTGACCCAAAGCAAGGAGCCTGTCTGCAGGAGAAGCAGGCTGGGAAAGTGCTCAGTTACATCCAGACAGGCTCTGACTGCCATTGCTCACGCTTCCACACGAATCAGCTGCTGCTGGAGATGCTGAGCTTGAACTTTGGAAATTCAGATTAATTCCTGTGCTAATGAGAGAGAGATGACAGGGCTAAAAGAGCCATCAGTCCAGCCCAAGAGTGTTTATGCTTTTATGTTCTTGGCTCTTCTATGGGGTATCGTGATGGTCCACACCAGCCAGAGGAAGAATCACAGCAGGTACCCAGCCAGGATTTGAAATTCTAGAGGATTCAGTTCCATTGAGACCTTTTGCTTTTGAAGGAGGTGCCACTGAACTTCTTTCTGCTCCAGTTTCACTGTCTGTAAAATGGCTATAAGAGTTCTTTACCAGGCGTTTTAGGGACCCTTACTTCACTGTTAATTGTGTAGTACTTTAAATTCCTCAGAAGAACCACTGCATTCAGCTCTGATATAAATGGCCTCACATGTGCTCAAGAGGTGAAAGCACTACGACTCTTCTGCTGAGTTCCTACTCTGTATCCTGCGATCTTGATGCCTACACACAGGCCAGACTCCTTCCCAGCAACAGCCGGAATAACTCCACTGAAGTTGGTGCATCTGTGCCTGCTTATGCCAGCACTAAATTTAGCCTGTGCATTCATCATCAAGTTGTTCCAATGAGTTAGTTAGAAAAAAATCTCCAAGCAGAGTCATACCTGTTAGGAAGAATCACTTAAAGAAGCTACACCACCAGTCACTGTCCCTGCAGACAGGAACAGCACAGGTTATTATCCAGCTGCAGGGGCTGTTGCCCAGGTACCGGGTGGCTCCCGGACAGCTGCCCCGGGGGTGTGCAGCCAGCTCAGCCACACAGTCATTCACCCTCGGCACAAATTACCATAATTCCCCCATCAAAACCAACGACGGTAAAGAGCTAAGTAACGGGCCAGAGCACACCCCGGGCACTAAGTGTGCATTGAGCCGGCCCCATTCCCTGGGCAAACACACGGGCATTGCCAGCTAGAGCTTCCCTCACAAGGCGGCCCCGTCCCCCTCCTCACCGCGCCCGGCTTTGTCGCCCCCTCCCCGGCGCCATCTTAACTCCTGGCAGCCCCGCGCCCTTCGCCTGTGCTGCCACTCGTGCCCACGGGGACAGCGGGACCAGCCGGGCCCCAGCGCAGCTACGGCGAGAGCGACCGAAGGGAAAGAAGCAGCCCCCGCCGGACCCACGGCTCTAACGAAGGTGCCGGATAGGCCGCACCCCTCTCCCGCACAGAGCCACCGCCCGGCCAGCACCGGCGCTCCGCGCCCTTCCCCAACATGGCCCCGCCCGGCTCAGTTTACCGCTCGCAGGCCGGCGGGCCGGTCGCTCGGGTGACATCACGGTGCGCCCGTTTCCATGGGAACCGGAGGCGCGGGCGGTGGGAGCGCCACGGGCCGCGACCGCCGGGAACGACCTCCGATCCCCCCGGGAGCGATCCCCGATCCCCCGGGACCGCCGGACCCTCTCCGGCCCCGGCATGTTCGCGGACAGGACGGCGCCCGGTGCGGACGTGCAGTCGCAGTGGAGGAGCGCCCGGAGCGCGCGCTGCGAGGCGGTGAGAGACCCCCGGGGCGGCCCCGCTCGCGCTCTTGTACCACCGGGCCGGGCAGGGGGCGGCTGTCGGGGCTGCGCCTTCCCCGGACCTTCTGGGATCGTGCCCCGGCTTTCCCGCTCCCTGTTGGTCCGTGACCTCCCCGCAGGTCCCGCGGCTCCAGCGCGGCCCGGGACAGAGACCTCCCGCTCAGGTAGTTGTTGGCACCGTTCGGGGGCCAGGGCAGCGGGGCCTGTGTCTGCTCGCCGGCGCTGTCCCGTTTGCTGATTTAGCCCCTGTGTGCGAATTGGCAAAGAACTACTCGAGCGGCTGCCGCCCCGCAGTTTGAGAACTGATAATGCTGCGCTGTCACCGTGTGCGCTGCTCTCTCGTTACTCTGGAGCTCGCTGCCTTCTTGCCTTCTCCCGTCCTTCCCATTCCGTGCTTTAGAGCACTCCCTGAATCTGCCTGGCATTCGGGGATCTCTGCCTCCGATCACATTATGGGAAGGTCACAAACGCATCACCAGCACCTGGGCCGGTACAGAGGTACCCTGTGTTTAACCATGAACCAGAGCTGTGCAGAGGAGCTGAAATGTCTCAGTGAAATGACAGGAAGGGGAAAGTGCTTTGAACACATTGTGTAACACTTGTTTCTCTGCTTGGATTATAGACTGCCTGTCTTCTTTTACTAGAAAGCTTGCCAGACTGGGAAAATTTCAACAGCAGAAACTGCAGCACAGTCTCATATAGCCCAAGATGCTGAGGTGCAGACAGAACAGAGCAAAGATCCTGTCCAAGACTTCCAGCAAGAAGTCCAAGTAGATTACAGTGGGCTTTTATCATTCCTTCAAAGAGTGGAGGATGCTGTTATCAAAGAGCTAAATAAAAACTGGAAAAGTCATGCTTTTGATGGCTTTGAAGTGAACTGGACAGATCAGGATGAAACAGTAAGTGACAGAATTCAGGTCATTGTCCAAGCAGAGCCAGTTACAGTTACAGTTGTTAGTTCTAGTCCTTATTGCTGTGATTGTTCTCACCAGGTTCTAATAATTAAACATTGCCAGTTGGATTGCCTTGGGGTTTTTTTCCAGCTTTCTCCTTGCTTGGTAAAACTGTTCTTCCCACTGGTGACTGAGCTGTAGCAGCAGTGAGAGGAGGAAGCCTGCATGTAGGCTTGGTGTAGGCTTTTCTTCAGCCCATTCAGAGCCTCCAGCCTAGCAGGGATCTAGGAACAGATCAGTCAGTGAGTTGGCAGCTCTGCCTGCTTAGATTATGTTTGTTTAGTGCATGGTGCTCAGGAATGGAAGCAATTTGTATCTGACAGTGCATGTTGGAGCTGGCATTTTCAAACTGTTACTTGTAGAGCTCAGCGAACGCCAAACTCACACCTGGCAGCTGCTGTAAATTCTTGGGCACAGCCTTCCAGAGCTGAGCACTCTCTGAGAGGTTGTGTTTGACTGACAGTTGTGTTGTGGGTTTGTTTCCCAACACGAATTCAACAACCTTTTCACATAAATTCTTGGACTGAAGAAAACCCACACTACAACCACACAATCACATCAGGGCTGGGCAGGGATCTCATTTCTCTCTGTTCAGAGATGGTTGCCTCAGTGCTTGGATTTGGTCTCTTCCAGGTGTTGTGTTTGCATACACTGTCATACCCAGAGGCTCAGGATCAAAACCTGCAGGTCACCAGCGTTTCATGGAATGCCACAGGCTCTGTCATTGCATGTTCCTATGGTCGGTGAGTATCCGGATGGATTTGGGAGTGCAGCTGAGGCTGATGTGATGTCAGGCTGACCCGAGGTCTAGGGTCTAGATATGTTTGCTTTCTCTGCAGTAATAAACTGATATCTATCTATCTATCTATCNCTATCTATCTATCTATCTACGCTCCTTATGCAATTTAAATAATTAATCTTCAAAGTAACAAAATCTCAGGGAAGTCCTGAATTATATCTTTTATTTCTTCCACCTTACCCCCACCCTGAAAATGGATACATGATCTTACTGACTTGTTTCTAGGTAGAGTCTGTTTGAAAAAAATGTAAAGAGCAGATGCACTTGCAAATATCTGTAGGTGAGGTTTGAGAGAATGCACTTTATCTTCACTGAGATCGTGATGTTTAATGTGGTCTCTGAGCACCCTGGATGAACCTATCACCTGTTCACACCTGTGCCTGGTGCCATGGACATGTAACAACCCATGTTTAAGGATTTCACAAATCATTTATCTAATCCATTAATGTCTGTAGCAGCCCACTCTTTCTTGGCCCTACTGCTGCCCTTATTTTTTTTTTTTTAATATTCCCCCTTCCTTAGATTAAAAATCCCAGCAAAAAGGATACTTATTAGAGAATGCATAGGGAAGAGTAAAACAGGGCAAACCTGTATGTTAGTTGCTCCTTCTGCTCTCCCAGTCTACAACTGTTTGCAGATAAGGATGTGGTTTCTCTGTCTGTGGGTACCTGCAGCAGAATTCCTTCCATGAACTTTCCATATGCACCCTTTTGATTGTTCCCATTATTTGAATGGTGAGTAGGTCTTGGAATAGGGAAATTGTACCCAAAATTTACTGGCTGCCACTTTGTTGTAAGCACAGACAAGTGCCCTGTCACATCCTGTACAGAGAAATTCCATCCCCTCATGATGGAAAGCAGCACATTGAGGTGACCAGTGGGGAATCTCAGAGCTGTGCTGGACTGGAATCCTCTGGAACACACAAAGCAAGATGTAGCTTTTTGTTTTTTAGGCTGGACGATGGGGATTGGAGCACAGAAAAATCCTATGTTTGTACCTGGAATGTGGACAGAAGAGCATTGAATCCACAGCACCCTGACCTGGTGGTGGATGTTCCCAGTTCTGTCATGTGCCTGGCTTTCCATCCCTCCCAGCCATCACTGATAGCTGGTGGGTTGTTCTTACCTCAGACCATGCTTGAAACATACCCTTTTGTCCTGGATCTTTTGGTTTCTCTCTCTGAGTCCAGCCTCAGATTTCCTGTAAAGGAACAGCATTGCAGATCCTCAAACTGAGCAACTAACACCCACCAACACAGATAAGTGCACTGTTGCATCTGAACTGGGACTTGTTGCCTCTTCAGTGACACTTGCCTTTATATCCCCTTCTCAGAGAGAGGTGACAGAAAGAAATCCATCTCTGGCTGTAAGGGAATAAGCTTATTTCAGCAGGGCAATATTCTCTTACACCAGAACTGGCTGTGCCGTGCACAGAACTGCCCAGCCTTTGAAACTGGTGGGAGTTTCCACCATTGGTCCATTTGTTCTGAGCTGTCAGACCTTAAATGTTTTATATTTGTCCTTTCAGGTGGCCTGTTCAGTGGGGAGTTGGTGGTGTGGGACACCAGCAGGACAGAAGACCCTGTGATCTGGAGGACAGGGATGACAGACGACACCCACACTGACCCAGTCTATCAGGTAACAGAACACTGACAGCAGACAGGGCTGGGGCAGGTGAGAGTTGCCACTGCTCTGTGTCATCCCTTTGGTTCTTATCCTCAGCCAGGCAGTTCAGACATTTCAGCAGTTATATTCTTTCTTGGTTGGCTATTTTCCCCCAAATCTATCTCCTGAACAGACACTTAGCCTGTGAAAAAAGAAATTCTCACTGTCCAGGATTAACAAAGAGCAAAGAACTGTAATAATTTATTAAGGGAGATGCAGCCAATGATACTTGGAGTGGTTTACAAACAAATGGCAAAGTGTTACTGATCCTTGGAAGCATAAAGCTACATGCATTAAGGGGATTTACAAGCATGTCATGCAGTCTGGCTTCCTAAGGATTTTGCCTTTCTGGGGCCCTGTGACTCTGGCCATTCTGTGTATTTTTCTCATCTGGTACTCAGGAAAATGCTGTTGTTTGGAGCTGGGTGAAAGTGCCATAAATGCTCATCCCAAAACTGAGGGCAGTGAACCATAGAAACTGCAATGGAGATTCAGGCCCTAAACAGCAGATGCATTTCTCTCCTTGTATCTGTGTCTGTGGGAACAGGTTAAGTGGTTACCTGACACCAAGCACAGAAACCACGCCCGGCTGTTGAGTGTGGCCACAGATGGGAAGATCCTCGTGTGGAGGGAGGAGCAGGATGGGCGGCTGGCCTTGGCTGAAGGATTTGCCATCATGGCTCAGCAGATCCCTCGGAGCACTCGCCTGAAGAAGGTGAGTTCAGCACCTCCGAGTGCTCTTTCCACAAAAACACTCTGGAGCCCGAGTTGTCAGAGCTTGCCCTGCTCCAAGAAGGGCCAGGAAAGGCCCCTTCTGAACACAGACACCCTTGATCCATGGCTCCTTTGCCATACGGAAACCATTCGTAGAAGACTGAGAACAGCTGAGGTTTTGCCATGCTCTAAAGAGAAGTTTCTGGGATGGAGAAGTTGATTATAATATTAATTCATGTGAACCCCTTTATAGGAAGGATTCAGTGCTGCAAACACGGAGCTGTCACAAGCTGTGCTGTGAACAGCCCGCTGGGCCCCCAGGCAGCTCTGCCTTCATGTGCCTCTCTGGAGCCCCAGCTCACACCAGCTGTGTGTCTCTTTCCCCAGGTGGGCTGGGGAGAGGCAGCCGTGGGGGTGACCTCGCTGTCCTTCTCACACTTTGATCCCGGAGTGTTCGTTGTGGGTGTGGAAGGCGGATATTCCCTGAGGTGCTCTGCCGTGGCCCAGGCTCCGGCTCTCCCCCGGCCCGGTGGCTCCGTTCCCCTCAGGGCACCGGCGGAACTCGCCTTCTCCCCTCATGCTGGCCCCGTGTACTCCGTGAGCTGCTCGCCCTTTCACAGGCAAGTGCTGCATGTGGGACACTATCACTGCCTGGCTCTAAACACAGATTTTTCAAATAGCCTCTGGGGGTGTGTACAGGTTCAAAAAAAAGGGTCAGCTGGTGTTAGGAACTTCCCGTTATAGGAGAAACAACATCCACTGGGCTCTGGTGAAGCTGCCTAGTGGACTGTGCTGGACGTAGACACATGAGCAACATTAGTACCTTCCTTACATGATCCTATTTGTTACAATTAAAACTCAGTTTAAAGCCAAGGAGATGAAAAAGTCCTTCACTTGGGCAGATCACTAAGTATCTTACTGAAGATTTTTCTGACATCAGCAGCTACCAGAATTTAAATGAGAAGCTCCCATCTCTGCCAGTAATTCACCCACCATCCGTGGAGGCCCCAAGCCCTGTTTCTGTGAAACATGCTGACAGCCCAGGTTTGCATTTAATTTGCATGAGACAAGCCCAGCTCCAACAATGCCCAGCTCTAGATCAGCAGTTCTCAGGCAGCCCTGGGCCACAACCCCTCAGTGGTCAATACAAGCCCTCATTAAGCTTAATTGAGGGCAGTAACAAAGCTGCATCTCTACAGCCCACAGCACCGCCTGGAAATTGCTGCTTTAGGAAACACAGACCTTTCCAAAGCAGGAATATTGTCCGAGGTCATGCTCCTTGACTGATTTTTGTTCTTTATGTTTAGCAATAAAACAAAAAGAGCTGTTTCTTGCTTCCTGCCTCCTCCAGGAACCTCTTTCTGAGCTGTGGGACCGACGGACAAGTTCACTTGCACTCCATGTTGCAGACACAGCCCCTCTTTGCTCTACAGTTATCAAAGAAATACCTGTTCTGTGTATGCTGGTCTCCAGTTCGACCACTGGTTTTTGCAGCTGCGTCTGGGGAAGGCAAGTAACTGCAGGTGCCTCCTCTTGAGCATAAAATGAAGAGTGTGCTGGGTATTAATTAAAGTCGATTGTACTGATTAGAAGATCCCACTAGCACAGAGCAGTGGCCCTTGTTTGCACTGTGTAATCAGCACAAAGGAGTAATGTCTAACTTTAGCAAGGTGAACCAGCACAGTTACTTTTCACTTCTCATGGTACCTGTAAATCTGTTGCCACAGTCATTCACAGGAATGCAGAACAGGAAGATCACTGTGGCTAAATCTATTTCCAGCTTCTTTTTGACATCTACTGCCAGAACTAATGGGTTAAAATGAAAACGTTTTCCTTAAAAATTTGCCCAAGCATTTTTGAGTTAAAGAATTGAGATTTCACAGAATCTGGCAAGCTGGTTTCAGGTTTCTGACAGCAGAACAAATCTGTGCTGCCTGCAGTAATGTCAGCTGTCTGTCACAGCCTAGACACCCATCAGCAGGGGAAACAGGTTAAAAATAACTCTCAGTGCCAGACAAAGCAGATACTCACCTGCTCTTAGATATGATATCTGTTGCCATGAAGCTGCAATGAATATCTCTGTCTGCAGGAGAGGTGCACCTGTTTGACCTGGCGAGGAGCATGCAGAAGCCTGCAATGTCCCTGAAGCAGTCCATGAGTGACTGCCCTGTGTATTGTTTGGAATTCAACACCAAGCACACGCGGCTCCTGGCAGCAGGGGATGCTGCTGGGACAGTCAAAGTCTGGCAGCTGAGCTCCGACTTCACTGAGCAGGGACCAAGGGAAATGAGTCACCTGGAGCAACTGGCAAGTGAGATCATGGACTGAGGGAACAGCACGACAGCTGTGTGAAGCTTGTAACTGCCCTGACTCCAGAACAGTTCCCCACTCACCTGTTCCAGTGTTGGCCTGGAAAACACTGGTAACCAACAGCTGGAGTTGCCTCCATATAACAGTTAAATTTTCATTTAACCATTAAACACAAGATGATGTGGTTCGACCAGTAACTTTTATTGAAGCACACTGCAACATGTTTCTTTTCCCTAAGAGTTTTAAGCTAAGCACTTTAAGGTTACATCATAAAGTAACGATTATTGTAGAGCACAAAGAGAGAGAGACACATGCAGAGCTACAGTCAGCAAACGTGAGCATGTCCTTTGCATCTTTTGGTGCTAGTGTTTGAGATCAATTCACAAAGAGTGAACGTGTAAATTCTATGTAGTCGTAGGCAGAAGGCAGTTCCCTGCCCTTGCCATCCATGTAGGGTTTCATGTGAGAGATGCAATAATCGGCCTGTTCCCGGGTCAGGTTCTGAAAGAGAGACAGTGTGGGGGTGAGAGGGCTCTGGGGCTGCCAGGGGGCATTGACAGGCAGCCCTCCCATTCCCCAGGGCAGAAACCAAGCAGCTCATCTACACCCAGCATGGAAATGCTCTGGCTGTTGGCACTGTTTAGTTAAGGGTTGGAAGGCCTGAGCAGAGTCTTCCCACCGAAAAGAGAACAGGTAACAGGGACAAGGAAACACTGCAAACTCTTTATTTCCCTGCCAGCTGGTGGTATTCAGACAGGAAAAACTTGCTGTCTTGACAGGGCAGTGAGAGGGAGGAAATGTTCATACTGTCTAAACTTGGGCTCAAGGTTTTCCTTTGAATTGATGTCTAGAGAAACATCCTCCATCTAGTTTCCCAAGTGATGGAAGGGAAATTCTGAAGACAGTGCACCCTCTTCCAGACACTTGAGTAGCTCTTGTTTTATTCAACCTAAGCAGTTCTTTGGTATGTAAAGCTCTTCCTCTATAGAACCAAGAAAGCAACTGAGTAGGACTGTCACAGCAATTTCAGTGTTTGCTGCAGGGGATCTCATGGCAGGGTCAGAACTGACTCAGCCCCTGTGACATGAGCCTCCAAGCCATTAGTGCTGGGTTTTATCTATGAACTAAAGCGTTGTGTGTTCCTCCCTGAGGGTCAACAACCCGCACTTACCTGGTAGAGCTCCTCCTTGGTCACGTAGGGCTTCCCCTCGGAGCTGAGGGCGCGGAAAGCGCTCTCGATCTCCTCGCTGGATTTCACGTTCTCTGTTTCCCGGCTGATCATGAAGGCCATGTACTCCTGCAGCGAGACGTGTCCATCCCTGCCAGCAAAACACAGTGTGAGCACCCAGAGCACAGCACTGCCAGGTCCTCCAGAGCAAAGCTGGAACTGTTCTAGAAGGAGTGGAAGTCTTAACAGAGGAGACTCAACACCAGATCATTCTCTGAAAGTGAATTTCTTCTTTACAAACGTCAGTTGTGCCTCCCTTAAGGCTTTCACATGAGTCATTGTAAAAACAACTACAGCTCTCAGACTTTGAAGGACCTTCCAGCCAACTCCCCAGCCAATACCTCCATGTATTTTGCAGTACAGAAAGGTCCAATTCACATACCTGTTGGGATCTACAGTGTCAAGAATAGACTCAAACTCAGGGTCTGGCTCTCCTTCCTCAACCATGGGCAGATCGTAGCCAAGAGAGCGCAAGCAAGACTTAAACTCCTGGTGATTAAGTCGCCCAGATTTGTCCTTGTCAAAGTGCCTAAAAACAAAACCAGAACCCATGTGTGTTAGTTATTGAGTCCTGAGCAGTAAAGTGGGCTGAAAACTAGATCAAGGTTATAACCAGGCCCTGTTCTGGACAAATGAGTTTGTATCAATAAATAGTTCTATCTAGCATACATGAAAAATATGCAAAAATTCTTAACTTTGCTTAAAAATCACCCCTCCCTGAACAAAAAACCTCCAGTTGTATTCCCAGCTGGAATGCATTGGCACTGCCAGCAGCAGGGGCTGGAGGCTGTTGCCCTCTGGCAGAGAATGGGGAAGCTCAGCACAAAGTAGGGCAGACAACAAAGGATCCTGCAAACAGGATCCATGTGCCAAATAATCTCCCAAGCCTTCCTCTGGTATGTGTTCCTTGCAACTCACTTGAACATCATGCTGAACTCCTTCAGGGCCTCCTCGGTGACCCCAGTGGTGTTCCTGAAAAGGAAGCAGCAAAGTTGATTAACAGTTCCTGAGCTGTGATACTCCAAGTTCAGTGCCTGCACCACACAGTGAGGACAAAGAGCAAACAACCGTTCAGTGTGGGAACACTTGTGCACACTTATTCCACAGAACAACACTGTTCCACTAAGATCCCACTCTTGCTCATGGCCAACAGGAGCTATTCCAAAACTGCTCACTTCATCCCTCAGAAGGGAACTGGGAGGTGGTGGGGATGTACAAGTTCAGTGCATCCACTGGTCTGAGCACAGCAGACTCTTTAGCACAGACCATGCAAGGCTGGCTGCAGCCATGGGCAGCTGTGGCTCCTGTCTTTTCCCCACCGTCAGTCAGACACTTCAAACCACACATGGGGGCCAGGCAATACCGGGCTTGGATCTGCTGTTCCAGGTTGTGTTGCATCCTCATCCCCAGCTGGTCCAGCTGGTCCCACTGCTGTGCCAGCCCCACAGTGCTGTGTTCTGTGTATTTGTTGTCCAAGATAAGTGCCTCTTCCATAGCTGCTCCAAGGTCCTCAATCTTCTTCAGCTGGCTCCTCATAGCTCGGATCTCTTGGTGCTTGCGCTGTGAGAAGGGAGTAAAGAGGAGAGAAATCATGGAGAACCAAAAAAACCCACTTAAGTTAGAACAGAGGCTGTCAGGGGAGGAAGGGTTACACTATGTCCATATACTGGCATTTGTGAAATTAAATTCAGAGCAATGCTCATCTTCACGCTCACTATCAGCCAGGGCTTGCAAACCAGTTCTGGAGACTAAAAAACCTCTTACTAGGATATGTGCTGAAAATACTGTATCCTCTCTCTGCCCTACCCCACCTCCTTTAAGAAAAAGGGAAAAAAATGGAAAACTACATCAGTGTTGTTTAATGGCATGCAATGTAAGTAAACATCAGGTATGTAAATAGATAATCCCAGAGCTATCCAAATGTCTAAAATCAATTTAGATTTTTCCATACAATAACATGCATTTCCCTTCCTGCCCTATGTTCCCAAACCAGCTGGAAATGCTGTTTTAGCCATAGGTGAACATCACTTACTTTAGTAGCTTCCAGCTGTGACTCCAGCGTTCCTGATTCCTCCACCATACATGACCTAAACAAAGAACAACAGTGAGAGAAGGCACTTATCTCATAAAAAAATGGCACGTGGGGCTTGAAATTAACAGTCCTTCCTTGAAATGAAAAATCCTTACAGATATTTAAACACTGTTTTTTTGGTTTTTTTTATTCTGGCTCATCCTATTTCAGGCTGACACTGTACATTTTGTCTGATTCTTATTTCTGTATATAGTTAATTTCTAGCCCCATTTGAAAGGCAATGTGATCAGCAGCCACACTTCATGCCAGACTCAAAGCACCCGCTTTACTGGACCTCATGGAATTAGAATTTAGTGCAGTCCCACCCCCTGCCCCGTGCCCAGCACACACCACACACACCAACTGCAGGTGAGTCACTGGGGATGGGCTGTATTTGCAGTCAGGTACAGGAGCTCTACAAAAGTGTGTTACAAAGGGGAAAATAAGGGTAAAAAAAGATGGTGAGAACTACTGGTTTGGTTGAAAAGTAATCTTAATGTGTCAAAATCCTTGCAGAGAGCTACAGACCTCTGCTGCTCAGTTGTGCCTGGTGGAAAGGTGCCTTTCCCACCCCATCTCTCCATGCTGCACCCAGAGCAGCTGAGGTTCAGCCACTCTGCCCAGTGATTTCCACCTGAGCTTTACATGCAGGTCCCTACAGTGGTCAGGGGCTCCAAGATCTTCATACAGACTAGCTATGGACAGTCTCTGGATGCTTCTTTTCCCCCACCCCAAGATCCCAAGCAATCTCTAAGCAGCCGTGTTTGGGAATCTCTGTCCTTCCAACACGTACGGTGAGAGCTCGCACTGGATGACCCACACATGGACAGTGAGTCTGGGTGCAGGTGGGGTGTCTTCTGACTCCGGGGTATTAAAGTTCCTAAAACCTGAATCTCTGGTATTTCAGTCACTAAAACCAGGTTTTCATCCCCACTGGACTCTTGTCTTCCCACATGTTTTTGGAGCTTCTTGAGAATGTGGATTTCAAGTGCTGAATCACTGTGTAGCAATGAAAATGCACCAAACATCTGGGTGTTTCTCACCACAGGGTTAAGGCTCAGACTCAACGCCTGCCTAGAGAAGAAGCGCACGCCCAGAGCCTTGAGCAGGAAGCTGGGAACCAACCGTGGAAAGAACCAACAGGAAAACAAACCTCCAAGCATCTCTAAGCCGTGAAAGTTAGTTGGAAGGAAAGCGAGCCTTGGAATTAACGAGTGCGTTTGAAAACCAAAGTGAGGTAAGAAAATAAGAGGAAAAAACCTTCCAGATAGATCATCCCCAACTTCATACTGATAGACACGAATGACACGACGATATGCTATGCTAGTCAAAGGAAAGAAACCAAGTAAATTCCAAAAAGGAAGAAAGAAAGAACAGAGGAAAGAACACACCAAAACATGGCCACTGCAGTGGAGTCACACTCCAAGCCAGCACTGCCTTGCAGCAAACACAAGCAAGTACTTAATGAGAGAAAATTATTTAAATGCTGGTTGCACATACACAAAAATAAACTGTTATTATTTTCATGTAAGTCACAAAAAAGTGAGTGTCTCTAAGAGACAAACTGAAATTTTGCAGTTAGCTCATCTACAGATTGTTTCAAAGCATTTTTCTTCCTAAACTCCAAATTGTTCTTACTCCCTTCCCCAAAGAACACCCCTCCCAGGCAGTGCTGGGCACACACAAGCTGCAAAGCAAGGAATGTGCATGGCAACTCTTCTCCTGACACTTCCCTGAAGCTCTGCATTCCCTCTCGCCAAGCCAGGCTAAGCACAGCCAGTGCCTCTTGGAACTAAATCGACGTTTTTAATCTATTCACAGAGAATTAGGGACAAATTCTGCCCGGCATATCAGCAGCCCTCTGGTAATTTGTTCAACAAAAGAGCCTGGCATGAGGATCTCTAACTGTGACCCTGCATCTTTCAGTGAATGGCTCGTTTCTGTTCACTCGTTCTTGGATACCAGAACTAATCTACAACACCACTTGACAAAGGAGCAGGGAATTCAGCATCCATTCCAGGAAAATCTGCTCGGTTCCATTAAACTGCACAACAAAACCAGGCCAAACTATTTTTATCTTGCAGAACACAAGAGACTGTGATCCTTACAAAGCAAATAAGCAGCAGAATTATCTGAAGTTTCCACCCTTTTATTAGGAAAAGCTTTCTCTTTAGGAGCAAGGCTCTGGCCTCCTCCAGCCCTGTGCACAGGCTCACACACAGCCTCTGCCCTGGCCCGGAGACTGCTGGCATTTGACAACACATCTTATCACAAAGCTTCCACTGTGCCGAGACTCGTCCTGCTGACAGAATTTAACCAGACAGACACATTTGCAGAGGCTTTGGTAGTCTGAAAACACTTAAAGATCTTATTATTTCCTTTCCACTTCCAGACAAATGGCCAGCACACACTCTCATTAGGAACCATTGCTGTGGACACAGAGTGGGCTTAAAACTGCTGGCAAACTCCAACAGTTTCTTGGATTCATGTTGGAAGGTTGTATTTTCCAGTCAAGACTAAAATCTGTGTGGGCAATGGTGCTGCAGCAGATTAAAAATGGACAGTTCATATTTGCAAACTACAGGGTTTTAAGATATGTAATTCCAGCAAAATGTTGTAAGAATCTTCCCTTCTCCTTATCAAAAGCAGTCAATACTTTGGAGATTTCACTGTTCTCGGAACAGTTATGGTCAAATGTTTTATTTCACTAAGCAAGTCTCTTAAGCTGAAAAACTAGAAATGTCAGAATAGCCTGCCTTTGGAAAGCAGCTACACTCTCACATAGCTTCTCAAATTAAGGGGCTTTTCCTGTGCAAGCCCTCAGAGAAAGCAAGAGCAAAAGTCGGGAACTCCCTGGTGTGCCAGTGGCTGCCTGTTGTAATTCTGCTTTTGACGAGGAAATTGATGTTTCTACTGGTTTATAGTTAACTACCCCAAAATCTTGTTTCCTGTGTCTGTGCACCTCAGCAAAAGGTTGTTCTTTTCAAAGAAGAGGGGTTTGAGCACAGCTTTCACAAGCGATGTAACAACAGGAGAAAACACGCAGAGCAGAACACACCACCAAAATTTAAAGATATAAAATTCAATACTAACCCATCTAGCAGGTAAGTCCTGTAGAATGTGAAGATCCAAACATCAGGCAGCAGGACAGAGACAAGACAGTAAGAGAGGGATAGAGATTTGGGTGGGAAGCAAACATCAAAAAGTTAAAAAATCATATTTATATTTCATTATTTCATGAAGACACACACAGAACTATTGGTAAACACACAGACAGAGAATCACAGGGTTACATGGAACAGAACTCACCTCCTCTGACCCCCAGCCAGAACCTGTCAGGGCTGCTAACAGCACTGACTGAGTGCAGGCACCTGCAATGCTCAACCTTGAGACTTTTTATTTCTTACACAGTTAAATCTTCAATCCCTCTCCTTAGATAAAGTTATTATTAGACAGTAGCCCTGGGAAATGATTATGAAGTTTTAAGCTCTTTTCACATCTTTCTCTATTTGAACTCCCGTAAGATTCCCAATACACCACTCTATACAAAAGGGGCATTAACAGAAAGGCTACTGGCACTTCAGAGTCTGCTTGGAGCTATTTGTGCTCCACCTCCCCAGCTGTGCTGCAGCCTAGTTCAGGAATAACTGGAGAAAAATGAAGTCCTGGATAACTGGAATTACTGTAGGAAAATGAAATCAGAAATAGGAACATTTTTAAAGTCGGGTGTTTCAGGGCTTTCATTTCCCCTGTAGCTAATGGGGCCTCCTTCAAATCCCAACTGGAGGGAATGGACAAGTCTTGATGAGCTATTTTTCCTGAGTAGGAGACATTTATGACTTTGACAGTCCAAAGAGATGGAGGATGCACACAAATACTACCTAAGGGATTCTCTAAGGGCAGGTCCTGGAAGGACAAACCATACCTGGTCTCCTGAATCCACTGATGGAAGGCATTGGCATGCTGAGCAAACTCCTGACGCAGTTTGTCGTTTTCTTCCTGCCTTCGCTGTTCCTTCTGCAGCTCCAGTTCACGTTCCTGGGAAATGAACAACAGTAATTTCAGAGAAATAAAGGGATTGGTCTCATCCTGTAACACAAAGCAAAAACTAAAAGCTGCATTCCAGCACAGTTCTAAGCCTCAAAACAAGATTGAGTTCCCAGTGTCCTGGATATCTAGAGAAAAGCATCTCAGGTGATAAATCAGAATTGAAGTTCTGAAAACTGGAACAGAACCAGCAGTTGCTTCATTGCACAGCAGAGAAGTTAAACTTATATTACAGTTAGGAAGTGAGACACATGTACTTTGCCTTCGGAAGAGCCACAAATGGAAAACCACGAGAACAGCTGACAATAGCACAAGTTTATAGTTAATGGCAATTTTTCTTTGCTCATGAATTTTGAGATATTTTGACTGTATTATGGTGACAAACTCCTGTACCCATTATCTCACAGCTTCTAGGGGTGACTGAAAGGTCATAAACTATGAAGAAAATCTTTCCCTCACTGACTTGCCTTGATAATTTTCTGCAGATTCCTCCAGGTTTCTTCAAGAGCCTCCATAGTGAACCAAGTGTAGGGGTTGGAGGCTACACGGAAGCTCTTGATCTGGCGATCGAGCTCTGCCAGCTGGTTGAAATCAGCTTGGGCAGAGCTTAGAGAGGAACGGAAAGCATCGTGAGCTTCTCTCAGGGCTTTGATTTCCTCCAGTGAGTTGCAGCGCACAGGATCTGTCAGGTCCTCCTCAGCATTCTCAAACCAACTGTTGAAGGCAGAGGCCTTCTTTGCAAAAGTCAGGAACAGATCCTCAACCTTGAAAAGAGAAAAAGTCCAGTTGTTCAGTAATGGAAATATTCTGTATGAGCTCATCTGGAATTAATCTGCAAGAGTTTGCCTTGCAAGCGCATCTCAGAAATTCTTATGTTAATTCTCCAGCATCTCCAAAATCATTAGTTGCAAAAGCATGAACAAGCTACAGAAGTTGCATGTGTGTATTTTTCAGATTTTTGTAGCCCCATGGTTGGCCACTCACCTTTCTGAAGTGCTCCTGAGCCTCCAAGAGTTTCTTTTTCCTGGTAGCAGAATTAGCCAGCAGCTGGTTCCAGCGTTTCATCAAGGAAGCATGCCGGGCCTCAATGGCCTTGGACTGGATGTGCTTGGCTGCAAGCAGCTGGTCTTTCAGAGCAGTGATGTTTGCAATTCCCTCCTGCTGGAAAGCCTGAAGTCCAGCATCAAACGTTTCCTGAAGCATTAAAAGAACAAAAGGTATTTTAGATGGTATCTTTCTTTAGCCTTTCCAATACCCTGCATATATTTCAAACACAGATTCTTGTGCCTTCACGAGAGTTCAGCTGGTCCCTCCCTCATGGGGTGGCAGCAGCATCAGCACTGACCTGTTTGGTGAGCAAGGTTTGCACTGAAGAGAGGTCACGTCCGTAATCGTCTGTCTTCAGACTGTTTTCCTTCTCGCCTGGAAAATGAAACAAATTTTGCAAAAATGTCATTTCTCCATCTCAGACATTCCCTCTGTTCCAGATTGGGTCACTGCAAAAGCATAAGGGAGGGAGAGCACTGCTGATTACTCTGGGCTTAGCTCTGCTTATTACAACTGCACATGGGGAGCTACTGGAGACCTTTGGAAATGAAGGAGTTTAAGGTTTGTCTGTGACCAAATATTGTACTCCAGCACAAAACTTACCTATCCACGACTCCACCACATCTGCTTTCCAGTTGAACTGGAGGAAGGCTGAGTTCTCATCCAATTTGGCTTTCCTCTGAGCTGCTGCTTTCTCCAGATCTGACACCTTGCCTCTGAGCCCCTTCATCTTGGCAGTGATGTTTGCCTCGTGGTGATTGTTCTATGTGACAGGGAGGAAAAAAAATATAGGCATCCTGTGTGATATTAAAGTCATCTGAGGCATTCAGGATGCTGGTGACAGAGCAAGGACTTCAGCTGAAAGATATTTTCTCAGCAAAAAAGCAAAAAACCAACAGCTTATTCAACCACAAAAAATGAGTAAGAGCTCTTTTCAAAGACATGACAGAGAAGAGCAGGTCTACTGTAACATGAAGATGTCCTGGGGAGCCTTTGAAGGTTTCTTTTTACTAGCTCATACTCACCTTTTTAATGAGATCCTCTCCATTAGCACAGACATCGTTCACTCTGTCCTTGTGGACAGTAAAATCAGTCTCAAATGCCTCGTGCTTCTTCAGCAAGCCCTGCAAATACAAGACAGTCATTTCTAAAAATAATTTTTCACCATTTATTAAAAAGTAATTCATTTTATAAATCAGTTAGCATAAACTTTTTCTGTCAAAAATTACTATTAGCTGGTTAGTACAGCTTCCTGGTTTTCTGTGGACAAAAGAAAACTGAGACTGACTTCCAATCAGAGGTCAAGAGATGCAAAGCTATATCAAACTGCAAGTGATTTCTACAGGAAATAACATTATTGGTATGCTTTCATAAAGTGAATTTTCATTTTTTACAATGTAGGCCTTTAAAAGGAACCAACAATAACCTCTAAATTGTAAAGACAGTTAAAGAAAAGGTTTGTTATGTTCCAACCAAGAATAATGCAACAATTAAAGTGCTGACAACTTCCTCCGTACCTGGATTGCAGCAAGTGTGTCTCCATAATCTTCACTGGCTACCAGTGTCATTTTCTCATTGATCCAGGCTTCTTCTTCCTCAACATTTGCTACAAACTGCTGATACTCCAGAGACTCCTCCAGACGCTGACCCCTGTGTGGGGAAGGTAAAACTTCTCAGTGTTGCTTTATGGTATTGAGATATAAGATATGAAAACAATGTGCAGACCCTGAACCCCTACCCTTCACTCTTCCAGAAGCAGCCATGGCTGGAGCTCCAGGAATTCCCTGAACTACAAAGCCTGCAGCTGCCAAAGGACTGAAGCAACTCCTCTCCCAACAGTTTCTAATCAGGAAAAACCTACTGGTAGTGGCTTAAAGCCAGCTGATTGCAAGCCTGCAGTTTCCAACTGATGCAAGAAAAGGCTAAACACAACATACACCTCAAAAAGGCTCATGTTTCTACTGAGGAACATTGTCAATAGTCTACTTATGAGTCTGTGATATGATGTGATAGATGCTGTTACATCATATTCCTACAAATCCATACCCTGAAATTTTGTAAATCTGACCATTATGAGTCCATGTAACTTTGAATTAATACTGAATTTTACAGAAATTCATACCTAGCAGCTGCCAACTGTTTTAACTCTTTCCAGTGATCCACAAACTGAGCCAGTCTCTGCTGTATCTCCTCTTTTCCAATTGTGTTGTCATCCGAAAGCTTCTTACCCGTGTCCAGTACACCCTGTGGAAAAACAGGTATTAGAACATCACCTGCCCTCCTCATGTGCATTGTTTGGTGTCCAGCAAAACTGCTGCTGGCTTTCATCTCTTCCACAATCAAGAAAGGTGCTGCTTATAGAGAAATCTTTCATGGGGTGAGGCATTTACCTGGATAGCAGGTTCGTGGGCAGCTAATTCTGCTTCCAAGCGCTTGTGTTTCTTCCTCAAATTCTGCACACCAGTCAGGTCTCTGCCATAGTCCTCTGAGCTAACCAACAGTTTTTTCTCTCTAAATTCAACAAAGAGGGGAGAAAGATAAAATATGAAAACTATTTCTAAAGGTCTAATGTGACAAAAAGAACAAAAAACTCAGATACACAACTGCTCTGCATTGCACAAAGATCTTGGATGTAAAAAGTTGTGTACAAGAGTTATTAGCAAGCAGCAAGTGGCTCTTGAAAGCACATTCCTGTGTGAGGGAAAGAAGCTGACAGAGGGCCCATCATTTATCTTTGAAGGACAGAATTCCTCTGAATGCTTTTTAAAAACATGGACATCTTTTGTAAAGTTGTCCAATTTTTGTTTGTTTTAAAAGCATGACAAAATAAATGCTTTAACTGAAATGATTTCTATCAGCCTCATGTCTTTCCCTCCTCCTGAAGTACTAACACCAATGTGGAAAGACCATTTGATTAGTTACAACTGGGTAGAATCAAGAAACTGAAAAAGGTTTGAATTTTTGGTAGGAGCTTTCCCAAAAAGACTAGAATGAAATGTCTGAGTCTAAACAGTGTTTTTCTGCTAACTGGGATTTGACCAAAGAAAACTGCAGATAAGGAACCACACTCAGAACAGTTTTTCTGGAATGGCAGCAAAGGTGATCTCCTACAGACACACAGTTGTTGGAAGGCAGCTCTAAAGCTACACTAGAGGATATGAGTGTCACTGGCAAGCCCAGAACTTCCCGAACACCCACTTGATCCAGGACTCCTCGTCGTCCATGTCACGGAAGAACTGGTGCAGGCGGTGGCTCTCGTTGAGCTTGGCGCGGCGGGCGCTGGCCATGCCCTTGATGCGCTGGAAGCGCCCGTTGATGGTCTCACGTTTGTCCTTCACTTGGGACGTGTCAAAGGCACTGCTGGTCATCAGACTGTCAGCCTGGCTGTTCAGGTCCTTCAGGCGGTCCTGGACACAGGGGGAAAGAGAGCAGGGATTGCTCAGAGCTCGTTTCTGTGCTCATTATGTCAGGATGAAAATCAGAATCTGACTCGCAGTCACAGGTTTTGTTAAAACCACATTTCGAGTCTGTGACTGCAGCAGGTATCAGGAGCTGTACTTACAGAATTTGCTTTTCTCTATGATTTATCTTTCAAAACTAAAAGGGAAAGCAATACCTCATGAGCAGATATATCAGCTTCCAGTAACTGGTGTTTTTTCAGAAGGTTGTTAACTGATGCCAAGTCCTTCCCATAGTCTTCAGATGCCAACAAAGCCTCCACCTGGGGATGGAGAAGGAAACATGGATTGAAGAACAAATTGTGTTTCACAAACTCCTTGAAACTCTAATGCTTTAAAACCATGCAAATTACTTCTCAATTTTCTACTAAACGTTTACCTTGTCACTTGTCTAATATCTAAAAGGTTCCATGCAAATTTGCTTCTTCTCACCTTATTGTTTACAACATGAACACATACACAACAATTTTACTAGTGAAAGTTTTTTTTGTTTTAAATAAACCTAGACTTGCTTAAAGGTAAACAGTGCTCCACATAATCTAACATCAGCAAAGGTAATAAAAACTGAAAAAAGACGCTTTGCAAGTAATTAATTCCCATCTTATTACCTCTGAAAGCCAAAAGTCAAAGTCCTTGATTCCAGTATTGAAATTCTGTTGCTTATTAGCTTCCTTCAGTTTCTGACTCTTCTCTGCTGATTTCTGTACCAGGAATTGCCACTGATCAGCGAGGGCAGCCAGGCGGGCCTGTCAGAAAATGGGAAAGATAAGGAAATGAAACATGAAAAGAAAATTCTGATAAATGCAAAACCAGAAACATGGTGGAAGTCTGGCTGTTGATTCCAGATATGCAAGTTAGAGTCACTATTGTGTGCTGCCCAGTTATAATTTACACCTCAGATCAGAAAATTTATCCTCCTTGAGACCGAAGCAGAATGATTCACCTGATCTACACTGTGTAATTGAAATACAAAAGCTTCTATAAAGCAAGATTTGTTCTAGAGGGACACTGTCCTGCCTCAGTTACCCAAACACAGCTCACAAGAAAGTCAAGCAAGACTTGAAGGTGCCCACCTTGACGGCATCCTCGCTGCCGGCACAGGCGCCCCTCTCGATGAGGGAGTTGCCCATGTCGATGACGCCGCGGATGCGGTCGGCGTTGGCGTGGAGCTCAGCTTCAAAGGCCTGGTGCTTCTGGTGTTTGCTCTGCAAGGACAAACCCAACACCATCAGGTACTGCACAAAGGGCTCCTCCATTGTTCTCATGGGCTCGTCATCAGCTTTGTGCACAGACTGAGCTGAGGCAGTTCTCTCAGGGTAGGGTATTTACTGCTTGCCCCAGTGGTTACTCTCATTAGCTGAGTAGCCACCAAGTTCTGACCTGGCAAAACTGTGGGTGAGCTGATACACAGAACTCTGGCAGCATGTTCTGCATTTCACGGTGCCAGTGCAAAATTCCCTGCACTGAGCTGAGCTGCTACTGCAGTAAAGATTCCTAGTTTTCAATGCACCCCCTTGAAAAGCAGCAATTACACATAACCTGAGTAGAGTAGATCATTCTTTCTACTCCTACAGTAATTGCACAAATTCCTATTTCCCTTCCTAATCTATGGGTAATTAACAGAAATCACTGCTCCAGCTTATCTGCTTTCTGCACCTTTGTGATATTAGTCATACACAGCCCCATTATATAGATATAAAAATACTGAATTAACAGCCAAAAACTTCTATAAAAACGTAACTGAATTATTTGGTAAGAATTTTTCTCTGTCAAGTTGAGAGCACCATGAGAACAACAGGAGCCTTGGTGTGGGAAGGAGTGTGGAGCTCTCACGTATCCATGATCCATCCACCCACCAGGAAAATGACAACAGCACAAAAGTGACAAGACAGAATTGGCAAGTATAAATTGGAAATGCTAGTGACATTGGACATGGGTAGAGAGTGTCCTAGAGAATGGAATGAAAGGAAATGTTAGATCAAAAATAAAAAAGGAAAAATACTATAGTGCTGGTATGAGAAATTCTGCATGAACTGCTTCATATTGGGAACTGTAAATCCCAAATCCTGAGATTATAAAAGCATACCCTTCAAAGCTAGATCTACCAACTTGGAAAATTCAATTTAAAAGCTGCCAATTGCATATCTCCATATAATTACCATGACAACAAATTGCAGACAAGTCTTTCTAGTTTAATATAATTTTTTTTCCAACTAAAAAAAAATAGAAATTTAATGTACCACACTCTGAAGTGACAAATGATTCTTTAATTCCTTACTCGCTAGCTTCTCTTTTCTTTGTTCTATCTTCTCCCTCCACATATCCTCATTTTACTCCACTCCTTGGATCCTTACAAGTGCTGTCAGCTTTCCATCTGGTACATCTCTTTTTCTGGAGTGTTCTTTCTGTTTTATTCCCTTCTATGCTATTGCAAGAACTAAGCCAATCAAGATCTATCATTACTGAATCCTCCATCTCCAGCATTTTACAAACACAAGCTCATGGATTTGACATTATGCCCTGTGTTAAATCATCACAAGTGATGAACCAACAGCCAAATTTCTGAAAAAGGGGGATAGAACCCCATTTTCCTATGGGCTAACTCCTAAAAAAGCCTAAACTACATCATTAACACAGCATAAATTAAACAGATCATGCAGAACACCTGCAAAACAAATACATAAATAAATGATGCTGAATAGGAATTAACAAAAAAGCCACACCCATATGACGAGGATCAACAGCTGTACCTGGATGGAGGTCAAGAACTAACAGAAAACAAAGAGATTGCATGAACTGATGGATGGAGCAGCAACCAGAGCTTGGCCTTACACAGAAGCTTATACAGAGAAAATAAATTCACATACCAGGGCTAGTCCAAACTACTTACCAGCAGTTTGGAAAGCTATAAAACAGATTGAGAGAAGTAGTTCAGTGCATTTATACTACTTCATAAACCAGAATTAAAACATAAGAGGTAACTTTATTCCTTAATACCAAAAAACAAATGAGATTTCACATTTTATAATGTAGGAGTTGAGACCCAAGAATTCCATTTCCTTATTTTATTGTCTAGATGCTGGGAGAGAGCCAGAACAGCCACTTGGGTTTCTTTAGGAAACTTTCTGCTGCAGATACCACATATCTTATTAATTATATGCATGAATAATTAATTATAGGAATGAATAATTACTAACCTAGTCCTATTTTGGGTCTCCTTTCATGCATAATGTAACTTCCATTTTCTCCTTGTTAAAAGGAGAACATGTCCAACATGATGCACTGTTCTGTCATCTCTGAACAAGAATTCCTGAGTATGGATTTTCAAACCAGAAGAGGCCTTGCAAAGTTAACAATGATATTCTGATTTTTATGCCAAGAACCACATTCACCTGGATATTTGTGGGATCCTTATAGGATTCATCACTTGCAGTCTGGAGCTTTTCACTGATCCAGGCTTCTATTTCATCCACATCACGACTGAACTGCTGAAGGGTTTGAGACTCTCCCAGCTTCGATCTCTTCTCAATCATTTGGGCTTTCAGACGAAGCCACCTGCAGTAATTTGACACATACAATGAACAAAACACCAAAGGCACATGAGGCATCACCTTCAACAGCTACAGAACATCCCTAAAGAGGCTTTCCAGTGATCTGCCTTCTCTTCCCAGGGCAGCACTGACCTGTCCAGGACCTCATTGCGTCTGCTGGCGATGACTCCCTTGGCATAATGATCTGCAGCAATCAGCTGGTCAGCAAAGGACTGCAGGACAGCAATTTTCTCTTCCTATTCAAACCAGAAACCATGAATTAGAACTGTGGTTCCCTGAAGTCAAATCATGAACAATGTCTGGAACAGAGCAAGTCTTTTTATCTTCTTTAAATTTACATTACTGGGATCCTATGAAGGAAGTCTCCTACAGGACTACAGAGTTCAACTTAGAACACTTTTCACCTGTGGCATTTAGGAAAAAAAGGATCTTTTGGGCTAAAAACTTCAGCAGTATGATCTCTCAATAAATCTAGGCAGCTTTCTGCTACAAGAAACTGGAAATACACCCTTTTCTGCCACAAATAAAGGGAAAAAGTAATTTCAAATCAGTAAATTTACACAAATACTTGCCACTATTTCTACACCGTCCAGAGGCAATTAAATACATCCTGATCTGCATAAGGTGCTTCTAAATTTCTGCAGCAAGTTTCTTATGGCTGAATATTCAGAACTGAACTTTAGAAGCCATACATGGCAGGAACTCCTTTTGCTAATAATTCACATGAGAAAAAGGAAACTATTTTCCCCTTACTTCAGCTACACCCCTCACCTGGACATTGATTGCTTTATCAAAATCTTCATGTTTCTTGATGAGTGCCTCCACACTGTCTAAGGAGTCTCCTTTATCCTCTGTATTTAGGAAAGCCTCCCGGGCAGCCATCCAGTTTTCAGCCTGTTCACAGTCCCGATGAAACAGCTGGGGAGAAAAATATCCAAAGCATGAGCAAGACTGAGCAAGAGCACTGTTATCACCATGAAATGATAAACTTTTTAATGAAAAGAGGAATTATTTCTCTTATCCAAACTGCAGCAGAGTACCTGTAGTTCCAGGCACTGGTCCAGCATCATTCTGCGCTGGACCCAGGCCTTCTCCAGGTCTGTCCGTTCTTGGTCCAGAATATCCAGTTTCTCTTTGATCTCTGGGCTGGCATAGTGTCCATGGGCTAGAAGTTGCTGTCCAAACTGTTCAAATGCCTGGAAAGTGCCAGCTCTTGCATCAATTTCTGTGCGGTGTTCCTGCAAGGGGCAGAGATGTGCTGCTCAATGACCAGAGCTGGAACTGATTATTTTTAGAATTCTAATTGGAAAGTGTCAGAAAAACAGTTGTTGATGTTTACAAAACACTTATCTTTCACATACCTGGTGCCTTTCCAATAAAGCTTCAGCTCCAGTCACATCCTTTGCGAGCTCATCTGAGGAGACCAGGCCCCGGATCCCATTGATCCAAGACATGAGGTCCCTGTGAACACACAGTAATAGGGAATTGTTCCCTCCCTCCATTGAAATAAGTCACAACAGGGAAAACAATCCTTTTCTGAACCCTTCACAGAAATATTCCTGTGGAACAATAAGCCATGTATACTTTACTAATATTAAACAAATTGAGAGGGGGAATAATCACTACCTGAAGTCACTGAGGAAACGCTGCAGGTCATGAGAATCTCCCAGCTTCTCTTTGCGCTGGTCAGCACGTTTTCCCAGACTATTCCAAGCCTGATTCAACTCAGTGCATTTTTCTTGGAGATCTTCAGCAGATTCTGGATGTGACTGGATCAGACGCTGGGCAGTTTCACCAAGAGAATTCACCTAGGATTAGAGAAAGAGAAATGAACACAATGAAGACAGAGAGAACTGCTATAGTTCAATCATTTCAGGTAGATAAAAAGAAAGCTTTTGGGTTTTCTTCCTCAGAATCTCACCTTGTCTCCCAGAGCTGCCAAGTCTCTCTCAAAGCCTTCATGTTTGCGCTGCAGAGCCTGAACACTGGCCAGGTCATGCCCATAGTTGTCTGTATTTAATGCTTGATTCTTCTCCTCTATCCATTCTTTGGTTTCATCAGCATCTCTGATTTGAAGGAAGGAAAGGCAAAAAGAGAATTAAAAGACCACCCTCCACTGAACAAGCTGGGGGTTGAATATGATTTGTTTAGAACAAATCCTGCTATATTTTAGAATGCTTGATAGACAAAGCTTTTGAGTCAAGACCACACAAAGCCCTCACCTGTGGAATCTCTGGACCTCGTGGGCACTGCCCAACAACTGGCTCCTCTCCTCTGCCAGCTGCTGCAGGGATCTCCAGCGCTCATTCAGCTCCTGGATGAGGGAAGTGAAAAGTCAAGACTGGCCTTTCAACTACAGGTGAAGGTTACTAAATTCTGCTTAATTCCAGAAGAATGCACTAATTCAGACAGCTTACTTAAATAAAATAATTTGAAGGGTTTCTCCTGAGCTGTAAAATCAAATGATTTTATGTATACAATAAGATAGTGATGTAACCTGAGGAGCAAAAGCTGTATATGCTAATGCTTCTGTCAATAAATTAATTCAAAAGAGTTTATAAAGCTTAATGAAAGACAAAGACTATGGAAAAGGAGGGTAAAAAATGTTCTCAACTTCTAAATCAGGTCAGAGAAAATTGTGGAATTACCTTGATTGAGTTGAAGGTTGCCACAGTGTGTACCATCAAACGTGCAGACTGTGTGAAAAGGTAGAAATAAAAAACACGGCATTGAAGTCAACTCTAACCAAAAGCAAAACCAGACTGAAAGAAAAGTCCTTAAAAAATCAAATAGAAACCACTAAGAAAGACAATGTAAGTAAATTACAAAAGCAATTAAGAATGATTGGTTGTAATACCTAAGGTATTATAGGGCAGAGTTCACAAGTGAGCACTGTCATGTTAGTGTAAACTGAAGCAAACAAATCTTAATGAGGACAAAAAAAAAGGAAATTTAAAGGCAACATTGAATACACGAACTAAAAATCCCAGAATCTTAGTCACAGTTTGCTAGGTTAGTCTAAGACTCTTAGTACTCAATATACACGCTTATAACTTGCAAAAAAAACCTTAAAGAGTCATCAGTTCCAGGCGACATGGCTACATTTTCTGTCAAAATATTGCATACTAACCTTGTTTCCCCACATTCACACAGCTTAAAAGATGTACAAGCAGCTTTAAAGTGTAACAGGGTGGATGCAAGACATAAAACACGGGAATGAAATGCTAGGGAAAACACAATATTGGATAATTTAAAAAATATTTAAGATATTTTTGTGCTTGAGCAGGCGACAGCTCTTCCATTGTAAGCCTCTAATGAATGGAGAAAGGCTTTTTCTAACTATTGTAGTAAATGAGCTAGAGATGACTAATGAGATACAGCATATTCCTTACTAAAGGAGTATTGACATAAATGGTTTTGACTTTGAGGAATAAAAACATTTTTGTTGTAGCAAGCAGAAAGCAAAGAACTATCATGCAAAGTGAACAAGGGATTATTCAACATCTACTGCCCAGAAACTGGAATCACCCTCATAGTACAAGCTCAAAATTAACAGCTTTGTAGCAGACATAAAATCCAGGCTGTTGACAATTTCTATGGCACAGGAGAAGCAAATGGTCTAAAAAGGATGATGTGCTGTAGTTTTTGTTTTATTTTCTTGTTGTGTGCTACTATGCAATGGCACCTACCTTCCAAGGAGAGGCTGTCTTAGAATCAGTTTCATCCTGTTTGAAAATGTGAAGAAACAGCTTTAAATATGAAGCAGAATCTAAAACTATAAGAATACAGTAAAAAAATCTTGAAAATGTGTTCAATCCTCAGAGTTAATGCATTTTTTCATGTAAGTATTTGTATCAATTTGAGTTATGCTGCTTTCTTAGATCTGTGATGTGGGGCAAGACACTCAGGAAATAAAGAGATCATAGATAAGATAATCTTTGAATGTCCATTCAAAGTCATTAGTGAGTTCCATCATGGAAATGAACTACAATTATGGCTGAACTTCTCCTTGTACATCCCAAACCTGTTACAACTGCCCCTCCACCCACCTCAGAAATTAACACTTACCCTGGGCATCATCCCATAGACTTCCTGCAAAGAAGACAGGACAAACAATTTGTTATTTTCTAACAGAAAGAATGTTTTTCTCAACATGCTTCATACTTAGTTGGCATAGGATAAAATTATTTATGGCAAAGTATGTAAAAAGCTGGTAAAAAACCCTAAAAAATCCAAACCAAAATGGAAAACCCACAAACCCCCTCCACTTGAATTGAACCCTATTTTATTTATCTTTTTCCCTAGCATTCCTCACCTATTTTCCTGCAAATAAATAAAGGCTAAATTTCAAATTTATATGAAGCTAAGTTAATGCATGGATTCTCCATGACTTCTAATATTATTGTTAAGACGTTCCACTCCTAAAAAAAGAAAGGAAAAAGCTCTAGATGCTGCTGCAATTTGCTCTACCGTTATTAAAAAATATAATTCTAAAAGTCTTCTTGGGATGGCCACACTAGAGAACAGCCTGAATCTTGCAATGCCAGACAAAGACAACAGACAAAATAAAGGAGGGAAATCTTTTGCTTCTTAAGATTAGATTAAGGCAGAAAAAAAGAGCACCTGCTGCTGTACTGCTTGTACTTCATCTGCCATCAGTCCTTCTGACTCCAGGTCCTTGGCAACCTTGTTTATATCCTTCAGGCGTGACTCGTTGGCTTTGAGATCCTACACAGAACAGGGAAATATCCCAAAATTAAAATCCACCCAAGCAAAGCACGTGGAACAAGGTGGCTCACAGGAGAGCCCAGTGTGTGAACAGCAGGAATTGAGCACAGTGAGTTCCCAGAGAGCCTGTGCCAGGGAATCCCAGCTGCCAGATTTTTTTTTTCTCCCCATATCTCAGGAAAATAACTCTACAGATGGAAACCAAATACATATTTCCTTTCAATAGCAATAGTTTAACTGAAGGTTATGCTTTACACAAACTGAAATTCCTCCAAAGCTTGGCAGACTCTACTGCAAGGTGTTGAAAGATCTCTGGGAGCCGGGAAGCATGCAGCAATCTAGGGAATGTAATCAAACTGAAGACACTTGAATGTGGGATTCTTTATCCTCACAAAATAAAATAAAAAATTCATATACACCTTCTATGGACATTTTATGTCCAATCAAAACCACATTTCCTACTCAGCTATGAAGAATTGTCATGGATACAACATCAGAAAGCCTGAAGGGAAAGGCCAAAATTAACACACACATTATGCAGCATCACAACATACCTTCTGAAAATCATCAAATTTCTTCTGCAGCACCTCCACCTGCTCCAGATCAGCACCCACTTCCTCACTGGTGAGAGCTGCTTCCTTCTCATTGATCCACTGCTGGAGCTCATTGGCTTCACGGAAAAGCATGAACTTCTTGCAGCTTTTTTCCAACATGCCTTTACGTTTTTCTCCCAGTTCCAGGAGAGAGTGATACCTGGGACAAGCAGGAAAGGAAAGCAGGGAACAGTCAGATGGAACTGACCCCAATCACAGGAATTTCCCAAGTCTTGGGGTCCCCAAAAATGGGGAATCCCTGAACTTATGTCCTGTTCTGTGACAGGATGAGCCACTCATGTGCAGTTGGGAATGAAGACTGTCCATGTTTCTTCCTCCACATGGATTGCACACCAAAATGGGAACTTCCACATGCAACACCTCACTGGGCAAATGCAAACCCAAATCACAGCCTAGGCTGGAATAGGCATCACTGCAGGGCAAGAATGACTCCATAGGCTTTTACTTGCAAAGAGATATTTTCCTAGAGTACATCAAGTTTGCCACCAGATTATAAAAATCCACCAGCCTCCAAGCCTTAGGACACAAACACCTTCACTAGCTATTTTCCACTGCAAAATCTGCTGAATGTTTAAGCAAGATGTGCATCTTTGATAACACACCTATATTCAACTGGGAAATCCAGGAAACTCATTTCATGAACACTTTTTGTATCTGTGGAATTCTCAACATCACCTTCTTTACATTAGAACAGACCCAAAGTGAAACCTCAAAAATGTTTAAATTGGTCTGCACAGACAAATAAACCTTTTAAGATCAGCCAGTCATTTAAAACCACCTTGTAATCAACTAGACACAGATGATCCTACAAGACCTTTCCCAAGCTACTGCTGAAAAAAGCCAAGAGCAGTTTTGCAGTCACTGATACTGAATTACGAATCTCTCTAGCAAGGCATAATGCCTGTTTTTAAAGAAACCTGCATTCAGAAAAATCACACTCTTAATACTCATTCTTATTTTATTTTGAGTCTTCCAGAAGATGAAACATTTTAGTTGCATCTGGAAGGGTTTTTTATGTCCTGAATCAGTTTGGACATCGGCGTACCACAGTGATCAACAGCAGCAATTGATTTTCATTATTAAGCATATTCCTTTTGATGTTATTAAAACAAATAATACCAGACACTACTGAGGTACTTGCAGGGACCTCAAATGGGGATGTTTTCCCATCCTGAAGCACAAGGGCACATACTGAGCAGCTACAACCTCCCAGCTTGAGGACTTCAATCCTGCAGCATTTTCCTAACCAACAGCTCAGAGATGACAAAGTCTCCTGAAAAAATCCTCAGTATCCTGGGCTGTAATATCTATAGACCGAACTGATAGATCAGCTCTCCTTTCATGGAAGCAGAGACTTTGTGGCTTCCTGTTTACTGTAGTTTAAGAGTGGGCAGAAAGGAATTAAGAATCTTTCATATTAGGTTTAAATAGAAGCTTTCTACCCTGACTTGAAAACACTGTTTTGAAGCCTGCCCTACCCACAGCTGTTTGCCTCAGCAAACAACATTAGGTATTAAATACCTATAAAGCTCATAAAAGATCTGGGCCAAAATTCTTTCAGAAGCAGATCTAACTTCAATGTTGCTTTGCAACATTTGAGAGATTTACATAAAAGTTTTACTTTTAATTTTTAAGAAATATATTTGCTATGAAAAGCCAGGCACAGCCAACGAACACTGTGACTTTGGACTTCCCAGAAACTTCCACCAGTATGATGCAAACTTGAGATCTTTTTCAGGAGACATGAACACAGGTTTCAAAATTTAGTTAAAATGAAGAAATGATCACTATATAAATAATGTTTTTTGACTACCCAGCATGAATGTTACTTTATATGACAAACCATGACAGCCCCACCCTTCCCAAACTCTTATGACATTCAGATGTGATGCAATACTTGATAGATGTGTTTTATATATATTTATATAAACAAACTAATATTTCTATCTGCACCTCAGAAAATGCAGGAGATGCTTTTTAAGGAAAACAGTCTAGATAGACCTAAAGCCTCTTTGGTAAGCAAAACCAGCGTGACAGAATAAACATGAACCAATTTAGCAGCACAGAGGTGCCCAGCAAGATAAGAGGCTGGCTGTGAGGAACAGAGGAAACACAGACCACCACGTTCATCTAAACTAATCCTCATTGCAGAAATGGCCTCCTTCATGTCTCTTTGGAGCAGCGTTCCCAAAGAAAGAAACAAAGGAAGGATGAACAGTGACAGTGTGGAGAAAGCATGATTTAGGAAAGGGCTAATCCTACTCACAGTTCTTCGACCTGTTTCATACGCAGAGATACACTGCCGACCTCCTTAGTAATGAGAGTCCTGCACAGACAGGGAGCACAGCAAATGCATGCGAAAAATTAGTCAGATTAACAAAAATAATGAAAGCAGCAGCTCCATCCATGGCTGGTCTGTGGTAGGAGATGAATAAGAGTTCACATTTAAATGGAGAAAATTAGGTGTTGCTCAGAAGCAAACAAAGCAAATCAGACCAGGAGTACAATTCATGTAAGGAAACCTCAGCAGTACAGTTGAGCTCTCTCTATAAGGTCTCCTCATTTCCTCATTATTGTGCCATGGGATTGGAAACTAAAAGGTGGTCCCCTCTCCTTGGCTCTAAAATAAGGCACCCTGTTCTATTTACTAAAACCACATGCAAACCCATGAAGGGAATTATATTATTTAAGTCCTGACCAATGTGCCACAATTTTCCAGCATTTTTTCTTTGTGCTGGTAAAAAGGTTTTTTGTTATGGGCTGGTGGGGTTTTTTTGTGTGATTTTATTTAAATTTTTTAATTCAAGAGCTAAGGCTAGTAATTATTGCATGGCACTGTAATAACTGATGACTCAACACAACTGAGTGGGAGGAAATTCTCACACAGAACGACAGCGTAGCTGCACAAACAGATGGGAGTATACAGAAAACTTTCAGCTTTGGCATTCAAGTGGCTTGATAAGATGAGCCAGCACTCACAGCTATCACCCACAGCCCTTGCTTGAATTAATCTCCAGCCACCATGTGCTTTAAGGTCATTACCAAGAGGCCTTGCAGTTTTCTGTTTGCAACGATATGTTGCTCTTTTTAAAAAGATGATAAATATTGAAAAACAAAAAGAAGGGGGACACACATTTTAGCTCCTATAATGGAAACAAATATTGGCACCACATTTCAGAAAAAAAAGTGATGAGCTAGCAGCAAAGTGGCCCCAGCTCAAAAGGAGGGCACCTCCAGAGGCAGCCCCTTATAGGGAGAGCACTGTACTTAATGGAATCAAATTTAAGACAGCTTTTCAAAGCAGATCACATATTAAGAAGTGACAACTACATATACAAGAGTTGCTTAGGACATATATAAAACTAACAAACAAGTTTAAGTAGTTAGGTACAGCAACAAAAGAAACACATAAAATACTCAAGTCAGACAGTAAGTTGAGCTCTAGTGTCATGAGTTTAACGGTTAAAAATGGAAAAAGCAACAAGAAAATCTAGAGTAGGAATAAAACAACTGAATCTGGTGCCTCTGGCAAAGGAGCCCCTTGTTTTGCTCCAATAATTACTCCCTAGTGTAAGAAGCATTAACCTAAGCTGGTGGCAATCTGTGAAGCAAAGGCCAAGGCAGCTAATGCTGGCAGTGTCATATCTCATCAGTTAGATCTTACTGGTTGTCAATCTGCTCCTGTCGCAGTGCTATGCTGCCCTGCTCCTCCAGGAGGTTCTCTCGGGATGCAGACTGGGCAGGATCCAGTTTTTTCACATAGGCAGCTGGTACAAATCCCTGACGGTCATTGACTTCCACCTTCCACCAGTCCTGGAAGCCACAAAACCACAAAGCAACCACTGTGAGGCCATCATCAAGCATAAAGAATGCTGGGCAACTGAACGTTGCAAATCAGCGACTTCTATTAGCACAAGGAAACCAGTGATGCTCTCAACAGTTTGCTCTTACTGTAGAGATCATTTCAGACAAACTGTCTTTTGAAGATAGAGATCTTACTCCCAATGTCTCCCCTTAAATTTGGCCCAAAATTCCTCCATATCAGGGAATTCTCACAGACATGTACCCTGTCAGTTGTTGGCAGCAGTAGAGGAGTGATGGAAATGAAGTGAAGAGGTTCAGCTGAAGTGTTGAATGCGGACGTGGGCTAAATGTACCAAAACCAAACAACACACACAGCACTGAGGGAGCCAAGCAGTGCAGCAAAGCAAGAGGCCAGAACTCACCTTGTTGGTGCTGTTGAGTAAGGTGAGGATATCTCCCTTCTTCATTGTCACCTCCCGGGGACTCTTCTCCTGGTAATCATAGAGGGCCAGAACCAGCTCTTTTCCAGTTTCATCATCTGTAGGAGCAACTTGTTGCTAAAAATAAAAGAGCAAAAGAAAAAAATGAGCTGTTCCATGTTTATTATAATCAATGTTGTCCTAGAATAGACTTCAGCCTTAGTTAAAGCTACTGTAGAGTCAGTTTAGGTGCTGTCTGGGCTCAAACCATGAAAACCACCACATTAAATTGTTTTATTTCAAAACAACACAGCTGTCTTGTGATCATAAAAACAGATTGCTAATTTTTTTGAGAAAATCAAGCACAGTCTGCAATAAGCTCTCAAAAAAAACAAGTGTTATTGAGCTTTGTTTTTACCTTTTGCTGACCCATGAATTTTAGGTATATGATTAGCTTCTTTCCTTACCCTGCATGACTGGGCCTGTTCCCTCAATGCCTGGATGCTGCTGCCGTAAGCGGAGAGATCAGACATCAAAGCTTCATGTTTCTTCAGAAGAGCCTGAAAGTGGATGATAATAACAACATGCACACCTTGCCATTTCACAAATATGCCTCTGCTTAAAATAAAAACTTCGACATACAAAGGGAACGTGGGTTTTTCAGAGCTGCCAGCCTTGTGACTCTCATGGGAATAATCACTTCTATTTATTCACAGGCTAGATAGTGGTCCTAATGCTTCTGGTGCTTTGCCTCTACCTTATCTCAGCAACATTCTTTTGTTCTGACCAGAAATAACTATTTCCAGAGTGATATGGCTAAGTTTAAAGTGTGCCTTTAAACTGCACTTCATGTTGATAAAATGTCAGTCAGCACTGCCTGGGACATGGTATTTGACTGCAGAATGATATCAATAAAACAAAGCCAGACAAAAAAAATTACTTCCAGACTAATGAACTGATGAAAACCAGGCTCATACTGAAATGTTCATCCCATGAGGAATTTGCTGATATTATTTTTGTTATACTTAAAAAAACAAAACCCTGTAAAAGAGTGAATACAGAGGTAAAGCTTCCTCACAGTCGGTTTAATATACTGAGCAGCAGAATTTCATGTGCAATACCAACTAAGACACAGGAAAATACGTCATCTTTTGACTAAGAGCCAAAATCTGGCTTGATGCAAGAATCTGCCCTCTTTGTTAAGAATCCTGAAATTATCCCAGCTCATTTTTTTACCGTGGGACAAATCCTCACTGTACTTATGCAAAATTGATTTAAACAAGAATCTCAAATACCTCAGCAGAGTCTTCATCTTTCCCATAGTCTGTACTGCCTACAATGGGCTCCTTTTCCCTCATCCAGGATTCGGCCTCATTAGCATCAGCAAAGTACTGCTGAGCCTGCAGGGAATCCTCCAGGTCCTGTCGGCGCTGAGATGCTTTGGCTTTCAGAGAGTCCCACTTCTGGTTTAGCTCATTCAGTTTGATTTTCACATCCTCAGCGGCAAAGTGTCCTATGGAACAGAAGCAGAGGGAACTGAAGGACTTCAGCAGATACAAACAATAGATTTTAGAAGATTACTTGTAATTCTTCAGTCACAGAAATTAGACTAATTTAAAGCCTATTTAGATTACAATTATAAAAACGTGATTTAGCTGGTCCTTTTACCTCAGACTGGAAAACACGGAACCTGTCAATCAAACTGCACTAGCATATCTTAACCATTAGGAATAAAATGAGACATCATAATATTTCTCAGTGATGAAACACAAAAGGTCAATGATGAAAGAAAAGGTCATCTCTTTCCAGAGTTCTGGCAGCATGCAAATATTTTTTCAGACCTTCTGGTGGTTTTTGGGGTTTTTTTTGTATTTTTCATGTTAAAACACCCAGTCAGAAATGAAGATACCTATTTATTTAAAAGCAAGAATTACTGTCTTTCTAGAGAATTCTCTCTCACATCATGATTATGTACCTCTGATAGAACCCTTTAACAGATTTAATCATAGAGACTAAATACAACAGGCACAAAATTGCTAAGTAAGTGTTCATCAAGAGTAGACAGATCTGTCAAAATTATGACAGGTTCCCATCTAGGAACCCATTTTTATTTTCAGGTGAAAGGATGACCAGGAGTTCATCCTGCTAGCAGGTATCTGCCTATTATCAGGAAAAAATCAGGCAATATTCTTATCTGTCTTGGGCCAGAGAACAAAAGACTGCCAGAGTTAAAAAATATTGAGACATACCTTCTTCCACCATAGCATTTCCCTTCTGTGTGACTGCTTTAATGCGAGGCTCATGGCCTGCAATTTCTGCCTGCAGAGCCTGGTGCTTCTTTAGCAGATTCTGGACACCAATTAAGTCCTTGCCTGAAAGATACAAAATAATTAATCAGCTAAATCAGAGTCACTAGATGAAACAAAAATTTCAAGGCAGCTGCAGCCAGCACTACACAAACTTGCACAGGGAGAAACTCTAACATTGAAGACAGAGCACTGTGGAAACTACATTACCACTGGAATTATATAAGCAACATAACAGAGACCCAGGGCAATGGCAAATATGTAACTCTGGACAATGTTAATTTCAACAAACAGCCCTGAAATTTTCAGGGAATGTTCTATAAAGATACAATTTATAACTGAGCAATTCTGACATCTAAATCCTAGAGATACCAGGATGGACCAACCTCGGTTTGTTGAAGCTGCAATAGGTTCTTTTTCCCTAATCCAGGTCTCTTCATCCTCAATGTCACGGAAAAGCTGCTGCAGGCGAAGAGAATCTGCGAGTTTCTGCTTGCGAGCTACCATGGGGTCCTTCAGAGCTTCATAACGAGCCACTAAAGCTTCTTGTTTCTTCTTGATATTGTCAGCATCAAAGTGCCCAGCCTCCTGGAACTGGCGTGCCTGGATGGTAATGCCATCTATCCGATCCTAAAATTGATCCAGCAACAGCATTAGGTCAGAATTTCTGTGAGGTGGCTAGAGTGACTGAGAAGTTCATTTCTATTAAAGTTATAAAGATATCATTTTAGAGACATACAAGTTATGTTTCAGTTCAAAATTATTTTTGATAAGCCAACTGTAAAACTCAAAGCTAAAAAAATTATAAAAACCCAGACTTGCTAAGGTGTCTGACTGAGCATATCTGAAAATACCATCTTTTGAGTGACCAGATCTGAAAAGACAGCAATAAAAATTATTTCCCTAACCTGATGGGCAGCAACATCTGCCTCTAGCAGAGCATGTTTCTTCTGAAGATTCTGAACATTAGTAAGATCTTTTCCATAATCATCAGAAGCCAAATGTCCTTCTACTTCATAGAGCCAGAGCTCAATGTCCTCCACATTGCGATTAAACTGCTGCTGCTGATTGGCTTCTCGCAGTTTTATACCTGAGAGAGACGTGCAAGAGGAAAACAGGACAAGGTAAGTGAAATGGAAACTGAAGTTAACTCGTTTTCTGTCTCTCCCAGCTAAACTCTAGAAATTTGCCCATATTCTTCTGAGCAAGTCATACCTTTGAGCTCAGTGGCCTCCAGAAGTTTCTTCCACAAGCTGATGACTTCGTTCATGCGAGCTGCCACCTCATCGGACGCGTAGTGCTTGACATCAATCAGCTTCTGGCCAGCTTTCTCCAGGGCATCAATACGACTCTGGTTAGCAGACAGCTCTGCTTCAAAAGCCTGGTGTTTCTGAACTTTACCCTGCAAGTTTGATGGATCCTACAGACGAAGAAAGAAATAGAACATTCCAATATAAAATCAGTACCCAAAGGTCTCTGAAGAATTTTTGAAATTGGACTACATTCATAGACATGCTGTGGTGTTTAACCAGAGGATCTGGTGCCAAAAATATGCCTTAAATCAGAATTCTTAAGCTATTGGATAAGCACAATTACTGCATGATGGGAAAACGCCTCTTGGGGTCAGGAGGAAATTACACAGTTCCTCCTGTTGTCATTAAAACCACCGACTATCAGCAACGTTTTGGCTGATGTTGCTTTGTGTCATTAGATTGATTAAGCTCGGTACTACCTTAAAAGCATTCTACAATTCATCTTTGTGTTTACCTTGTAGGCCTCATCAGTTGCAGTTTTCATCTTTTCATTAACCCAACTCTTGAGCTCATCAGAATCTCGGAAAAACTGCTGCAGATGGAAAGAATCTGCCAGCTGAGCACGGCGATACATGGCTCTCTCATGAAGGGCATTTCGGCGGCTCAGCAGCTGAAAAAAAAAAGGAAGTAAAAGGTTTTTAAATTCTTCAAGCTCTTAAGAGCCACCACCATACCCCTCTTGAGACAACTCCACTGACTTATCCTATATTAAAGTCAAACCATGTAAAGTAATAAAGCAGAACAAGATTTAAAGTCTACAGTTCAAGTGTATTTTGGATACTTACAGCATCTCTGCGTGTAGCAACATCATCCATGGCATAGTGGTTATTCTGAATCAACTTAGTAGCAAACTCATCTAATGCCTAGAGGGAAAATAAGTTTCCATTTATTTAGTGTAATAGAAATTGCGTGTGCAAATTTGCTTAGTATATCAATTCCCCACGGTTTATCACAGTAAAACTGGCAGAAAGCCATTAGCAGATTTATCCATACACCCTTTTCTCTCTGTACCCTCAACCTCTCCATGTGGACGAGTGCAGGTTTTTGACAAATATTCATCCTCCTGTGTGCTGGTATGACAAGGAAGCACCAGGTTACCCAGCTCTGAGATAGAAATTGAGCCCTATCCCACACCTTTTCCACTATTTTCCATTTTAGAGACAATACCTGTTATTTAGAGCTAATACATCCCACATAACAGAAGATCACTCTGCAAAGCAAACCCCATCCTTTACCACCTTCTAGCAGTGTCTCCTCCCCAGTCAATAAATGCCCTTGTTTCACTTCTTGTCCATTTAGTAATGGCCTAATGTCAATGTCTTACTGTGATTTTCTCTTCTTGGGCACTTAGGGATTTCTCAAAGTCTTCATGCTTCTTTAGAAGAGCCTCCACACTGTCCAGAGAATCACCAAGGTCTTCATTCAGCAGAAATGCCTGAAGTAAGGGCACAAACATATTTTTATGTTTCCATACTCAGCTGCTCTAAGTGAGCTCAAGCACAGCCAGGGATATTTCCTGCCATGTATTATTATTGAAAGGTAAAGATGGCATAGTGACATGGTGTTCACTTTATGCTTCTAACAGCTAATAATTCTTTTTAGCTTCTTATTCAACCAGCATTTTACAAGAGTTAACACACACAAAAGCCACATCAAGCCCACTTGTCACAGCTCATAGTTTCAGCATTAGATGGAAACAGCCATTTCAACATTTCAGGCACCAGATAAATAACTCTGCACTGCACCCACTCACTCGTGGGTGTTTATGGCCCTTCCAGCAGGCAATACCAATTGCTTAAGCTCACAAAAGACTACCCAGAAATTAAAGTCCACCATATCTGGAGAATTCAAAGATATGCACTCACTTCTTGTTTGCTCATCCAGTTGTCAACTTGTTCAGTATCTCTGTAGAAAAGCTGCAGGTCCATGCACTGCTCATACTGCTGTCTGCGGAGCTCCCACAGTTCCAGCAAGGCAGACCTTTCATCTGAGAGGATGGTCAGCTAATTGATTGGGAAGAGGAATATATCATAATTTCATTTAACACTCTAGTTAACTTCCCTCTCAATGTAAAATCAAATTGTGACTCTAAAAAAGTGGTTAGCACTGAATTGAAAATGACCTCCTGTATAAACAATGAAATCTCGAGTTTCTGTGTCCCTTTTAAATTATGGGACACAGAAGAAAGAGACAAAATTCTTCTAGGAGCTCTTGCTCTCTACTCACCTTTTCTTTAACTTCATCAGAAGCATAGTGTCCAGCAGAGAGCAAAGCCTGGCCTGACTCATCAGCAGATTTGAAGCTGTCTTCATGGGCATCAATTTCTCCCTACGGAAGGAGATGTGAAAAAGCTGTTACCAAAACTTACCTTCCCAGAGTGTCAGAATTACCCTACAATGCACATAAGGTAGGTAAAAATTCCTACATTAAAATGAAACTAAGAATTTATTTGAGCCGTATTCTTTCTGCCTACTTAATAGGAATTCATCGTGACAGAGAACTGAAACAGTTGTTAGTCCAACTGGCTGCTATGAGGCCTATTTTTTATAAAATATTATCATAAGCATTCTTAAATACTTAGTATATATCTGCCATCTAGAAACAATTTAAAAATATTAAATCAAGACAGGAATCCAGCACTGTGTTAGTTGCATAATCAAAGCATTCCAGTGCTACAATACTGACTCAGAGACTGTGTTAGACATACAGATCAGAGGGTTGCTGACTGGATTTGGCTGTATAAGCACTCTACCTTATGTTCCTGATGTCTGTCTAGAAGGGCTTCTGCCCCAGCCACATCATTGGCAAGTTCATCAGCATTTATCAGAGCCTTCATCTCAGTCACCCAGCTGGTGAGGTCTCGGAAGTCGGCGAGAAACCGCTGCAGCCTTAGGTAAGCAAAGGAAGAAATGATTTGGAATAATTAATTTGCAGAGTTTCTCCCCCCTTTCCCCAAAGAAAGGGTTACAAACCAAAGCTGTTCCTCAGACAGAAATAAAACAACACAAAAATGTGCTGAGAATATTAAATAACTAAATATGCTTTCAGTCAAAAATCAGTCTTTTTGAAGTTGTAAAAATGTTGGGTTCTAAATCAATGTCTCCAAGATACATTTTGCATATAACTTATAAGTAAAATTAATGTTCCCAACTATGCACTACGGACAACAGAAATAAAAATATAGTTTTCAAGATAACCCACAGGGCTGCTTCTGTCACAACCATAACAGCAGAGGGGGGAGGGAACTGACAGAAAATTTTAACTGCACATGCCTCAGCCATAAAACAAGCAAACAAATCCTCAAATTCCTTCCAGAATGCCTTTAGTTGTTTCCTTTGGCATATGCTTAATGCTTATCAGCAAAAGTGATCAGTTTCTGTTTCTATTACATTTGCTGTTAATTGCTGTGAAGAGACTATGGCAGGGAAGGTAAAGGAAAAGTTTATTTGTGTGGGTCTCCCTTGCCAAAAGTCCCCCATCGTGGGAAGGAACAAAGGGCAGAAAAACAAAACTAGAAAGGATGTAAACTAACCACCATATCAGAATTAGTTTGTTTTTAGTATGGTTTCTCAACAGTGACCTAATAGGTTACGCTTCAGACACCAGGTTAGTATAGACACAAGACTGGATGAAGACAAATCCCACAGCAAAAAAAAACTACCAAAGAAACAGGGGATTCATTTGGTCTGGGACAATATATCAAACAGTATCTCATACTTCAGTCTTCATAGAGACTCAAAGACTAGTGAACAGATTTGTAACAAAAGTATTAAAAAAGGGGATTTTTTTCAGGGAAACTGAAACATAGTCAGATAATGTACTTCAAAATGCATGTCTCAACTCAGATGGAGAAAATAGCAAATGTCCTAAAACACCACTTTGTCTATTTTCATAGTTGATCCACACCCAGAGAATGACAAAAAGCTGCAATAACTTTTCAATCATACAAATATTTCTTTTACTACAAGAAGTTAGCGTAAAACAGAATTTGGTGAACAAGACTGCTCCGAAAACACCAGAATCATCCCAAAATTTTGGAAACGGCACTCCCTCCTCCTCCTTCCACAAGCCCTCTGTCAAATGTGAACAAGAAGGGAAGCACCACTGTCCTGCTGCAGATACCCACCTGTAGGAGTCGTTGAGGCGAGCGTGTCTCTCCGCTGCCAGCGTCCGGATCTGTTCCCAGTTGGCAATGAGCTCCTCCCGTTTCACTTGAATTTGGGAAGCATTTATCGGGTGAGACTGCTGCAAACGGTCAGCTTCTGCACACAGGGCCTTCACCTAAAGCCAGGCACAAACTGTGAGTGAGCTTCCAGCCTTTGATAAGCCAGATACCTTGTGTAAATTGTAGGTAAAATACATCTCACAGGGGTACCTTGTCTTCCAGAGCTGCCAGGTCTCTTTCCAGGCCTTCGTGCTTGCGCAGCAATGCCTGCACACTGGCTAAGTCTCTGCCAAAATCATCTGAGGCCATCAACTGCCCTTTCTCCTTAATCCAGCTGATTGTTTCGTCCACATCCCTTCAAAACAAAGCACAAATTGAAAGCAGTTTGTCTTGCATGGAAAAAGGAAGGAAGCAGGATGTGTTCCCATACGTGTGCCAGCCATACTGGCATACAAACCCATATATATAAACACTGCAGCCAACTACAAACATCCTTTAGAAAACAAATAAATAGACTTTCTTTGCATCTCAAGAAACTTTGAAGCATATTTACAGGCCCTGTCGCCAGATGCAAACCAGGAATTACAGCACCACTGAGCACTGTCATGGAGTGCATCCATTTCCCCCTCTGGACGCTTCTCCAACTTATTACAGCAAATCTCAAAATGCTGTAAGATGGAGATGAGAATAGAAAGGCATCGCTCAGCCTCCAGACCAATTGGGCTGACATCCAGCAAAAAAACATACCCCATTTAAGGCTCATCTAGAACTGGGGAAAAAGCCCTCAGAGGAAAGGAAAGCAAAACTGCCATTAGCAGGAATGAACACAATGGCCAAGTTCTGAAAAGCTCCATCAGAATGACCATTTTAAAGCAATTGTAGAACAACAAGGTCTTCATTCAGCAAGTCATGCAGAAGAGCAAAGCAAAGCCATTGGAGACAGTAGCTCTTCTCATACTACTGTGTGCAGCTGAATGCATCATTAAACACCCACACAAGAGTTACATCATTCAGCAGATCCAGCCAAGTTCATACCTGTTGAAACGCTGAACTTCAGCTGCCCCAAAGAGTTTTCCTTGCCTCTGAAGGGCAAGCCCCTTAAGACGTTGCCAGCTTGCATTTACTTCATCTTGTTTGGACTTTATCAGTTCCTCTTCAGGGTGTGTTTCCTGGCAAGCAAAAGAAAAATGCTATTTTCTTTCATATGTTCTTTGGTTTTACATCCATTGACAAAATGCTGCTGGTCTTCAAGAGATCAATTTATAATTACTGCCCTTTCCAGATGATCACCCAATTCAATAGTTTCCCTGAAATTTCACTGTGCAAACATTCAATACTCTTGTAGTGTTTTCCCTATATACTAATTAGTCCATGGGAAGAGGGCTATAAACAGTATCTTCTTTTTGCCTGGAATGAAACACTTTCTGCCCTGCCTCCATCTATGATCAGGCCCCAGATATCAAACCAGAAGAGATATTAAACCTCCTTGTCGTCCAAGGGAAATAAATTTAACCCAAATATGACAGTTTCTCTTACTAATCACTACTCTCCACATTTTCAGGAGCATTCCCAGATGGGGCAGTTGTTCACACTGTTCAGCAGAACAAGTGAATCAAATGGTGACCATTTAAGGTGAAGACAGCCAAGTACCCATGTGGAGCAAAGCTTAAAAATCTGCCCCAAACCAGGGGAGAAAGAAGGGAAGTTACAGACAAATGTTTGCTGTAATAACTGGCTTGCCAAGAGGGATTTTCCACACCCATAAATGCTTACCTGGATAAGTTTGCCAGCAAACTGGTTCACTTCATTTACTCTTTCTTCATGAGCTGCAAGGTCTGTCTGGAACTCTTCAAACTTCTTTTGCAAAACTTCAACATGCTCTAAGTCCTGTCCAAGCTCTTCTGATGTCACTATTGCTTCCTAGCACATTGAAAAAAAAAAGTTAATTTCAGTATATCCTATGGGAAATTATTATTAAAAATTAGGAGGCAAACTGTCCTAATTTTCAATAGGTCAAAGACAATCACAGTGTTTAAGGTCAGATTTAAAACTATGAAGTTTCTTCATTAAACTCCATTCCCTGCCCCAACACCAACCCATTATTGCAGAAAATATGCAAGATCATTAAAGGGATTATTTTTTTCATCTTCCTTGGTCATATTAATTTTTCAAGTACAAATTCTTAACACACAGAGTGACTAGAATTTGTTCCTTTTTACACTGTTTATGGGCATTTGCTGTAGGCTTCTGATGCAAGATTTCTGCACAAGAAGTGCAGCGTTGTATTCAGTAACAGTTATACAGGGTTTACAGTCTAAACCCACAGCAATACAAAATAACAAACCATCATTTAAGGAAACCAGTGTGATTATTTTGTGGCTTTTTTTTTCCTTTTGATAGTGTGGTTTGTGGTCTGCTTCCTTAGAGTTCAAAGAATTAAGAGCCAACAGTCCTCCTGCAGTTCATGCCCCGTGTATATCTAAAGATATTCCAATCATTTAGTAACTATGTACATCCAATCATTTAGTAACTATGTACACACTGCTTGCTGTTTGGGCTGGCTCCTTTCTGAAACAAATAATTTAGAATATTTATTAAAAAATATTTGTTTTTACATGTTGAAGATTTCCCTTAGAGGCAACTTGAATTTTATTTGTCTTCTCAAAGCAAAGAATGAATTGATTATGCTAAAAGTACTCTCCAACACACAGGCTTCCTCTTAGACTAATAACTTTTATTGTGGCTGCAAAAGAACAGAAGTAGTTTGCACACGCACTGTTGATGCAATGTGAATAACTAAATAAAATGTACAGGTGCCATTACAAGCTTTCTGAGACTACCTGACCTCCAGCAACTCTATGCTGACAGAAATTCTTCACACAAAGATCAAATTTCCCATCAAGGACACAATAAAAGGAGGTAATTATACACCTTATCATTGATCCAGTCCAAGACATCTTCACATTCCCGTAAATATTGCACCAACTTCTGTGCTTGCAATAATTTGACTCCCTTCTCTCTCATCTTTTCCATCAGTAGTTCCCATAGTCGGTGCAGCTCCTGCAGTCGAGTCTGAAACAAAAGGATGTTGTTATTAAAATCTCCTGTCAAAGAAGATGAGATTTATTCCCTTCCTGTCCTTAACAGTAGATTTATTTATTTTACTGCAGTTGTAAATGCTAAATCTTACTTTAGACAAAGGGTAAGGGACAAGCCTCATCATTTTATCTCCAGTAAATAGTTTTCAAATTATGTAAAGTGTTGCAACACAAAATTAGAATTTACTGAACTGAGTATTTAGACAGTTGTTATTAATTAATGAAGCCATCAAATAGTTATCTTTATGTAACTATGAGCTAAACATCTTGAGATAAAATTTGATTTAAATTCTATGCTAATATGAAGTCATACCAAAAATTTACTGCTCTCCCCTCCAAATGTTCAGGTCTTTATATGAAAGTCAACTCCCCAAAAGCGAATTTCATCTTATTCTTATTTAAGACAACACATTTGTTTCAAGTCAAGCTTACACCATTTCACTGTATTTTAACCACTACTCTTAACACTAAATGGTTAATATATTTAACTAACATTGTGAAGCAACATGATATGGCCATACTAGCAGCAATTACTAGTTTTAATACTAATTTTCTCTGCTGCACTTGGCCTTTCTAAACTATTGGGAATCACTATAAACTTTATAGACAACAAAAAGTAAAACCACACTCCCACACATGCACATAACTTGCAAAACAGGAAAGTAACTACTCCACCCATTGTCTATAGCACTTTGCTCATCAGGACCTGAAACTTGAAAGTCATTCAAGAGAAGCCTTTGAACATCATGGGTGGATACCACTTAGTCCACTCAGAAAGTTCAATTAAAGATGTTTCAAGGGAGGAAAGAGCTCTGAGAACTGGCCAGAAGGATGGTGCAAACTGTCAACCAAGGAAGGAAGGAGACATTGCAAAAACAAGTTGCACTGCAGAGCCACAAGCTTCACCTACTCGTATGTGGGACCCCACTTGGGTGGCCGTGACTATCGGGCGCTGGGCAGTCCGGTACGGCGTGAAGGACTGAACCAGTAAAGGCAGGTTAGAATGAAATGCTGCACTTATCAATTCAGTTTGACAATCACTACAAAAACATCTCATCTCTAAACAGTTCTCCTCAGAACCGGATCCAAAAGAAGGTATGAGCTGGGTGCTCATGAAAGAGAAAACCATCTCTGAGCTTTACAAATAAAATATTCTTACCATTTCACTAATCAAATAGCTGTAGAATTTTAAAGAGAGGTTTTGAATATAGAATTACCTGTGCAATCTGAACAAAGTGCTTAAAGAAAGGCCTGTAAGGGTGGGGGAGGGAAAAAAGCTTTAAAACTCACTCTTATGGTTTCAGATGCAAAATGGCTTTCATTAATCATCTGATTTCCAGTCTCATCCAGTTTAATGATGGCTCCTGAATTGGCCTGCACCTCAGCTTCAAAGGCTTGGTGCTTCTGCAGCTTCCCCTGAAAGCAAAACATCAAAGAATGCAACTGAGACTTGGTGCAGGGACTCCTCCACATTCCCCAGCAGCAAGATTTAAAGTGTATTTTATGCATATTCAGGACTGACAAACAAATAATAAAACTGCATGGTTGAAATCAGTTGTATCATGTGGTGGATCAACAGGGGAATTCAAACATCCCAGTTTTAGTTATTTCTTTCTTGTGTTTGCTTTTGCACCTGACAGCATCCAAACCCCTGAGAACCTGTCAGCTAGTTCTACCCACACAAACTTATTTTCTACAAATATCTTTCCTTTTTTTTTTTTTTGTGTAAACAATAAGTGATAAATCACATTTATTCACGGAGTTAAGGCATCCTACAAATTCTAGGATTAAACAAAGTTGGTTTTACACTACATTACACTGAGTAACTTTTTCTACGCTGATATAGCATCGAATCCATGATTAGAAATATTCCAATTGCATCAGCAAAAGCGCCAGGTTTTTGAAGAGCACTTTGCAAGGTCATGGGTATTTGCATCCATCTTTCTTCACTCTCAGATCAAGTTTCATTTCTGTGTTTGTTCTATCCCAGCTGACCTGTAACGCCCTAAAATTAATAGTACAGGAAATATAAAGTGACAGGAAGACTTGCCTGCAAATTGCTTGGGTCTTTGTAATTTTCATCAGAAGCAATCTGCAGTTTCTCTTGGATCCATTTTTCAAGCTCATCTGCATCACGCTGGAAAAACTGGAATCGATAGGAATCTTCAAGTTTTTGGCGCCTTAGAGAAGAGAGTTCCTTGAACCTGTGGTAACGGTCCAAAACTTGCTGACGCCTTTCTTGGATATCTTCTGCCGTTTCCAACACTTTTACACCACTTGGATCCATTTTCTAAAAGCAAAAACGAACCTTATTATGTTTGTCTTACAAAACATTGGTAATCAGGAAAAGATCCATGCAGAAAAAAAGCTGGCTTTTTTAAATCACACGTGGTTGACTTACATTCTTACTCTGTGTGTGCAGATATGTGTATAAAATATAAGTATCTTACATATAAATAAAACCACACTTCTGGCAAAAAGTGGTAAAGGAAAATTTACAGACATTTAACACCTATTTGGTTTGGACAAATATGGCTGCAGTCATATAAAGTCTGTGTCATCTCAAACTGTAGCATGCAAGTGTCCAATACAACAGCTAAAAATGTGGGTTTGTGCACAAGTATGTGTAGATACAGACATAAAATATTTCTATTTTACAACATACAATATCTCGAAATATTGTATTTAAAGTATTCAATACTGAACTATAGAATATTACTCTTCTTTGAACAACACTTAAGTGGCCCACATGTATTTATATGCATTTACATACATATACAGACCCACATCTCTGTCTGATGCATCTCCTCTTCGTTTTCTCAATTAAAAAAAGTTACAAACCCGCCCCACCTCTCTCTACACAACCTTTCAAAAGCCAGGAAGAAGCTTCACAGATCTGGCCTTAGACAAATAAGTCAAGGACCATTTTGCTTAGCCAATGATCTTGCTCTGAGTGAAAATCCTTCCACATTGCTTCATGTACTAAAACCTAATATTGTTACCACAGGCAGCAAAGACCTGACTACTGATCTGCTTTTTCTCTTTTTGGTTAAAATTGCAACAACCTTTAATTTTCAGTTCCTAAACATTCAAAAAGCAATTTGATTTTCAGTAAAAGATCTGGGCACTAGAATAGAACTGTAACACAAATTTTAAAAGTGGAACTACTATTATCATTGAAGTTTGAATATTTAACAACTTGTTTAACAACTAACTGCATACTATGAGGTTGCTGCAACAAACACTTTGTGCCTGAAAATTTTTGTAATTAATGTCATTGTGTGCAAGTGTTTACACGAGTCACTCACTTAATGCTTTTCTACCATCAATTCTGCACTCTCCAAGCTAAAGGTACTCCTCCTCAATCCTATCAGACAGGGAAGAAACCCAGACTAAAACTGCAGACTAAAAGGCACGGGCAATCAGTTAAAATACATCATTAAATATTAAATTGTTATTTAGTCATTAGTTAGCTGCATGCTTTAATTAGACATGTATCTTGCATAATTGTATGGAAAACTCCACAGGTTGGAAAGCGATCTACAGGGCCATGTTTTTCAAGCACTTGTAAAAGGACAATCTGATAGAAAGGAACATATGGGGACGAATCCAGACATTCCTGAGCTACCCTTCCAAGGTCCCCATCCTCCAGAGGACAGCCATGCCAGCAGCACTCCTTGCTCCCATGAACTCTGAGCCCCAGCTGCACTGCGGCACTTGCAGGAAGGAAAAAAAATTCAGCTTTGCTTTTTCTTCCACTCATTACTGTCTAAAGAGGGCAAGGAAAAAAAACCACCCTGGTGTGTGCAGACTGTTACATAAACGAAGCCCAGGTTTTGCCTGGCAGTGCTACCAAAATCTCCACTTGATTAGTGTATCTGAGTATTAAAAGCTCAAACTCCTGAACATAACTCAAGCTCAAGCACAGATATGGTTCCCTGAGAAAGCAGCTGTTTTTTCCAGCACTCTTTCAAACAGTCTTTTTCCTCCAGGAAAGGAAGTTATTGCTAAAAACTTCCTTTCCTGTCCTGTCATGCTGTGTTTGAATCCCAACAACACTTCTTTTAAAGTGCTTTGTGTTCTGGAATAACACAATGCCAGCTGGTCTAATGTACTGCATGGCTGGAGCCCCTCTGCTGATTCTGGTTTTGGGCAGTGCTGGGAGAAAGTTAAATCCTGGTCAGTCTCTGGAGCACTGTACACTCATTCACTGTACAATACAACTCAACTTGTACGTCAATATTAAAAATAACCCCCGCAAAGTGATTTCAAAACAGTTAAAATTATTTAATTATTTACGTGATTAATCTAGGGAAATACTTTAATTATTTAAATTATCATTTCAAGATTGTTACAGTATTGAAAGCCAAATGGGAGACCTTCTGTAATTTACCCTGGGAGCCGATTTGCTTCTCACCACACAAGCCAGGCAATCTGGCTCCTCTTTTTGCTGGAATTGGTTAAAAGAAAGGCTCCTTTTGTAACTACAGTGGAGCGAGTCAATTGTAAAAGAAGTGCTTTAGTGTAGCAATAATGGACTGTTCTTCCTGCAGCCCCAGCCGACGTCAGCAGTGTCTGTGCTGCCAGAGCCACCAGGGAGCTGGGAACTCAAAAGTCATGGATGCTGCAGAACAATGCAGTCTCCCTCCCTCCCATGCTATCACCTCCAACTGCAGCACTCCCTGGAATACCAAGCACCCCTCCAAGATGTTCCCGAAACTTCTTGGTTCAACTACACCATTTGAAGATACCTAGGATACACCTCTGCACTTCTTGCACGAATTCCACCAACTAGAAGTTGTGCTTTGTGTTTTTAAGGTGCAAAGCACTGGGATGTGACAGTGCCAGGCTGTCCCCAGATAACCAGTGCCATCCCTCGGGCCCCGCCCGGCACAGCCGGTGCAGGGCGATAAGGACAGGGCTGAGGGAACTTTCCAGGCCCCAGACAGCAGATCTGGACCATCCCTGTGACATTTCATTCCTCCTTTCACAGTGTAAGACTGACATTAGGTCAGCTTATAACTCAAAAAATCAGAAATGCTTCTTCACACTGCACCGCTTTGGTGACGTTATTTAAAAAGGAAAAAAAAAAAACAGCCAACAAAAAGAAGTAGGAAAATTAAGGGAAAAAACCCAAAACAACAAAACAAACTTATTGCTCTAATTCTTCCATCTATGCCTTCCCCAGTCAATACAAATTATACATAATGGCACACTAAAATATACAACTGCAGGTATTTACAGACACCGCAGTGCAACAACGATGATGTCAGCAATACCATTCAAGTTCGGGAACAGCGGAATCGAGGTGGGTTCAACAGGAATTACAGCGGTGCCACACAGCAGAGCTGTCAGCATTTCCCTTACCAAAACATGTTTTCAGGGATTTGAAAGCACAAATGTGAAATGCATTCAGTGCTAGGCAGATGATTTTAGTGTATTTTTAAAAGTAATTACATGAAGCTTAAAAAAAAATTAAACTCCTTTGCCTCAAAAACAGGTATCAGTACATAAAGATCTTCAGAAGTAGTAAAATAATTTTCTCTTAAGACAAGTCCTGATGTGTTACATATATTCAGCATACATGACCTCAGCAGTAGCCTGTAACAGAAATATTTTCCCTACCAAAACATTCCTGCTACCCAAGTATGCACACAGGAACAGCTCAATGCATTTTTTTTTTTATATTCATCAACATCACACATCGTCAGTCTTGTCTAAAGAAGATTTAACTGGTATCAGCTACTCCCTCCTGGGGAACGGGAACAGATTGCTGATCTTTCTTCTTTAAGCAAAAAATGGATGCGAAAATAACCTTCAAAAGGACAGAGAAAATAAAGAATAGCACGCAATCTTCCCAGATTTCATTTCTCCCATTCGCAGCACCCTCAAAACACCAAGGAAGAGACAAACCACCATGACTGCCTGGTTTAGGAAAGTCCATAAGTACTTGTACTGCTGGAAAACCAAAGAGAATCCTTCTGAAAACATGCACAGCACTGGCTCCTGCAAAGGAAGCCTGAGCATGTTGTGTTATAGAGAAAGAGCTAATGGATGCCATATCCTATCCTAGAGATTTAAAACACTATTGGGACAAAATTAATGCCCAGCCTTTTGGTTTGTTGAATTTAACTGTACAAATTAAAGACATTTTAAGGTTAGACTACATGCAGCAGAACAATGTGTTCAAATATGCTATTAAAGAAGGCCACTAACAGCCCCAAACTTCCACAAATTCCAAGCCAGAAAAATCAGTCAAGCACTGCAGTAAAAAAAAAATCAAGATGTGCTGAAGTTGCTGCTTGATGCTGTAGACCTCTACAGACTAACCACAGTGCAGGTAAAATTCAATCCAGCCCCAAAATTTAAGCAGGTATTGCAGGGACACAGAAATTGTCACATTAGAAGAAAAAAATAAATGTAAATTGTTTAAACCAAAGCGGTTGCAAAGCTGGTGATTTAGGCTGTCAAGAGGGTATGAGCACAGCCTCAACTATGCACTTTTGAAATACAAAGACAGATAAAAACCTCTTCATTTTTAGGCATTTAATCTTAAAATCTCTTTTCCACTATTTAGGCAAGAGCAGTTGAAATGCCCATCTGAATTTGGTGTCTTTACATAGAAGGGGGCCTTTTTGGATTTGTCTTTGCTTTAACATCACAGACCTTTGATAAATCTATCCAGGGCTGGCAAGGACTGCACTCTGCTGAGACTCCTGAGAAAGCAAATTACCTTGACTGCATTGCAGAAATGCAGAGTTTACAGGTAATGCAAGATTATATAATTAACCCCAGCATCTGCCACCCCCGTTTGTTACCTTTTCATTATCATTTTAGTTGTAGCATAAACATTTACATCACTATCATTTCCAAATAAAACCCAGTTGCTTGTGTTCCCCAGCTGAAGGTCTGATGCATACATCCTATTTATTTTATCACCACTGAAACAGAAGCATCACTGTGTAGAAACAGTTACACCACAACAACTCAAGGATTATAAATTTGTGAAAGTGGATGAATAGGAACCAAAACCAACTTTGAATGCACAATGTTCTACACTGTACATCTCCTCGTGGTCGATTTGCAGATGCTATAAAGAAAAAGATTCCGCTCAAGTATTTTTTAAAATGAAAACCTCTTGGAAAATCAATCAGTATCAAAACCTGATAATATTGAATTATAATTCCTATAAAATGTTCACACATCATGCATCACAGACAGAAATTAGGCAACTCAAAAGTATTAAAGGAAAGGCAGACCAGACTCACACTAAGTGCAAATAAAGTACCTGCTGGATAGAATAAATTCAGAGTAGTGGCTTTTGTTACAAACAGATCACTGCAATAAAGGCAGGCAAGTGTGGCAAGGGCACTTCATGCATTACGGAAAAATACCTGGACTTTGACTTTACGAAACGATGAGAACATGATTGAAGAATGCAGAGTCTAAAAGGGAGGGGGAAATCAAGATAACATTCAACTAATGACCAGTATAAGGATATGACTGAAATTTTTCTGTCACGTACACGTTAATTACTTTCCTTTTGCTTGTCACATAAAAACAATTTGGTGTTAGTGTTACCCAAGCTATTGAAAATGACAGACCCCCTCATGCAAACAGAAGGCTACAATGTCAACAGGAAAACATAGTTAATTCAGTAGGTACTAACCTTTCCAGTTAGTTCAAAACAAACAAACCAAAAAAACCACCATAATCTGAAGGTCAAAACAGAAAGTAAAGCAAGTTATCTGGACTTGGCAAATGATGGTTCTTGCTGCAGCGTAATCAAGCGTGACGGCTTAATTTGAAGACACAAATTCAATCAGAAAGTTTGGAATGTAAGTACCTACAAAAATGTCGACTTTCAATCGCCACAACAAAAAACGGACAAGTAACAGTTGCAACAGAAGGTATTTTTTGAGATTTAGCTGTTAAGAGGGTCCAATCCACTGAATTTTCAGCTGAAAATTTCCTTGCCTTCCCCAACCCCATGGACACGCTGCAATGCCTCCGTGGAAAACTGCAGCAGTGTGTGTGTGCCTTTGTGCATGCTGGAGCTGCGGAGGTCCCCGTGGCATCTGCACAGCTTCACCTGTGCCAGCTGCAGCAGGGAGCCGCTTCCTTCCCCCTCCGCCGGATCCACCGGCAGCCCCGGGAGCACAGCCCGGGCCGCGCTCGCAGGCTCAGTCTCCATCCACGACATCTGCAGCCTGCTCCACCCCATTCTTCTGCTGCCTACGCTCACTCCAGGGACAAATGGAAAAAACAAACTCCCACACTACACTAACAAGCAAAGGAGAAAAGGCAGGAATTCGTATTATATCCTCCGATAAAGAGGAAGCGACCAATTGTCTCCGAAAAGCAATGCATTTATGATTAAAACAGTTACAACCCCATAAATGCATCAAATGGGCCAAAAAAAAAAAAAGGCAGCGAAGATACCAAGTTATTTGTGTTAAATTATTAAGGTTAGTTGTAAATGTCATAGCTGAGAAATAAAAATTTCTCACCAAGAGGTACCACCCTCCACCAAGAGAATTAAGGCCTCTCTTATCCTACTGCTGTGCAGGAGAAAAATGTGCAAAAAATGCTTAAAATGTGTAAATGTAACCACCATTTTTGCTATTGTTGCTACTTTGTTATTAAAAAATCAACCAGAATTATGGTTAACTTCTGAACTACAGATCTCACATAAGCATTACATCTAAATCTGTTTCTTAAAATAAAATTTTGATTTCAGTCTGACCAATATGGATATTGTGGCTGCTTAATTCAACAGGAATGGAAATAAACGATTTCTTGTGAACAATGTAACCTGTTATCTTGGTTCAAGTATTTTCCACAGCTTAACCCATTCCATTATTACAGTTACAGATCCTGCACACAATGCAGCAGAAAGCAACCCATTTTCAACCTTCTGTCCATTATTTTCTCTGCACAATCCATAAATAAGGACAAATGAAGATTTAGAGGAAGAACTCTCTGCTAGTTTTATATAAACGCATGAAAATTCAATAGTGTATTTTAAATTTGTTTTGAACAAATCTGAATCCCTGACTAAGGCCTTCCAGTGAACACAGTAATTGGAATCTTCTGGCACTGTGATGGAAACAAAAATGCCAAAAGAAAATGGATTATTTGTTTTCCAGAAAGATACAGAGCCATTTCAGGCTGAGTTGGCATTTTTGGATTGGTTTTTCCTTTTTTTTCCCCCTGATATGTTCATTCGCCATCTCCAGACAACTGTCCTTCAAAACCTATTTAAATATGTATGAAAGACTGCTCAAGAGTCACGTACATTTTCGACTGGAACACGAATCTGGTTTATGATAAAACAGCTACAAAAAAAACCCCTGAACAGCCAATACGAACCTGCTGAAAAAATATACAGTGATAATTGCTTGGTTTTCCTTCAATATCAGGGAAAATGGTTGCCCTATTGGCACACATTTATGACCCAGCAATGCAGATTTATACTGTTATAACCATGTAAGGTGTATCCGGGCAACAAATTGAGAAATGCTTGACTTGGATTTATTTTAAATTATAAAAAACCCAAAAAAAACCAACCAAACATACAGACTCCCCCCCCCAAACAACCAGGGCAGGTACAGATCCTGATTCTTTTACAAAGGAAACAGTAGACCTTGCCCTACATACAAAGTAACACATATATGAAAGGAACAGAGGTCGGGAGATCCCTTTGAAAAGCCTCCCTGCTTGTCAGCTCTGCTGAGCCACCCCCGTGTCCGTCCCTGCCCGGAGACCCCCGGGCCCTGCGGCACGGGCTCTCCCCGCTGCCCCGGCCCCTCCATCGCTCCTTCCTTCTCCTCGCCGCATCTCCTGACCTTGGACAGGGCTGGGCAGCCGCAGGAGCCATTGCTGTGCAATGATTCCCGGCGCCGCGGAGCGCTGGGGGCTCCATCCCCCGGGAATTCTCCCCAGGAAACGCTGGGTGGCACCCCTGAAGGGACGGGAGGGCACGGCCGCGGCTGTTACCCGCGGGGGATGTTATTTTCCGCCTGTTTGTCCCTCCCCGGGGAGCTGAATGGGATTCCTGCCGCGGGTCGCGCTGCCCAGGGTGGCTGCGGCCGCTCCCTGCCCGCCTGCCCTTCACCCGCGCCGCGCCCCCGCCCTTCGCTCCGCTCCGCTCGCCCGAGGGCCGCGGGGAGACCCCAGGCCCGGCTCTGCGGCGTCCCGCGATAAAGAACCGCACGGCGAATCCGTGGAGGGCGAGAACAAGCGGCGGCCGGGACGCTCGCGGAGGCAGGGCCGGCCTCAGCCTCCCCCGGCTCATCCGCACACCTGTGCCGGACTGTGCGTGCGGGGCTGGGTGAGCCCGAGCGGGGCGCGGTGAAGGCCGCGCGGCGCCCCCCGCCCCGTCCCCTCACCGGGTCTATGGGTGTGCAAGGACCTCCCGCCGGCTCCGCGCCCTCCGCCACAGACCGCGCGCGCCGCCCGCACCCGCCCTTTTATAGCCCGGCCGGAGGTGACGTCAGCGCCGCAGAGCGGCCCTGCCCGGTCGGCGGAAAGAACCGAAGGACTTCGGAAAGAATCGGGAAAGATTACGGGGAGGCCACGCCCACCCGAGCTCTGCCGGTGAACGATGGAGAGCCGGAGAGAACCGAGTGAATCCGGAAAGATACGAGCAGTTCCGGTGAGACCGAGGTGTTCGGGAAGAAACCGAGGGAGAGGGTCCGGAAAAGAACGAGGGGTTTCGGAAGGAACCGAGCGATTCCGGAAAGAGCCGAGCGGAGGAGCAGGGTGCGGAGGGCGTTTGTGCCCTGCAAGGACCGGCCTCGGGCACCACTAAAGCACATGATTAGAGGGGGAATCGGGTAAAATGTCCGCGCAGGAGGGCGGCAGAGGGGTCTCTGCCCCCCTCTCCGGAGTCAGGGTCAGTTTGGGTCTCAGAGAGTCGGGGTTCTGCAACTCAGTGATGGGGACAGGTCGCCTGTGCAGCATCCAGCCACGGTCGAAGCAGCAGCTTCATTACATTATATAGACATATATTTATATATATGTGTAATACACACACGCCCCCCCCATATTTATCTATATAAAATTTATATCCAGATGTATAGGTGAGAGTATAGGTAAGAGTGGCTGTTTGAAGCACTGTGCAGTGTCACCCAGAAGCCTGGCAAGGACACAACATCAAAAGCCTGCGAGCGCCTGTCAAGGGAAAGCTATTTCTGAAAAGCTGATGCATAAATTCAAAGGAAAATGAGCCTTTAGCATTAAATCAATGTTTAAAATAGACACATTCCACTCTAAAAAAAATATATAATTAGAGATTAGAGGGCTGGAAGGCAGCAAGAATGTTATTGGCTCAAAGTGCTGAGTGGGTTTGATGGCTTTGTGAATTAATAACACTTTATATGAGTGAAGTACTTAATTGGAAGCACAGGCACTTATGGTGACATCGCATCCCTGGGACTGCCTAGAACTCCTGTCTCCAAGCAGGAGTCTGACTCACACCAACTTTGATGCATCTCCTCCTGAAGGCACAGTATTTCCACATCTGCAGTGCTCTCCTTAGTCATATTTGATATAAACATACACGTAAAACCACCAGGGATATATGCATATGACCTTATTTGCACTGCATCTTCACAACATCAACTGGCTAACATCCAAACCTGCTAAAATGACACAAAAAAGTCAAACATTCAGCTCAAGCAGCAGACACAACCTCAAGCTACATCTAAAAATAAATATTGACTCTTATGAAGCACACACATTATTCATTTCAAAAATCTTACTAGTATTTTTAAAATAGTAGGTATGTGGATGTTCTTTAGTGAGGCAGAAAAGGATATCTTGTTTTTTTATAAAAATATATACTTTTATTTACCCCACAAATGTTAGAAACCCCAAGCAGCTGTCAGCAAAAAAAGAAGTATTGTATTTCACAAGTACATCATCAAATTCTTCCTTGGGTTTGGCACGGGCAGACAATTGTTTCTAACAGACAGGACCAATTAGTGCCTTGGCAAAGTGAATCCCCACCATAATTACGGATATGCAATATATAATTAAAACATCTCCACTCAGTATTAAAAAACCTTGTACATTTTCAAGTATAATAATAAAAGTTGCATTGCTTCAGAGTTATCTGGCAAAAAAGACACCAGGAGGATATTTCCAATTTCCCAGAACAATCACAAGGTAACAGTAGGCTGAAGTATTCCAGAGTCAGTTTACAAAACACATAACCAAAAAAAAAATTAACTTAGGCACTAGATCATTTTAAAGACAATTTTAAGGGTTTTACAGGCCTGAATTTCAAAGCACGAGTTACAACCTTTTCTCAGAAATCTCAAGAACTATATAGAAAATCAAATTTATATTCTCATGTGGCCTCAACTCCATGTTCTACAGCTTCAAACCGTGCTGCCTCCAGGAAAAACAAACCCCAGTCTGGTAAAAATAACATTTTCAACTTGCAACAGTATATTGCCAGAATAATTAACTACCTTGTAGAACTCAGAAATAAATTTTGTCATCTTAGAGGCCACTAAAACAGTTCAAGGACAGCTCACTGTAAATCCAACAGATTTCCCATCTCCTGTATTCATCAAGGAGCTGTGGATTTTCTTGACTGTTCCTCTCCAATAGAAAAAACCCCATAGAATTTTGATTGTTACAGGAGCTCTTCATTCCCCCATAAACCTTTTGGAGCACTGAGTTTACCTCCCTTCAACCCAGATTCCTGCCTTTTGGAGTGAAGTTACATCCAAGGGAGGTAAGTGTCAGCACTGCTCAACCTTTACCAGCCTCACCACAGATTTCAGATGACATTGAGACAAACGAGTTCATCAGCATAATTACAGTTGAATTATAAACGATGTAAGAAATACAAAAATAAAGTTCTGGCAGTGTTTGAGATTGATTGTGCTGTTTAGAGTTCATAAAGCTGTGAGGTATTTTCACTTCCATGAGCCGAACAGCACTGTGCAATTTTTCAGTCCAAGAGTCCTTTAACCTCCGTAGCCATCAGAACAATGGATTTAAAGCATCTTCCATATGATTGAACATATGAAGGGAAATTCTTGAAGTTTCAGTAATTTATTATATAAAAACGTATAAAGATCTAATGCAATGATTAGCCCCTAAGTCTAACAAATAAATCTTGTTGAATTAAACGTTAAGGGGAAATACAGACTGATTTATGTTCTCCAAAAGGAAGGTGTCAGAATGCCCTTTGGTAATGGAATTTCCTCTGCCTGTAGACATTTCTAATGGAGAGAGCGACAAATAATAAAGATAAATAAACGTGTATCTTAATTTGGCATCTCTTCTCAGGAATTCTGATGGCTCTTACTATACATTCAAAGCGTTGCTAATAAAATGTACCAAAATTAATTATGAAATGAAAGTACAACTTCAAAGTCATATTTTAATATCATAATCTAAGTCAATTTAATTTAAACAATCAAGTACTTTACCGTTTTGCAAGCTTTATTAAAAAAATATGCAGAATGCAATGCCAAACAAACACTACAGAAAGCAGTTCAAAGTGTCACTTCCCCATATATTTAATCAGGACAAGTGCTAAAAACCAGCAACTGCTGGTAAGAAGTAGCTGTGACAGAAATGATTCAGCAGAATCCTCTTCAACCTGCACATCTCCTCTCAATGATCTTCCTTTATAATCAAAATACATTTTCATTGATAAAAATTAATGTGAGGAAAGAAAGCAGCGAGATGTTTGACATCATAACTATCATTAAGGTAATTCAGTAATTGAAAAGTTACAAAAGATGGGTTGGATCATAGAGAGAGATCTGAATTACAGCAAGCAGTGCCAAAATTATCATCATTATCCAAATGATGCATATATTCAGTGATGGGAAAAGAAAAAAAACAAACCAAAACACCTGAAAATTAAATGAAAAAAGTGACCCCCAAAACTGCTTTACCTGCACGAAATTCTTCAAACGTGACAAACAGCCCATCTGGCCAGAGCTGGTCACAGCTTCAATTCTGCAGAAATAACAGCACGTTTCAAAATCTGTTTTAGAAGTTGGGTTTGATTCACAAGTGGGTGTGGGGGTGGATGGCAGAGATTGGAAAACATGGGTGAGTCATTTCAGAGCGAACACCAACATTCCTAACCCCAGATATCATACCTTGGGATATAGGATTTCTGGATAAAGAACATTGTTTTCCAGAACTGAATCCCATACTGCTTCATCAGAGCATTGCCACACACCTGTGATACAGAAAGGCACAAATTGCAGGTTACAGAATTGGGTTTCAGATTTGCATGACAGCTGCAATGAACTTGTTCCATACCAATGACCTAATGCTTTATTCCAACATTTAAAGAAATACACCTACACTAAAACAAACAAATCCTCTAAATGCTGTAACTGCTACCACAATTACCTTTTTTCATCTTGACTGTGGTGGCCACTGGTACGAATTGTTACCCTCCATTTCACCCCAGCCTCCCTCCAAAAATAGTTCTCTTCCCCAACACTATTTGCTGGGGCACACTGTGGTCATTTCCCCACTGTGATTACTGCTGTGTGCAGTGATTCATCAGCTTTCTCCACACAGCTTACAGGACAAATGTTCCTCTGACTTCACCATCCCTAACAGAACCCCCATGGAGTATTCCACTTCCCACTTTCTCCTCTGTTACCTCTACAGTTCTTCAGAAACATTTGAAGAGCAGAGAAGCAGCTTATGTTCAACAGTGTTTGTGTCCCCTGACTTCAGCCTTTAACTTTAGCTCTTATTTAGCACAGGCCTGTATCTTAGGATACAGGATTAATATCCATCAGGCTCTGATCTTTTCAGCCTGAAAAATCTATTCTGTTTTATGAACCCATTTGGCTGCAACAGCCACAGAACCTCCTTGCACTGTACAAACTGCCAAGTGCTTAGAACAGACCTTATATAAGACCATACAACTATTTTTAAAATACTAGAAACCTTACACAGAATAAAATACAGCAACGTAATTTGTGTTTATAAAACCTTCAGTTTTGATATCATTCAGCTCCAAAGCTGTATTTGCAAGAATGTGGAAACAGTCACGTTCCTTTCTGAAGGAATAAGAAAGAGTTAAAAAAATCTGCTGTGAATCTCACCTCAGCAATCCCTTCAGAACTCAAAAGGGATCTAAACTGGTGACACTTAACTACTAACAGTTACCCACATCACTTACTTCCAGGAAATCCAAAAGCAGCATAGCTGTCACATCTGCCAGAGGCTCCAGATTCAACATCTGTGCAAGCCAGCGCCATCCATAGCTCAGACCATGAGGATGTGCCTAACAAGCAATGAAGAAGCTGCTCAGCACTTGCTTTATGATTTGTAAAACATAATTATCAAAACAGACAGTTTTCTGATTGCTTTTCTTCTTTATAAAACTTGACATAAAACTTGATGGTTGTGAAAACATACAGAAAGTGAAGCATGAATTACTTGGCATTGCTTTGTTCATCATGGTTATAACCATTTTCCTTCAAATATATCCCGAGCTAGTTTAAATTCAGCATGCCTCAACTACAAAACAAGCTTCCAATACATTTAATGGACTCCTGGGATAGTGACAAGGTTCTAAATACACGTACCCCTTGTTTGTTTCCATAGGGCCACCGGAGCTGAATGATGGCAGCGTAGAGACGAATCATTCCTGACATCCTTTTAAGAAAATGATCTTGTTCTTCCACTTTAGAATCATGAACTTCATATCCAAGCATCCTTAGTATGAGAAAACATTCTAGTTTTAGTACAGCAAAACACATTCACTCGAGTCCCTGCAGCTCTCGGCTTACTGGAAGTCAACTCTACTGAGAATAGGGATTTTTCAAAAACATGGAAGAATTATTGCAAAGGTTGATCATTACCCACTGGATCATATATTCCACCATTTGGTGAGACACTGGAACAGGTCACAGAGAAGCTGTGGCTGCCCCATCCATGAAAACTCTCAGACAGGCTGGATGGGGCTCTGAGCTCTAAAGGAGGGTGTCCCTGCCATGGCAGAGGGTTGGAACAAGATGGTTTTTACACACTTGTGAGTGAACCTCGAGTCAATGCCTATGTGCTCAGGGACAGGGGAAAGTGGAGTTCACTCAGAACAGCCTTCATCCTTGCAGGGTTCATGTAGAAAAAGCCCAGTAATAAATTTACCTCTGATACTCTTCCATAGAAGTCCCTTCTTTCCGAGCAGGGTAAAATGGCACAGAATATGGGCACTTTTTGTGCAGATGAGCTAAAAAGATGTCTCCGACTCGAGGGTGTAATTCCCAGATTCCTGAGAGTACCACAGCAATTGGGAAAGCTGAATCATGGTGAAAAGATACTTCTCCTTCCCCATGTCTCTGGAGGGTGGAAAAGGAAAGTCAGCTATCACTACTTCAAGTCATTTCTCAGGCAAAAGAAAAAAAAAAAAAATCCTCATTTTTGTAGTTAGCCTTTACTAAAGGATCCAAACGTTTCCATGGCTATGAAGCCAAGGATAGAAAAGCTGATGAAGCTGCATATCCTCAGCTCCCACAGAGGATGACAATAAACTCTGGCACAGGGTAGAAAAATGGGATTAGCAAACACAGGCTGAAAGTGCACGCTGCACAGATATTCTCAACCCAAACAATCACTTTCAAATGTTTACAAATCAGTCACAGTTTTACTCCATGGGCTGATTCTCACATGCATTTGTTCCTGCAGGGATAAAAGTTTCAAACAGCCCAAATTTTGCAAATAAAGACAAGAGAAAAATACTGCCAACTTCAAAAAACGACTTAAACTTAATTTCTTAAGAGGTGCTAACAACAAAGCAGGGTCTGAGGTTTGCCTCATGAGCCTTAGTGTTGGAGTTTTTTGTCCCCCAAATTCTGCCAAGATACAAGGCTTGAGCCTGTATACAGTTCTGTGATACACCATAAATTAACTATCAAACTATCTTCCACAACACCGTACCTTCCTAATTCAAAATATATAAGAGGTAAGCCTGAAATTTAAAAGAGTTTTTCCTCCTAGGAGAAATAAAATAAGAATTGGAGAGGACACAGAAACTAAGTTTTTTCACTGCATTAACACAGGCAAACTGAACACCCAAGGATTTTCTTCTTCACAGCTGAAGAAACAGTTCAGTGTCCAAAAGCATCTCCTAGAGCCCTGGCTATCTGTGCCACCCCAAAGAAGAGATTTCCTCACCACAAACTTCTCCGCAAGTTTGTAACAAACAAACTCCAGCCCCTGTGGATGCTGAGTCACGGACACCGCTTGCCCTTCAGTCTGAACAGGCTTCCCAGACAGCAGGTTATTGATCTTGTCAAACACTTCTCTCAGCTTAGAGCCTGCAAATACATAAGGAATGTATGGAGACAGAAGATAAGGGAACAGCAGACAAGTCTTACCCAGACCACATCAAGCTCGTGAACACCAGACCCACATCCCAAAGGGCACCTTTGCTCCATCTGATTAACCAAACTTAATCCTGATGAAGGAAGAGGCCTCTGAGGGAAGCAACAGGCCTTCAAAACACAAGCAAACCCTACTGCACAGATAGGCTGTGTGCAGGTCAGCTTTCTGCCGTAGGGATAATTACAGAGACACTTGATATGCTTGTGCCCTGATAAAATCTTGAAAGCAAAAGCAATTTCAGTGGGATTGAGCTCTTGATGTTTTCCTGACCTGATATGCTAGAGATCTGGCTCACAGGGATTGTAGCTGCTTTCTGCAAGTTTGTTTTTATCTTCTTCACCTGGAGAACAAACAAAAAACCAACTTTAACGTCCTTTCCAAACAAGTATATATCTGTAATAGTTTGGAGGAGCAAAGTGGTAACAGTGCTACAATAGAGTTTTTAATTTTTTTCAAATGAAAGCTATCCTATTTACCCTAGAAATTAAGATAATCTCTCTTCAACAGTATTAACAATTTGTTCTTACCTCAGTGTTGCCTTTGCAGTTTCCAATTTCACTGAAAGCAGCAACACATTGCTCAGCGCCATCCTGAAGCTGCTGGTACCACTGCATGATACTTTCTTCTGTTTTAAATTGAAGTCCTGTTATGAAAAAACAAAAAAAGACGATAACTAAGAAAGACTTAAGCCTCTAGTAAGAAAACTCATAAAAAAAATGCAAGGCAAAGGAATAAAAAAGATTTTTAAAGAAGCCTAACCAACCTTCCTTCTGCTGCTTTCCCCCTGACTGCAGTACAGGGGCAGGAGTCTGACTCTTCATCTGCTCTTTTTTCTCTAATTCTTTCTGCTTTTGTTTCTTTTCCTCTTCATCTTTCCTCTTTTTTTCTTCTAGAGCTGCAGTGATTTCCTGCTGCATGCTGGATATCAACCCTCGCATCTCCTGCAGGGCTCGTTCAGTGCTGGCCACATCTGCTGGAGTTGGGAATCCTCTCTGCCAAGAAACGAGAGGTAACACAGCATTAACCTTTGGTTCCAGTGTCAGAGGGTCAACAGCAAGAGCAAGGAGCCTTTGAAGCATTTGCCTTCAGATAATCTGGGAGCTAACTACATATTTTATCCCCATCTCCTTTGTTTGTAGATAACATTGGCCATAATATTTGTAAAGAATGTAAGTCCATGACTAAATCTCATAAGATCTTAGACAACAAAAATTAAGAATACACTTGGACAAGTGCATGTGAACCCTGGTGCAAAGCCTTGATACCTCCCTCTGCTGAAAACCAGCTGTGACAAGCTGGAAAACAGGATTAGCCTTATTAGTGTTTTATCTTTCAGGATTTGTATCCCACTCTAGAAAGAAAAAAGGTGAAGGAAACCAGCTACTGCAGAAAAGCTTATGAGCAGAGGAGAATCATAAGATGTTCAGTATTTAACAATTCATGAACCAGGCTGCTGTCAGAGGGAACTTTACAGCACCAAGAGTTTACAGCAATTTAATTTGAATCTTTCCCCTGTAAAAGTTCTCATGCATTTTGATAAGCCATTTTCAAGAGAACAGCTGAAGTGCCAGAGGAAAGAATTCCCCTTTGAAACTGGGTGCTTTATAGGATGAATATCTGAAACACTGCTGTGACATCTTATTTAAGGGCCTCATGACAAGCTGCCTTTGAAGACAACCACAGGGAGCTGTATGAAGGAATGCCAGCCAAAGTTAACAACTCCAGAGCCTTTACCTCACTCGTGGTGCGGATGAGCCCCGACACCAGTCCACAGATCTGGTTGCCACGATTGCTGTAGGCAGACAGATCAATTCTGGGCAGGTCTTTGTGCCTGTAGTTGGGATCAATCTGCTGGTTCAGCTGCAGCAGTTCCTCCTGGATGGAATAAAGGCGACGCAGTCTCTCCTGACCCTCCTCCTTGCGCAAACGTTCCAGCTCTTCCTGGCGCTGCCTCTGCTGCTCTGCCTCACGCAATTTTAGGTTCAATATCTGAGGAGACAAAGACACAAGAATCATAAAATACTTCAATAACTCCAGTTGTACAGTTCCTTCCTGGTCTGATGACTCCAGCTTTACAGGGCCTTCCCGTTCCTATGACACAATTGCCTTTACTGCATTTCCACACTGCAGCAGATGCCCAAGAGAGCACCAGAAAATCCATCCTCACTTCACAGCATCATGGAAATACAAATAAATCAATTGGTCTTTCCAGTTCCCACCCAGCAGTCATGGTCTTCTATGAAAGACAATTCTTAAGAGTCTCAGACCTTTGCTCTATGTCGGTGTTCTTCCTTCAACTTCTCTTGCTGCCCCTGAGCCTCCTTTGAGCTACAATACACATAAAGACAGAAAAACTGTATTCAAGACATTCAGGAGACAAAACACAAACCAACACACATTAACTTATTCTTTAAACAAGCTAAAGGAACTTTAGCTATGACAAATATTGTCTTTTTCTAACCACTGAAACCTCAACAATAGCCAGACATCTACTCTGACAGCCAAATTCTAACAGGATGGTTAACGTACGACAAGCAGCAGATGAGATTTCCAACCACAAGTGACTAGCACAGAATTGTCAGGAATAGGAATTAATCCTCACTTTGATTAAGTGCTACAAAATTCTAATGATACCAGAGGTAATCTCACCTCTTCTCCATTACTTCTTGCAACTCTTGGAATTCCTGATGCCTCTTTAGCTCCCTCAGCTCATCAAAGCGCTTCAGCTGCTCACTGGCCTGGGCATAGGCTGCCCTCACCATCTGCTCCTGCTCCTCCTGCCGCTGTCTCAGCCTCTCCTGCATGACAGAGGGGCACTAAAGGTAGTCATCGAACAATCTGGACAAAAGAAAACACAAACTAAACTGCCCAACATTTATAACTTGCTGTCCTTGCATTGTTACCTCTGACAGTGGAGCTCTCCTGGGACTCACAGACACCCCCTCAATCATTTTTTCTTACCTTTGCTTTCAGCCTGTGCATCTCTTCATACATCCGGATGCAGCCTTCGACTTTTGCAACTTTAGACGACAGAAGGGCAGGAACATCTTCTTGATTTATTTCCAGGAGACTATGATCATTTTCCTGCATGGTCAGCATAAAAGCAAAATCAGCAACTAAGCACAGGATCAGCAACTCACGGAGGAAAACAGATAAAACAAGCCCCCTATACTATTATTTGTGAAGAAACAAGACAAAAGAATCTACAAATACACATTTCTAGAGCAGTTATGCACCACAGCAGTGCAACCTGACTACACTGAGTATCCTCCAGCACATTTATGAGACTGGGATAATTACTTTTCCAATCACTAAAACTGGGAGCAGACATACCAAGAGTCTCAAGGACATTGACAAAGGCCAACTGACACCTGGAAAGCCCAGACAACCCCTCATGTCCTCTCAACAGTCAGGGAAGACATTACACTGGAAGAAGTCAAGGCAGGTTTATACTTTGAATTTTTCAGGAGGAGTCTTCAGACTCTGTTAGAAAGTTTATCACATATTGCTGCTTCATTAATACCTATTCCTCACAATGTATTTTTTAAGTCTCACTAGAGGCAAGATGATACAAAACTTTGCTGCTCGGTAGCATTGTCATGTGGTGAAGTCATCATTGAACAAAACAATGGACATTTCTCCTTGCAGAGGGAAATTATAAAATGGCTTCATCAACTTAATTACTTCCAAAAATCAACTGCCCATTGCCCAGCTTCCTACTCTTCTGCCTCGTAAAATAGAGTCAGAATACATGTAAATCACTCAAAGACTCCAGAGAACCCAGTGTGGTAACTCATGGACTTTTTCAACAGCCCTGACCCTCCTCTGTGACCTTATCCCTCCAAATGGATAAATTCTGTGCTGCTAAACCGTAACACAACAGAGTTCCAACTATTTTCCTCAGTTCTGGTGAAAAATGGAGTTTGCTTTGGGTCTACTGTGAAACATTCTTCTATTAAAATCTTGTTACTACTAATTTTATCATCATCTGTTCATGTTACAAAAAAATTAAAACTAAGGATGTTTTCCCCATAAATTAACAGAGCACAAACCAGCCTTAACCTGACAATTTATGGCACAAAGTTAGGAGGTTTTTTTCTCATAGCTGCTCCATAAACATGGATTATAATCAGAGAGCTACCTTGGTCTCACTGGGCTCTGTAGATGAACGTGGTGAAGAGCTGCCAGGCGGGATCTTCTCCGCAGATGCCCGTTTGGGGAGTGGAGTGGATTGTTTGGGCGTTGAAGTCCCGGGGGGTGTGATTTCTTGGGCTAATTGCCCACCAAGGCTGTCCAGCACCCAGCCGCAGTAAGGGGAGAGCTCAACGGGAGCCACACATCCTTCCAAGGCAGCCTTTAGAGAAAACATTCTCCGTGAATGCGACACAGCCAAAATATTCAACGAAACTTTAACACACCACGAGCATATCTGCACAATCGGTAGCTGCTTTATCATCGCAGCTCAGTATCCCATTTAATCCTTTTTCCTGCTGTCTCTCCAACACTTTTTCCGGACTCTTCCACTTTTGCAGGACATTTGAACCCTCTCGGGCCAGCCCCGCTCCCTGACCCCGCGCTCCCGAGCCTGGACCCGGTCTGGGGGTATTTCAAGCCCTGAGTGTCACCGAGATGAGCGGTCGGTGCTTCCCAGCGGGCAGGGCCGACTCCCGGGGCGAGCCCTCACCTCATCCTCCTGCCAGCGGCTGCAGTAGCTCAGCCGGCCCTTGCTGGAGAGGCGCAGGGCCTCCAGAGTGTCGAAGCGAAGCTCCCACGACTCCATGGCCACCCTGCCCCGGCCCAGCGGGTCCTTTGCGGTCCCGGGGTCCCTCACGGCCGGGCCGGCCCCATCCCGCCCCTTCCGGGCCGCAATGGCCGCATCCGCCTCGTGCCGGGAGGACGGGGCGGTGGCCGCCCCCTGGCGGACAGGCAGGGCCCGGCCTGGCGCCGCGGGTTCGAGTCCCGCTCCCGGCAGCGAGGCGCGAAGGAAACAGCCGGGAAACAGCCGCAGGTTCTCCGATTCCCCCCTCACTCCGAGTATTCTCCCCGAGGGAGGGCTGCAGCCGCCTTGCGCTGCTTAGCCCCGGCCGCAGAAGCAGAGGGAAGGCTCCACCCATGAACCACAGAAATAGTTTGGAATTCAGTTGCCTACACCAAACAGCTGTGGGGTGTGTTTGCTTTTCCAAACTCAGACACACACAGCACCTGAAGAGGAAATCCCCACCATAACCAATTAAAATGTAGTTTATTGGTTTCTCCCCCACCACTTCTGGAATTTTTAGTGTTAAACACATGCAATTACAGATCTTTTGAAAAATGAATAGTTTAGAAAACTTTTATGACAAATACTGCCAATGACCACATTACATAGCACATAAACAGGATACAAAAGAGAGAAAAATAAAAAGCAAGGTTTATTTTTGTCCCCCTAAAAACCATTTAGTAGCAACAATAGGATATTAGAGAACACATGGACTTCAGAGACTTGACACACAAAAGACCCAGTTTTCCAGAAGGTGCATGGCAAATTTGATGAAGAAGTTGAATATCTGCAGCTGCTCCTTAGTTGGCTTAAGACAAAGTCATGATTTCACACACACCCAGAACTCACACAGCATTTGCACCAAGACCCCAGATGAAGTGACACTGATTTCCTTCAAATTTAGATTGTTTTGGCTCAGTCCTGGGTGGGTATACTCAGGATCAGAAAATCATGGTAAGAGGAATAAAACAATATTAGCATCACACTCACAAATAAAGGTAAGGATCAGGGTGTATATAAGAATCAAGTATAAAAGACCAAACCAAACTCATAATTTCTGGTATAAAATTGTTACAAACACTGTGGTTGTGCAGGAGATTATCTCTTGAGAGTGTAGAGCCCAGACACCTCAGTTATTTTCAGCATCACACCAACAAGTATAAAAAAATTATTTAAAAAACCCTGCAGGCAAAAAACCCCCACATGATCTCCCCAACAGAGAAACCGAATAAGAAGTGAAGCACGAAGAGAGCTCTTACAAAAATTAACACACTCAACAAACCTCTGACGCGTTTTAAGAGCTGAAACCATCATGACCTAACAGGAAGAAAAGGATCTTTCCCATTATGTGGAAAACCACCTGGTTTTGGGGCTTAGCTTATGGTGTAACACCAACCTGCAGCACCAACCCAGTATTGTTGATACCCCACATTTTGATCAGATGCCAACATAATTTTATTTTCTCATTCTGCAATAAAAAAATCGCCCAACAGTGACCCCTGAAATGCCATCCGGTTTTCTCTATCAATATGGCTTTTGAAACAAAGCTCCTTCTGTGTGCTTAAAAAAGGTGCAAGGAGAGTATTTCCCTCAGACAAGAGAGCGAGTGTGGCTGGGTGAGCCCAGAAAAGCACTTTCCCTAAAAACATTGTCGTAGGAAGACTTGAGGAACTGGACGTAGTTCTGCATGCTGCGGTTGGTGCTCTCCGACTGCTCCAGCCGATCCCGCAGGTCCTGGAGGCGGCTTTCGTATCGGCGCTCTGCCTGCACAGGGAGCACAAAAAACAGGCTGAAAGGCAGCAACGTTCATCCTGCTCATCCTAAACTCTTCCCCCAAAGTGCTGAGGAGAGCCAGAATTAGCACAGCAGGAGATGACATTACCATAGATGGTGCTGTGATATTTATAATTTCTGCTCCTTCCCAACTCCATTCAGCAACCCGATGATAAAAGCAGGAGACAATGTGGCTAATCAGTTGGGCTTTTAAAATATATTAGCTGTAGTTATGAGGAATTAAACAAACCCTTTTCTGAAAAGCAACTTGACCTGATCCATCAGCCAACACAATTCCAAGCAAAACTAAAGTAAGAAAGCAAGGTAAATAGGACATGACAAAAGATTCCCAGTCCTTCTTCTAGAGGAAATCTTTTCCCCTAGAAGAGAAATTTCACTCTCTCTGATACAGGCAAAATGAAGTTGAAATCTGTCTCTGATACCTGGTGCAAATCTCCTATGAACACAAGGAAAGTCTGATTCTTGCACACACAAAACTTTACACCAAGTTCATTCACATCATTGTACTCTGACTTGCCTATCACTTACTACACACTCCTGAAATGGTGACACAGCAGACATGTCCAATGTCACACATACATGGACATACACAAGAGCACATCACATTCAGGCACAGCTCTGCATGACTTCAGCAGCACATCCTCAGGATGATTTATGGAATCCAATTGCTGCCAGGGCACCACCAGTACAGCAAGAGTATCCCCCACAAGCCACTCACATCCTCTTTGTTCCGATGCAGCTGGTTCAGCTCTGTTTTATTCCTGCTCAGCTGGGTCTCCAAATCCAACACCTTGGACTGGGCTGCTCTCTCTCTGGAGACTGCTCGTTCTCGAGCTTGTTCCACCTACACAGAACAACTTTGTTAAAGAGATGTCTATGGAAGAATGGTTTTTCCCTATCCATTGCCCACAAAAGCCCTTTAAAGTTTAACTGATACATTCTCATACAGAAGCAGCAGCTCAGCCCTGTGCTTTTCTCTGTTGCAAACTGAATTCAGTTCTTCAACAGCGCTGACAAACAGCACCAGCACATTACCTTTATTTCACTGAACACTATGATTTTAACAGGTTTGGTCATAAGCTGAGAAGGTATTTTCAGCATTTTCGCTGTTCCCCTTTCACAGCCTGGGTAGCTTTGGGTGAATTCACAAACATGAGAAATCACTCACTTGTCTTTTGGCATCCTCAATGGCCATCTCCAGCTGACGTGCCAGGGAGCTGCACTCACGGCTCTTCTCCTCCAGCCGCAGCTGACACTGGTGGATCGACTCCTCACGTTTTGCTATGACCTGAAGGAATTCTACGTTCTGGGCACTCGTGGAGTCTAGTTTTCTAGTTTAAGACAATAAGGGAAGGAAACCTATTCATTTTAAATGGAGTGTGTTTCATTCTGATTTTTGTCAGGTCCTGACTCCTCTGGTAATAGATTCTATTCCCCTTTGAAAGGTGAGAGCCTCAAGAAACATTCTCCAGTCCTCTAATCAAAATTTCAAAGATTGAAGGAGCTACAGTGTACCCATATGCCTGCATTTTCTGAGACATTGTCACTGAAATTTATAAACATAGGTAAAAATACTGTAATATCTAGTAACCTCAGAATTGCCAGGCTAGATTGGACAAGGAGCTGGTTTCTCTGCTGTCTAAGCCATCATCCTGTCTAACAACATTCACAACAGGTGCTGCTGCAAAAGCATATATCTCTCAGTGGACAGCTACTGATTAGAGAACCTTGTGGGATAAGCAAATACACAGAATCCTGGAGGCAGGTGGGGAACTGGAACAAGACTGAAGCTGTTTCAATTCCCTGTAAAAACAATGGAAATGGAAGGTTAAAAAAGCAAGAGAGCCTAGTGTTTCTAACCTTTCTAGCTCCTCCACCTTCAAGGTGAGTTGCTTTTTCTCCTCTTGGGCAGACTGATATCTCTCTCTTGTCATCTCCATTTTGTCCCCCTGGAGGTCAATCTAAAAATTACAGGAATTAATTACTTCACAGAGGAATTAATCACTACACACACACGTCCAACCACCTAAAACACATGCAGCTCTCAGAAGGAAGAATGTTCCATTTGTAACTTCTGGAGAGCTTCTGAAAGGGAACACTGTATAGAAAAGAACTAAACATGCATTTAGCTGATGCTTCCAGTTACAGTCTGGGAAGATGTAGGAAAAGCCAGGCCCATAAATTCCTTCAGGTAGAGCAGCACCTGCAAGCCAAGCACACACACAAGAACAGCAGCCACAAACATGCCCGCAGCCCACAACAGCATCAGAGCCTGAAACACCAGGGAGGTTTATAATTCCAAACCAAGCAGACTAAAGTGGTCAGAAAGAGATCATCAGCTGTCTTGAGGCACAGCTATAGATGTCATCCCTGTCCGAAATTATCCTGCAATACCTACTCAAGTCTTTGGGAACGAAAAACAGAAACTGGGAAAACAACCTGAAATCAGAGTGAGAAAATGGTTGGGCCAGCACCATCAGCAGAAAACTACAGGAGGGAAAGCTGGCAAAAGGATGGAGGTAACAGAAGCAAGGGCTGGCATTAGCAAGTGCTGCCACAGCTGCTAACAAGCCCCAGTAAGATTCTGCACCAAGGGATGTGAAACCTTTCAAATATTAAGGAATGCTACCAGCAAAGCCACTAACTTCTTGCACAAAGACATGGCACACACTTTTATTTTGCAGTGCACGTTTAATCTTTTCAAAAAGAGACGAGAACAGAGACGAAGTTTGAACCTTGCTGTGATTAGAAATTCATTATGCATTCAGAGTGGAGGTTTGCACTGGTAGGGGCATTTTCTGCCAGTCCCTTACCAGCTGACGGAGATCTGCAATCATGCCACACAGGTCTGTGTTCTTCTTCTCATAACACATGAGCTGCTCATGGCACTCTGCCAGCTGTGTCTCAGTGTACTTCAGGATCTCGGGCAGTTTTTCCAGATCAGCAAGCTGGGACTGGAACTTCTCACGAGCCTGTAATCAAAGAAGAGAATGTGAGGAACTTTCAAATGTTCATAAGATCAAGACTAAAAAATTTCTCTACTTCAATGAAACTTTTTTAGTCCACAACCATTATGACACTGTGTAGTGTCATAACTCCAGTGCTGGAGTTCAAAGCCTAAGGTCTTTTCCTACTCCAAAAAGCTTTCACTTGGGATCTGGCATTCCCTATGGATGGTGCAAGAATGAGTATTTTGGATTGTGGGCTCCAATTTTGTTAGAAATACAAGCTCTGGTTTTGAGGTCAGCTGTTCCACATCAGATAATGGTGTAACCTACCTAATCCACTGTTCTAAACCACTATTCCTGCAGCAAAGGACACACTAAATCATTTATACATCTTGGAAGAATGCCATATAGTCAAAAAGAAGCTGCTAAATATTCATTCTGCAAAACTTATTGAACAAGTCCTGAGAAAAATCTGATCCAAAAGGCAGAGTCAAGATAAGCCATTTCTTTCCTATTCACAGCTGTTTTTCACTAGATTCAGAACACTAAGATCCATTAATGTTTACAACATGTCTTTAGAGGAATAGTTACCTCTTCAATCTCCTTGTTCATTTCATCTCTCATTGTCTGGTTCTCATTTTCACAGCTCTCCAGTCTTGATGCCAGCTCATCTGCTTCCTTTCGGGCATTCTGTGCCTGGACATTCAAAAAAAGACCACAGACTTTATCTGTTATATACAGTAGTCAACACATGCATGCAATGCTTGGAGTAATTAAAACTGCTCCAGTTGGCAATAGCTAAGGCATTACAGAATTAGGCACAGTGGAAAGAGCAAACACCTTTATGCAAGGACTGAAGGCTCTGAGACCCACCTGTGTCATGTAGGTTTCAATCAACCCTTCATAGCTCCTGACAGAGTTCTGGAGATGCTGCAGTTCCATCTGCCCTCGGTTCAGCTTGTCCTCCATCGAGTTCAGAGCAGCCTGAAAAAAGAAAACATTTCCCATTGAGCACTTAGAAATACCAGCCAGGTGAGCTGTCTAATGTTGTCTAGACTGAGAAAATACAGTTTTGTCCATGCAAGTTGCCAAAACTTTCCAGACTTCAGTGGACTGCCAGATTTGCATTCAGCAGAGCACAGAGGTTTGAGATGGAGAAAAAGATGTAGGTCACCCACAAGATCACTCATGGTAAAGGATAACAGGAGAAATGTGCCAGTCTTTTTTTTGTTGTTGTTCTGGAGATTATCATTCTCTCTATATGAGCTGCAATAACAGTTTATTCTCTGATCAGCAGCATAAAGGTAAGGACAAGACTTAAGATCCCAGCTAGACGAAACAGTAGTTGGAGATACTTCTAGCCAAAACATGGAAGAAACACAGTTCTCCCAGTATGTACACCTCCTCTGTCTCTTCCCAGCACACTGGCCCTGTCACAGTCAGGTTATATGAACAGGTTTGAAACTGTATAGGAGCAATGGGTGCAATTTGACTCAGTCCTCAGTGGCCAAGCAAGTTATTCTAATTCTCCTTTTTTTCCTCCTAGCATTTGATCTTCAAACTCTTAGAGTCACTGACCTTTAGTTTTTCATTATCTCTCTTCAAAGTAGTGTTCTCTCCAGTCATTTGCTGCACTTTATCTGTCAAAGCTTCATGTTCATCCCGTGTCTTTTCCTGGACCCTTGCCAGTTGTTCCATCAAGTCTGCAATACGGCTGCCACACAGAAAGAAAATTAATCCATTAAGTGACAAGAGTAAGGCTCTTAACCTTTGAAAAGTAGCTTCAGAAACATGGCTTTTCCCTATCCTTTCATCTTCCATCTCCGGTCATGTATGCACACGTCTCTGTTTCACTGTTCAACTACTTCAATCTTTTTATACCTCCTGGAAATTAACTGGAGTTGTCCCCCTGGAGCTCAAATGAATGATCTCAAACATACACAGGATAAAGATATGCCTCTCTCAACCCATACCTACCTACTTCTCCCTGCAGCAGCAACTGTACTGCAGTGATATTAACACATTTATTTACCTTTGTAAAAAAATTGGCATCAACTATACTACTTATCTCTTTTAATATCTTCCATTTTCAGTTATTCAAAAAGATCTCAAAACAAAAATTATCTTAATTCAAAGCATTACAAAATGCCACATTACAGTTTTAAAGCTCAGCAAACCTTAAAGAGTCTGCCTTTGCTGTGGCAAGTCAGAAGTCACATGTCTCTCTCCACCACTTAAATTCTACTCCAGCCATTAGGCAGTGCTGGGTTTACTTGGTTATTTACAAGCAATCCAATTAAAATATTCATTTCAATGCTATTATTCAATTAAATTATCCTTGAACTTTGAGCACATCCCCACTCATGCTTCTTTCTCTGCACTGATTTTCCTCTAACCTGTTCAGTGTAACGGCTTCCAGCTCAAGGTCATCCTTCTCCTTCACTATTTTGCTGCAGCGAGCCTTCCAGGACTCGAGATTGGCCTGGACCTCAGCAATAGCATTTTCCTGTCAGACAAGGGAAACACAAGAGGAAAAAAGTAAGGGAGAAGACAAAATAATCATTGGTGTGAGATATGCAGATAATACACAGAGATGCCCTCAACTTAGGACATGCACTGAATACAGTGACAGCTGAGCAAACTGGATTTGTTCTAAACTTGGCATAAATGGGCCATGGCATCAAGACAGAAAAAAATTTCATTAGTCCAAAGAAGAGACTCTCCCCAGGGCTGCTACCAGAAGTCAACAATTTAAAAGCATGACCTCAAACTAGGCCTCTCCTGTTTCAGCAGGTACCTTGTCTGCTAGCTGGGCAGTCAGTTTCTGCACATACTCATCACTCCGCTCTGCTCGCTCTTTCTGTGCACGGATTGCTTTCTTCAGGGCCTCTTTATCATCATCCCCCTTCATCTTCGTGTCTTTCTGCTGTTCCAAGGCAAGTTCCAACTCTTCCTTAAGCTGAGCTTCACTGATCTCCACATTCTGCAGGGGAACAAAACCCACTATATGGATTAATGCCCGTATTACACCTGCAAACCCAAAGCAGCAACTAATTTCCTAGAAAAGGTGATAAGATCCAGGCACAAATCCCCCGTGTTCAGCCTGGAGGTATTTGCAGTCAGGTTTCACCTACAAAATCCTGTCTAAATGCTGAAAGATATGGCAGCATGGCATCTTCCTTTTCTTCCAAGAGTCTTCCTTTCTTCTTTCATAAGCTGCTTCCCAAAATACTGATTTCTCTCCCAACCAAAATAAATACTATTTGAACAGTCTTTTGATCTACCTGAGAAAATTCTTTTTATTGATGGAATGTTTGCATATAATAATGTTGCTTTATGCAGCTCTTAAAAGAACAGATTAAAGCTCCTCTAAACTATTAACACATTTATGTTCCTTGTAACATCATCCCAACATATGCTAAATATAAAACTCTAATCAAAATAAACCAGGGGAACTTTCACTTCCTCATTAATACTGTAGAACAGATGAACAAGGATGATCAAATTGGCACAGCATTTTTCCAAAAACGCAAATTAAATAGTTTCAGTTTGTCTTGATGCTTGACTAAACCAAAGCAATCTTTTCAATAATTATGTAGTAACTAACTTAGGAAAAATAAAATCTAATTAATACACATAGACCTTAAGGCTAAGATTTTGCCTCATGCCTCAAAAGTGAAAAGGCTTCTCTTTTTCTTACTAAATTTGAAAATCATGCTGTTTGTTAATGGCATAAACATCACCAGCCAATATTTCAGTCAACCAGACTTTGTAAGAAGCTTGTGCTACTCCCCCTTGTGAGCGAATTCAGTCCATGGGAGCAAAGGAAGAGACAATCCCCAGGGGGCAGTGCAGACATACCCGCAGCTGTGTGGCCAGACGGTTGTTCTCAACTTCTTTGCTCCGCAGCTGGGCTTGTAAATGGGCTTTCATAGTCTCCATAGCTTTGGCGAGCTCATATGCTTTCTTTGCTTGTTCCTACATAAGCAGGAACAAGACAAACATGTTTTTACTCAGCAAGCTAATAGAAGGAACACTTTATTATATGCAGTGGTTATCTCAGATTTCTTCAATGAATGATCTCTCCAGCCACCTCCAGATGGACCCTCACAGCTCATTTAGTCCACCAAAAAGGGACCAAATGAGCAGCCATTTATTTTATGACACATGTGACTGGCCTGAAAGGTATGTTCTAGGGCAAAATATCCTTTATATCTGATCTCTTCCACTGCATTCCCCCTGCACTTCCTAAACTAAGATTGGAATTTGCGATTGGGAACCAACAGGACCTTAAACAGAATGGCAATTCAGTGCCCAAGCAAAGAGAATTCTACCTATCCATCCTTGTGACAGGTGTCTTATTAGCAAAATATGGAACCCACAATGGTGTGAGAGTTGGTATCTGCCTAGTTTTATAAGCAAACCAGTCATCTGACCTCAAAATAATGGTCTGCAAAGAACCTCATCTTTTGGACTGCCTATGGTTTTACAGAACCGGAAAACGGAAAAGAGACGGAAAAGCAGAAAATGAAATTACCTTTTCTGTCACTATCTGAATTGTGAGGCTTTCCAATTCCTTTTCTTTTCCCTGAAGCCTGATCTGAAGTTGCTGGAAAAAAACAAACACCACACAGATGTTCAGGAACAAACACATTTAGGATGGCAGGTAGAAGGCAAGAGGTGTAACTGCCTCCCTGTCAAGACCACCTGATCTGTGGCACTGTGTTACCCACACCAACAGCATCCTCATCCCCAGAAGAACTCTTGTCTTGGTTTACAGAGAAGGAAATTAACAAAAACTGGCACAAGGTAATCCATTCAGTGACAGAGCTCAATACACAGAATTATCCCCATTCTAAAGCCCCATATTTCAAAGGAAATGAAAATCCACTCACTTTGAAATGCAGATTGTTAACCAGAGGAGCAATGTAGTGGCTCTGATTACCACAAAACCTCAAATAATTTTTTTATTGAGCTAAAAGGCACTAGTGTAAGACTTGACAGCAGAATACAAGACAAAGAAGGGCTTGCCATTTTAGATCTTTCTGGTGTATCATTACAGAAACGAGAGACTGTGGTTTGCTTACCATGTTCTCTGCATCTGCGTCAGCCAGCCTTTTCATCAGCACTGCTTGCCTATCCAGTACCTTCTGGGCATCTTTCTACAAAATAAATACGTGACAAATATTGTTAACTAAAAGTCGATTTTATACAGATTCTTTAAATGGAACTGGGAAAATCAACTATTTCCTCCCAGATGCACCAGCAATTCTTAGAAGATATAGAGAAACATCATATTTGCTAAATATTTCAAATATCATTATCCATCTCAGAAAGCTTTTCCACTTCCCAGTCAAATATTAAAAAAATAAACAAACCCAAATATGATGGCAATGTAAGCTCATTCTGAACTCTCCCAGTACTCAGGGAGTCACATGGAAGAATTCAGAGCTTTTATCCACTGGTGGCTGAGGTAACAGTTACCATCAGCCTGCTTTTGCTGAAATGGAATACAGACTACAGAAAAAATAGAAATTTCATTTTCCTATTACTCTTACAAACAATAGAGAATTGTTCTGTACATGCAGCACAGAATTGTTTTCAATTTCTCTGTGGTTGCCCTCCGAGCCTACAAAATCAAAGTTCTGAGTATCTGTAGGCTCCCATTAGCTGAGGCCATATCAAGACTCCAGCAATCCAAGTGCAGCAGCAGCGTTTGAGACCAGCAGGACAAGCAGATACAGCTGTATCCAGAGGAGACAGCTGGCAACACAGCAGTGCCTGAACTTTTTAATGCAGTAAAAGACTTAGAGGGTCTACCATCCTCAGAGCAGAAAAGCCAGTCTTATTCTACGAATTAGGTAGAGATAAAGAAAAAAATCCCAAATAAAAATAATCCAACATTTATGGGTTGACAGAGTCTGCTACAGGGCTGGGAAAAAGAGTTGAAAGATTTCAAACTCAAAATCCCCTTGCAGCCCACGAGCCAACACAGCCTCCTGTAATCAGCCAGGTTCCACACACTGCAGCTCTCACCTCCCGGCACTGCTGCTCTGCGAGAAGTTCTCGCAGGGTTCGGTTGGTTTCCTCAAAGGTGCTCAACTTCTGGAGCAGAAGCTCTTTCTGTCTTGTTAGAGCATTTATATCTGTGCTGCTCATGTGTTTCTCCTGAAGGAAAAACAATAAACAAACAAAGGAAAAATAAACAAAGGGATGAGAAAAACAAAACACATCAGCTCAAACAAAAGCCACAAAACATAAACAAAAGGAAATAATTGTTCACTTCTGTGCAGAAGGTAACTGGAAGTAAATATCCCACTTTAAAATCAAACCAGCAGACACCTTAAGAATGTTAAATCCCTCCACTTTTCCTTAGATTTTGCTGGATTATCAACTATAACATTACTTTTTTAAGACAGCCATATCAAAAAACAATGTAGTAAAAGCAAGAACAAAAGGGACACCTACAACGTTGAGTCTTCCAATGGTATTTTTCAGGGCGTGGATCTGTCTGGCAGCTGCTGCTCCATCCCTTTCTGCTTCATTCAGCTTGGTCATCAAACACTCCTTCTCCTGCTGCAAGCACTCCTTCTCTAGCCTGCAGGAATTAGCCATCAGACAAACAAGAACCTTTGGGAGCTGTACCAGCCACTATTGAGTTTATTGGGTTAAAATTCATAAAAAGCCCAAATCAGAAGATAAAAAGCTCTAAACAAAAACTACTTAAGATTTAACCTCTTTCAGTGTGGAAGCTGTTTTGAGAAAACACAGTAAGCAGACACCAGGAGCTTGCTAAGATCACAGCTATGAAGTTTACAGGGGACAGACAATCAGGTTTATAACAAAACTGCTCGCACTGTTTAACCCAAAACACAGTCCTGTGCTTTTCCTTATGCCACACCAGAAGAAAGACTCAAAATGGCCAAACAGAAAACAGAAAAGCACACCAAGATATGCAGCTCCATGTTTTTAGCCAGCACCTGTAATCTCAGAAGCATTCACAGAGTTTTCTGAAAAAGGAATACAAAGTGTTAACTTCCAAGTGATATTTCTAAAGGAAAAAATAAAACTAACTCTCCTAAAACACTAATGTCCCCCTGGAGACACAAACTTCACTAATTCTTTAGATACAAAGCAGATGCAAAAATGTCAGACTTGCAGACCTTCAGGATCACTATGAAAAAAGCCACAGCTCTGTCCTCTCAGGGGCTGTCACTCTTGGCTCTGTATGATTTTTATAAAGATCAAAAATTCTCCTCTAGTTTTCAGCTCCATGTTTATTAATTTATTGTTCTATCAATATCATCACAATTCAAGCAGAATCCTTTAATCATCAAAATACTAATTGCAGAGTTAGGCTGACCCTCCACACAAGCCAACTGCTCTCAAGTTCCTCTCAAAGGACGTTTTTTTTTCCACTCCAAAAATCACGCTAGAGCCCTTCTCTGCAGCTATTGCAATCTGGAGCCCCCTCCCAAAAGGTGACCAAAAAAATCCAAGTGCATCAGTTCTTCAGTAGCAGCTACAACCTCAAATCATGTCAGCAATAAAGGAGGAAGGTGCCTGTGGATGCCACCAGTGCAGGAAAAGTGAGAAGTGAAGCTTTCTTACACAGTCAGGTCCTTCTCCTCCTTTATGCGCTCGATGTTGCGCCGGAGCCGAGTGTTCTCATTCTCTGTTTGCACCAGCTCTTGTGTGACCTCATTCAGTTCTTCCTTCTGCTCCTCCAGGAGACGCATTGTCATCTCCTCCTGTTCCTCCATTTTCTGCATCTTAACCTGAAGATATTGGAATAAAACTTAAACCAGGGGCTTTGGAAGTGATACACAGAACCCACATCCCAAATCAATGAACCATTTAGAGTCAATAAACTTATTGAAAGTATAAAAAAATTAAGTCTGCCCTCCTAGGTGACAAGTGACAGGACTTGAGGAAATGGCCTGAAGCTGTGTCAGGGGATGTTCAGGTTGGACATCAGGAGGGATTTCTTCATGGAAAGGGTTGTCAAGTATTAGAAAGGGCTGCCCAAGGAGGTGGTGGAGTCACCACCCCTGGAGGTATTCAAGGAACAACTGGACATGGCACTCAGTACTCTGGTTTATTTAACAAGGTGGTGATGGATCAAAGGTTGAATTCAATGATCCTGGAGGTCTTTTCCAACCTTTAACAAGTCCAAGTGCCAAGTCCTGCACATTGGCCACAACCCCTGCAGCAGTACAGGCTGGGGACAGGGTGGCTGGACAGTGCCCAGGTGGAAGGGACCTGGGGGTACTGGTGACAGCAGCTGAACATGAGGCAGCAGTGTGCCCTGGTGGCCAGGAAGGCCAAAGGCTCCTGGCCTGGATCAGGAATAATGCGGCCAGCAGGAGCAGGGAGGTCATTCTTCCCCTGTTCTTGGCACTGGTGAGGCCACAGCTTGAGGGCTGTGTCCAGTTCTGGGCCCTCAGTTTGGGAAGGACATTGAGACGCTTGAGCACTTTCAGAGGAGGCAATGAGGCTGGTGAGGGGCTTGGACACAACTCCTGTGAGGAACAACTCAGTTTAGCCTGGAGAAAAGGAGGCTCAGGGGAGACCTTATGTCTCGATACAACTCCCTGAAAGGTGGCTGTAGCCAGTTAGAGGTTGGTCTCTTCTCCCAGGCAAGCACTGACTGAATGAGAGGGCACAACCTTAAGCTACTCCAGGGGAAGTTTAGGTTAGACATCAGGAAAAAATTATTCACTGAAAGAGTGACTGGGCACAGGAGTTTTCTGCCCAGGGAGGTGGTGGAGTCACCACCCCGGACATGTTTAAAAGAAGACTGGACGTGGCACTCAGTGCCATGTTTAATTGATGAGGAGGTATTAGGTCATAGGTTGGATTTCGTGATCTCAAAGGTCTTTCCAACCTAGTTCATTCTGTGATTCTTAATGATTCTGTGGTTCTAAAGTTGATTTTTGTTTTATAATGGGCTTGGGCAAGAGAGATTATTTGGAAGCTAAAGCACAGCAATACCTTATTAAATTAATAATATTTAGAAATGTTTCAGAGTGTGGCTTAGTGAATTTCTCACCAAGATACTTCAGCTATTCTAAACAATTCAGATGGATTTTTAAGCAAGGTACCAACAGCCTGGGTAGCCTTCCATCACACCAAGACCTCCCTCCAGCCTCCTCTTGTCAAAGGATCAGCTACAAGGCCCCAGTCAGCAGGTCTTTCCACTGTCTCCTCACCTCTTTCTTCAGTGTTCCCACCATATTCATCAGGTTATCAATCTTCTTTTCATATTGGTTAATTTTGCAGCAAGTGGTAGCATCATCATCTGTGGAGAGGTCACTGAGGCGCAGCACTGACTGCATCCTTTCACACTCGGGATGAGGTGCAGCTTCGTGACGTTCAGCTGATTCCTGCCAGACAATAAAGGGTATAATTTTTTCAGTATAACATAAATAGTATCGTAAAGCTAACATTGCCAAAAAGCAGAGACCGGGTCACATCACTGCAGCAAGGCTAGAATAAAACCCAACATTTACAAACAGCTCTTCCGTTTCCATCTGGGAAAGGTCAAGAATGCAGAAAGAGTACAACAAAAAAGAAGAAAAACTAATCAATGCTCAAATCCTCATGTAGGAAGTGCCAGGAATACAACAAGCAAAACTATCAAGCCATGAGAAAAAAAATATGACACAATGCTACACAAACAGTCCATGCTTTGGAAGAGACTGAGACCAGTAGTCCCTCGCTGAGCCTCCAGATGAAATCTTGAAGGGCACTAGTAAAATTACAACAAACAAATAAATGTGTCTGGCTTCTAGAGACAGAAAGGCATGGCCACAGGCTGTTTATGGATTCTCAGTTTTTCTGTATCAAAAAGTGAAAAAGATTTGTAAAAAGACACTTCAAATAGATGGTAGGTGACAGTAGTCTTCTTTCAGATTGCCCAACTCTCTCACCACACAACTGCCCTCTTCAACCTTGGCTAAACCTCAAAGTTTGTTTTAAAGAGCAAAGCCAGCTGTACCTCCCACTTCAAGATGGTATCACGGGTACTTGTTTTGCCTGGGGGTATCCAAGGGGCCTTAGTTTTCACCCGCACTGTTCGCACACCATCCCCTTTTGATTTCTGTTTCTGCTTTTGCTAAAGAAAGAGAAAATAAAATAAATTACAGACCCTTAAAGAACCATTTGAAGTTTCTAATGCAGCAAAAGCAAATGAAAGATCATTCATATGGAACAATCAGCAGTGTTTCACGGGATGCATCAGGAGAGATGAGGTAGCAGCCACCAAAGGAAGCTGACAGCAGCCAGAAGGAAAGGTTCTTGCACACTCAGCTGACAGAATGGCTGGATGTAGGACCAGACAATCCCTGCGAGATCCCTTCTCCATCCCAGATTCACCTCACAAAAAAGCAGCTGTATCATTTGACACTGTGATTGATTTTGGAAAGCCCTGGAAGCGTTTTCCCTACTCTGCAGTCAAATGGAAGATCCACATTTATTTGTATTGAATTGAGCTGCTCTAACGGAAGGAGAGGTAAAGTGGTTTTGCACAATTCTAACCTTAGAGAATAATCAGATGCTGTAAACATTCCCTACTGGCAATTAATTAATAGGACTTATTATTTTCACTGTCATTCCATCCCATTATGAAATTTTCCATTAGCAACAAACACAGAATTAATAGAAGACTTAGAACAGGATGTCTGTAGATAAGGAAGAATGAGATAGCAACTTCCATCAACTTTTTAGAACAACTTTCCATAAACATACAGCAACAAAAGAGGATATAGAATAGCTAGAACCTCAGCTTCAGTTTTGCCTTGTGCCTCCTGTGGATAAGACTGGGAAGAGATCTTTGCTGCAGAGCTCAGTGGACAGAGAATGTCCTTAATGCTAGAACATGATCTGAATCAAGATTCTTTTTCTAAACACATTTACTTTAAAACAATCAAGATGCTACCTGAAATGCCTAAGTACTACCTCTCCTCAAAGCTTTCCTCCAAAAACAGATATGAAGCCAAATAGAAAACATTATCAGGACACAGATCCAAGAAATAAAAGGGGAAAAAATCCTCCAAACAATATCATATCAGAAGCAACATTTCTCACATGAACATGAAAAGCAAACCTCTATCATACCAAAATCATGTTTCAACAAATCAACATAGCAAATGTGTCCCTGCAAATTCACCACTGAATATGAAATGAAGTCTCCCAGCTCTAACACAACAGTAGAACAGACCTGGAAGATTTTGTGATGCTTCTAGGGCCATTCAACTTCCTCTCTGCAGCCCTTACAACCAACCAGGTACACATTCCTACCTGGCATTTTGCAGGTGTGGTTTTCTGCCCCTTTTTAATATGGACATGGACAGGAGTGTTTTCATCCACATGGACGTGCAAAGGGGGAGATGAGGAACGGTTCTTCATGGCTCTTCTCCCACAAATGGGAAAGGGAAATACAATGAAGGGAAACCTGTGAATAAGGAAACTGGAAATAACAACATTTCCTTCAGTGTTCAGAGAGGAACAGTGGCCAGCCTTGGTTAACATTTGAGCTTTTTATCAGTAGCATCTGCCATTTTGAACTGCACACTATTCTTCTGTAAAGCCAGAATTAACACAAACAATTCCTCTGCTTCCAGTATTTTCTGCTTTTACCCTGGTTATTGAAGATCGAATGCAGCTGGATTGATAGCAGATGTCTGTAAGAATCATTGAAGTTCAGAGCCTTAAAGCAAGTGAGCAAATCAAAGGTTCCTATAACCAAGAAAAACTGATTACAAAGAGAAATTTGAAGCAGGGAGAAGACGAGATTTTCACAGTTAAGAAAAACCATCAGGAAGTCATCAGACCACTCCATCCTAGAACCCTGAACCTGTATGCTCCTTCACATGTGCTTAACTTTAAGTGTCTTTTGAAAGCATAAATCCTTAAAAGCCATTGCATCACGGCATTTCTTTAATCACCACAGAAACACATCACCATAACCTGACACAGCACAGAAAAGCCTAGAGACACAAGGTTCAACTCATCATCTTGGAGCTTGATGCCTCAGTTGATGGAAAGGTGTAATGCAATTGCAAATCTTACACAAAGACACCAGCAGCACTAATTTGATTCTGGCAGAAAGGATATTGCCAGCCTAGGTAAAGTTACTTACAGTTACTTTCAAGCTTTTGACTTTCCTGGACACAGTCTTGGGGGAAGAGGTAGTTTCTTCACTCACAGATGAGACACGCCTGGTACAGAAATAATAAAATTATTAAGAGGAAAAGGTGCCAATTTCTGAACATCCTCTTCCTTTTGATTTAAGGGAATACCAAGGCTCAAACATATCAAGTGCATGAACCCAAACGATAAAAGTTGGTGTGCCCTAGCTTCCTCTGTAAAGCACAGGATGAGGGAAGGACAGAGACTATAATTCCTAACATACTGACAATGGAAATTGTTTTAAACAGTGGAAATGTTTTGTACAATTACACGATGGCACTATTCACTTACAAACTTCCAAATTTTAGCTGCAATTTTTAAGGAACACAGCAGTACTTCCTTTAATTCAGGAAGAGGAAGACACAGCTTTCTGAAGGAACAGGATGCCCCAGCTTCCAGCCATGAACAATTCCAAACACTGCTGGGTGTTTTTATCACCTTTTTCAAGGGCCGTCTGAAGTCTTTCCGGGCCCAGCGCTGACAGAGCTTTGGAATCACCACGAGCGACATCCAAACGTTGTCACCCCGTCTCCCTTAGCAACAAGGCTTACGCGAGGAGGTTTTCCATGGAATCTGCGGCCACCTCAGGCTGGTAGAGGACGCGGCCCGGGGGCCGAGTGCTGCTCGCAGCTCTGAGGGCAGGGCAGGCCCGACAGGGCCCGGCAGCTCCCAACGCCCGCCCGCACCGCGCCGTTATTCCGAGCCCGATGGCTCCCGCTGGCCTCCCAGCAGGAAGGAGCCGGAAAGGCACGGAGGAAGGAATAACTCCGGGGCTCGGACACCCACACGGTGAGGGGAGCCACACAAATAGTGAGGAGACGCCCACACGGTGAGAGGAGCGCCCCCCCGCCCCGGGCACGCCCTGCCCGACCCTCCCCGGGCCCGGCGCTCTCACCAACTGGCGCCTCGCGGGGTCCGGAGCCACTTCAGCTCTCCATCGGCGCGGCGGGAGTTGCAGGGGCGGCCGTGGGTCGAGTTCGGGGGAGGACGCCCACAGCAGGTACAAGAAGTGTTGTACAACAAAGAACTACGGGCCGCCGGCCGCCGCCGCCGCCGCGTCGCCCGCGGTTCCACCATTGGGCGATTCGAACGGCCCTGAGCGGCGGTAACCGCCCCCGGTAACCGCCCGCGGCTCCGTGCGGCCGGCACGAGCGGCCCAACGGCCGCCCCGAGGCCCCGCGAACCCCCGGCCGCGCAGACTGCAGCGCGGAGCCCGTACGGGGGGCTGCTCATCCCTGCAGACACGGGGGGTTCTGGATAGAGGATGAAATAACGGGATTATTAAGTCAATTTTCTTTGCCTTTGAGATGAGTTTTAGCGTCTAAAAGGCGACACCAGAATTGTGTATGCAGCCACTTTTACTCTAAACTGTTAATCAGAACTGTGTGCAGTTCTGGCCAGCCCCAGCAAAGGGACATGGAAATGTTGGAGGAGACCACGAAGTTGATAAGGGAACCGGAGCACCTTCCCTATAAACACAGGCGGAACTGGGGCTGTTCAGCCTGGAAAAGAGAAAGGTCGTGTGGAAACCTCAGAGCACCTTCCAGGATCTGAAGGGGGCTACAGGTCTGGTGGGAGATGTCCCTGCCCATGGCAGGGGAGGTTGGGAGTAGATGATCTTTAAGGTCCATTCCAATCCCTTAACATTCTAAGACTCTAAAAGGTGATACAAAATCCTGAAACAGTCTTTATTTAATGTAATATTATTGGCGTGTTAGTGTTAGGGATATTCATCTTGAGAGGACTGATTCATGTAGCACAGCAAGGAGAAGTGGAGTCACTGAGCCTTTGGTGCTTCAGATCCTCATTTAACATGAAAATCTCTTCCTCCCTCTTGGGTTGAGGCAGATGCTGAAATCACTATCAGGGGTTTCTTCAACCTCCTGTTTATGCATGCTCAATATAATTCTTTAAAAGAACGTCGCCTGTTGATACTGTGGAACACAAGTTTCAGTACAGAACAGTTTAAAGAAATAAAAGTCAGAGCAGCCACACAGCCATTTGTACTGTAAACATTTTTTCTCTCCTTTCAGTGTCAGATCATAACTGAATTTAGAACTAGTCCTCTATTCAGAAAAAACCCAAAACCTCTATCACCACCATTGTTATAACCAATAAAGGTACTCCCCATGAACACACACTGGGCAAGCAGTTGCAACTTCAGCTGTACCTCAAACACCACAAATCAGATTCCCTGAAACCTGCCTGTTCTTCCAGGGAAACAGAACTTGATCAAAGTGGTAATTAAAGATACTAAAGCCTTTGGCTGTGCAGAAGATTGCTCACATTTGAACCTGCATTGTCTCTTGCTAAGGTAAATATTGTTTCTGCAACTAGAGAGGGACTTTGACAAGGGGCAGTGGCTTCCCACTGAGAGAGAGCAGGGTTACACGGATGTTACAAAAAAATTCTTCCCTGTGAGGATAGGGAGGTGCTGAAACAGCTTGCCTGGAGAAGTGACTGCCCCATCCATAGAAGTGTTCAAGGTCAGGCTGGACAGGGCTTGGAGCAACCTGGTCTAATAGAAAGTTGTCCCTGCCCAGGGCAGGGGTTGAAACAAGATGGTTTTTAAGGTCCCTTCCAACCCAAACCATTCTATGATTCTACCCAGCGCAGCTCAGAAGACTTAGCTGCAGGTACAGCTCCTAATCTGACTGCCACATCAGCAAATCCTTTGTTACTCTTGCATGACGGAAACATTTAGAGATCCCCTGGCCATGCAGATGGCTCTTAATCCTCCTTGTCCTAAAACAAGAACAAACTGATCTTCAGGGATATTCCAGAGACATCCCATGCAAGACAAGCCTTTCCAATAACTGCTCTGCATTTGTGATTTCAGTGTAGGCCATGTTCTTTGGGTGTAAAGGGTAAGGTAAGGACTCAGATCTCACAAAGGTGACAGAATAAAGCCAGCCTTTATCCGTGCATACCATACAGAACCAAGTCCTGAGAGAACCGTTTACATGGAAGAGAGAAAGCAGACCCCCTGCCGAGTGCAGCCTCTATGCTGTCGATGCAGTGCCTCCTCCAGCACTGCAGATTCCTCCAGTTTCCTTAGCTCAAGGTTTGCAAGATTCTATTGCAGGAAATATTGTCACTTAAAAACCAGTCTCCAGCATCTCAGTCAGAAAAACACTTCAGGTGACATGGATGAGTAGCAGAAGGCCTACCACATCTGACACAGCCATAACACCAGCCAAGAGCATCTTGCTTTTACAGTAACTTGCTCTGAGGATGTCTCTTGTCTGAAAGAAGCCTTTTTGCTGCATTCTTCAGTTCCAAGCATCTCCTTTCCAGCAGCATCCATGATCCTTTTCTTTTACCTGTCCCCATCCTTCTACAAACACCCAGCTGGACCCTTCTCTCACAGCAACTTGATGTTCTGAACAGGGTGGTCTCTGTGCTCACATGTCAGTCCATTAGGCATGACCAGTCAACTCTAAAAATAAAAGCCATTTCTTCTGAAGTTTTCACCATGCAAGTACTTCAGGGAGGCAGCTGCAGCTGGCATCAGATTGCAACTCCAGTTTTTTGAATGACTTCTTCCATGCGCTGGTACCAAGGCTGAATATTGGTGTGAACCATCATGTCATCAAAGGCTTCCAGTCCTTCCATGACCCGGAGTACTCCGTACACTGCCTGTGCAGAGCAGAGAGGTCAGAACAACACTGAAAAAGCAGTGGAGAATGGCTTAGGGTACAAAAAGTGTCGGCCAAGCTAGTATGGCTCTTCCCCTGTCCTGCCATCTCATCCATCCTTCGGATTAGCAAGAAGAGTGAATGGCAGAAAGGTAATTAAGAATACTCATGTTTTTCCATGAGAAAACAGTAAGGAAGGATCAGGATCTGTGTGCAGTTATGGGGAAGTCCCCTCATGTGGGAACTGTATTACTGCACAAAGGACAACGTATCTCATGTAGCTCAACTTCTCTGCCTGTACTTGTATTAACCATTTCACAGAGGTGAGCAGCAGGATAATTTGTGATCCACCTGACAATAACCACAGGGATGAAGCCCTTACCAGGTCAGCAAGGTTTGGCTGGTTCCCGCCCATGAACAGTCGATTTTTACCAACAGCTTTTACCCACTCGTTAACTGCTTCATACAAATCTTCTCGGACATCATCTCGAAGCTGGTGTCTGGATAAAGAAAAGAATCAATTTGAAGACACAAGTTTCTTTCTTTAACCTTCTATCACCTCTCACCTTATGGGCTGGTCTTGGTTTACAAGTAAGGGCAGTATTTCAGACTGAAGGGGAAATCAGTAATTAAACAGTGGATGAGTAGAGGGGTTCAGTACCTCCAGTTAAAGAAGTACAATTGTTACTCCTACAGGATTAAATGGTTCAGTTTAAAATTCTGAGGTTCTGCCCTTTGACAGCTCAGGTTCACAGCTAAGGAGGAGCTATTTCTCCTCTTGTGTACTTGGTGCTTAGTGATACCAACCTTTTCTTCAGCCTCTTGCTAACGAAGAACATGGCAACAGCCCCCACGTATTTGGCAAAGAGACCTTCCAGGGTGCCAAACTTCCCCTCACGGACAATGTAATCAAAAGATGCCAAGGCTTCTTTAGGGGTGCGGTAAACATTGGGGGAGATGAGGTGAACAAGCCAATCATCTGCCCATTTTCTCCACTTCATTTCTTCCCTGTGAGCAGTCAAAAGAAAGTTTTCAGCGAATGAGGTACAGGTAGGAGGACTACAGGAGGCAGGATCACAGCTGCCTTAGCCAGAGATCCTTCCAAGGTCAAACACTCCTACCCAGGTACTCTGGTGACCTCTCTGAAATGCACTCAGCATCGTTATCTTTGGCAAGGTTCCTCCAATCTCAAACTGAATTTAAGACTAAGACAGACCATTAGGTACTCTGCCCAATATGAGAAATAAAGCAGGAAGGGAAGCTCTCCCTCAATAGCATTCCTCTGTGGCACAAAGGAAAGGCCAAGAAGGAAACTGGAGGCAGCTGAAGGCCTGTGTGACCATGGAGGTGGTAACTGCTGTCTAACAGCTTTGTTTTGAATTATCTAACAAACACAGCAAACCAACTAATGAGGCTTGAAACACTAACAGGGGTGTGAGAAGACTTGTCAGTCCTAATGGGATTTTACATGTACATCAACCCTGAGGACACATGGAGGAGGCTGTTACCCTTCTTGGAGAGCCCAGAAACTGAAGAGCACTTACACTCTCACTTCTTTGACAGGATAGACTCTCTTTGTCTCCTTCTCATCCAGCATGAGCCAGTATTTGTTCTCATACTCAACCACTGCCTTGCCTTTCTCAGTCACCGTTTTAACAGGTGGATAAAAGGACACGATTTCTTCTAAGCTATTCCTCCTGTGAAAAGAAACACAGTTAGCACTGATCTGGCTGCTACAAAAAAGGAGCAAGAGCAAAGGACAGATTGAAAGATACACACTACAAAATGTATTATTCTAAAAGTAAGTGCACAGTGTTCCAGATTCTGTTTGAAAAAAAAAAAAAAGAGAGACTGGAACAGCTACTTGCTAATAACTATTATTAGTGCACATACTTTTGTCTGTGACAGAACAGAAATTTCTGCAGGCATAAAACTTCCTACCATTCTCAAGCAGACCTAAAGAACAGGCCATAGGCACAGCAATGCCATTTCACTCCAGATGTTATAACTGGCTAATTGTAAGGTCAGTTCCAGGACTAACACTAGTCCATGTTTAAGTAGGTTTTATGCAAGCGGAATCTCACAGATGAGAAAAGTACTTCTGAAAGATACAAGCTTTGCTTTACATCACACACATCACAGCATATATAGGCACCACCCATATTATCACAGCCAGGGTCAGGTCACTCAGAGCTTCAGAGCCTGAGGTCACCAAAGACTTATGGCACACTCAGAGTCTTCCAAATCTCTACTTAACCTGGGCCCTCCACATTCAACTCTTCTCTCACCACCCTGTTTTCTTACCTGGAAATAAGATAGGTCTTTATTGCACTGATTATCACTGAGGAGTCATTCAATTGCTGGAAAACAGGATTAAAACAACTTTTTAAAAGAAGCTGGTTAAATTGAAAAGGAAATTCTTCAAAACCTTTTCCCCTACATGCTGAGGCCCCAAGTCAGGGAGACTTACCAGAGGGCTCCCAGCATTGGCTAGCAGGATGGGCACCTTTCTGTAGGAAGAGAATTTAATCTCTCTCCTCATTATCGGGTTCACTTCCACAATTTCATAGGGCAGTCCATGATAATCAAGAAAAGCTCGGACTTTGCTGCAGAAAGGACAGGTTTTATACTGGTAGAGAGTGAGCTGCAGGCTCCCTGCAGGCAGCTGGGGAAGAAAGAGAACAGAAGATTCCATTTTCTGCTATAAACATAAGTACTACCTTCCACCCTTATTTCTGTCATGAATTCATAGTCACTGACATTCAGTGTCAACATCTGATCATGAGCATATCTTGGCTATCAGATGTTTTCTTAAAATGGCATCAAATATTTAAATATTCACTATTCATTGGGACCAATAACTTGTTTCTCTAAATATCTATTTAATGTGCTGGAAACTCCTATTCACAGCCAGGAAAAAAAAAGTAAGTTAAATCCAGATAGTTTACCCCTTTATAGTTTCTATTCTTTAAAACAGAATTCTATAGAAAAACACAACTATTTGCAGTAATATTCAAATAAACACAAACAAAGCCTTTACAAGCCAATCCCTCCCCCACAACAGCCTCTGTTGAGGCCACAAGGTGGGGAGAGCAGAGTTTGCATTTGTGTCTGCCCAAGTTCACATTCCTGGGATTAACCAACCTGGGCACAACTGGCACAAAGGCAGGGAGAGCCCAGGGCCACCGGGACATCAGTTACGGGATGTTTCGCAAAGCTGCTACATCTCAGCAGCCTGACAGGCCATGCCAATCATTCCTCACACATTAAAGAACAAATACAGTCACCCCTCTTTGTTTCTCATTTACAATTTTCTGGGTTACACAACCTGCGCGGGTGCTGCGAAAAAGTAACAACAGAAAAGGCTCCACACTCCCAGGAAGCCCTCACTGACAGCTTTCCTTACAGCTCCTCAAGGAATGCTCTGCCAGGGGCCTCCCAGACCATTTTAAGCTCTTCCCTCACTCAAACCGGGGGAGAAGGAGCCGCTCGGTCCGCGGGGAACCGCTGTGCCCGGGGGGCTCGCCGCCACCGCAGCGGGGTCCCCGCAGGCCTCGGGGAGAGCACGGCGGGGATCAAGGGGAGCCGCCCCCGGCGTTACCTCAGCGGCCGAGTGCTCCCGCAGGCGCTGCCGCGCCGCCAGGCACAGCCCGGCGCTGCCGCCCAGCGCGAAAGCAGCGCCCAGCATCAGGCGGCCGCCGCCGCTGATGCCTGCCCGTCCCGCCGCAGTGCCGAAGGCTCGTCCCGGGGCCCGCAGCCGCCAGGCTGGCGGCAACAGCAGCGCTCCGACCCGACACACTCGGCCGGCACCCGCCATCTTCGGCTGAGGGCGGGCGGAGAGCGGCCGCTCCGCCCCGGGCACGGCGGCACCGCCCCGGCACGGCCCCGGGGCTCGGGCTTGGCAGCACCGCTGAGACCCCGCACAGGACACCCCGCACGGGACACCCCGCACGGGACAGCCAACGAGAGGCGGATCAGCTGCCTTGTGATTATCAAATCTGAGGATACACCAGAGTCTGAAGTGGGAATAAAATAATCAGTTGAAAGGGAGAGGAGCTGGGCCTGTTCAGCCGTGAGAAAAGGCGGCTGAGAGGGGACTTCATCCATGTCTGTCAGTGTCTGCAGAGAGGGGGCACAGAACGGATCAGGCCGTCGTGCAGAGCAATAGAACAAGAAGCAGGAAATGATGCACAGAAAGTTCCGCCTGGACTGAGGGAAAACTAATTGTGCGGTGACTGAGCCCTGAATAGGTTTCCCAGAGAGGGCATGGTGTCTTCTTCACTGGGGATATTCCAGAACTGTCTGGACACAATCCTGTGCCATGTGCGCTGGGATGACCCTGCTTGAGCAGGAAGGTGAAACCAGATGGCCACTGTCACCTCTCACAACCTGACCCCTTCTGGGATCCTGTGGTTCTCTGCCTGGTGGAGCTGTGGATTCTGACCAGCACATACCCACAGTGCAAGTGCGCATCTCCACACTGAAAGTCAGCCTCTGTTTTATTAATATGTGGTTACATCCATTAATTACACTTATATTCAATTTCCCTGTTTGGGGTGCAACACAAGCCTGATGCTGCAGCACAGCAGGGTTATTACCTGAAAGGAGAGGTGGCTGCAATGTTAAATGAGGACATGACCTTTTCTTTCGTCTTTGTCCCAAATACCCACTTAATGACAGGAGTCCTGGATCTCAGGAGCACTGCTTGAATCAATGCTCTAATTGTGGGTTATTTTCATCCCAGTGACTTCTCTCCCGGGGATGAAAACACCATACAGCGATGAGATCTCCTCAAGGTGACTGAGGTGCGGCTGATACCAGGTCAAAGACAGGGAAGGGCAAAGTGAATCTTGCTTGTTGCTTTAGGGAAGAGGAGCGTGAAGGTGACCTGAGGCTGGTTCAAGCCGCTTAGTGGACGAAGTAGAGCTGGTGACAGGGCTGGAGTTGGGAGTTCAGCAGCAAAGCCCTCGCTGGGACGGGATGGCCCGCACGGACAGGATGCAGATTTATCCATACGGAGCATCACTTGTGCTGGGAAAGAAGTGCTTAATGCTGATGGCGGGCCCTAAGCAGGGGAGACTGGGAAGACCTGAGGACACTTGGGGAGGGCAAGGACACAGCCAAGCGCAGGATACGCATCTGGGAAAAAACCCCCGAGGGCCGAGGAACGTGGCGCGGACCCCCGGGGCCGCCCCCTGCCCAGCACTGCCCTCCGCGCCCGCCCGCGCGCCTGCGGCCCGCGCCCTCCGCGCTAACCACAGAATTCGCCGCAGTGCCGGCCTGCGTGACGTGCAAGGCGCCCTGCCCTCCCATTGGCTGGAAGCCCCGCGCGTGTACGGGCGCGCCGTGCGGGCGGCGCCGAGGCGCGGGCGGGCGCGGCGGGATGTCGGGCCCCAACGGAGACCCGCACGTGTTGGGCGGCGGCACCGGCGACGACGGCGACGACGGCGACGACACCTTCGAGGAGGAAGGTGCGTGGGGGAGAGTGGGGCCGCCATCTCGGACGGGATCCCGTGGCGCAGGATGGCCTGGCCTGGTCCCCTGGGCTGCGGGGGGCGGAGTGCAGGTGTGTGCAGATGCATTCAGGTGTGCCCAGGTATGCCCAGATGTTCTGCCGGGAGCGGTGCCCGACGCCAGCGATGCACCCACCGCACGGCAGTGGGGCTGAGGGGCTGAAGGGTTTGATTCCCACCCACCCATGGGGCATCGAGCTCCTGCGTGTTGCCTTGGGGTAGATTTTTTTCTTGTGAAAAAATTATTTTGTGCCTTTGCTGGCGTACGGGGTGTGGATGTCAGGAAAGAGGATGTTCAGGTTTCGAAACCACAGGGCAGATCACGTGGGCTGATCTGGCAGAAGTAGTCATGCATGGAAAAAGAGAATTTAATGCAGGTAGCTTGGGAAATTCCATTTTGGGACATCTCTACAGTGCCTGGGCATTAAGTTTCTGATACTGCCCTGTCCGGTTAGAACCAGCCCATGGAGAAAGTGAGACGACAGCAGAGCATTAATGTGGACGTAGAGGTCACTCTTAAAACTGGAATTCTTTCAGAGTAAGCACTTTGCTAGTTTTCTGTTGAAAATAGTGAAGTTGGGTTCTGCTGTTTCCTAAACATTCAGTTTCCAGATGTGACCTACAGGTGATTTTAGGAGCTGTGTCGGATCTAGCTGCAGTGACAGGACAATAATTTCTGCCCTGGAACACCCCAAGCACATTCACTGCTTTGCATCATCACAGTGATTTCCATTTCACATTTTTTGAAGAGCTTAGAGACACATTGGATGTGATGGAGAAAGTCACTAAATTGGATCTACATCCTAACTAATTGGGTTGTTCATCTTGTAATTAACTGGGCTTTGTGTGCAGTAGCTGGTCATAAAGGGCTGCAATTATTTCCTGGTCTAGTGGAGCTGAGGCTGTGGATCTCTTCATCTCAAGTAGGAAACCTGATTTTTGTCAACTGTTCTTACAAGAATGTAGAGGAGTTAATTGCAATTGACATACTCCTGCTCAGTGTTTCCAATAGGGACAAGGTTTATGTTTCCACAAAAATTCACCAAGCTTGCAATCAAATAAAAGGTTTTTACAGCTTATTTTTCAATGGTTAATTTTTTTTAATTTCCCAAAGCTGCACAAATTATATAACCTTCAGGTTTTAGGCACTGAGAAAATTAAGCTTCTGCTGTGATTAGAGACTTCTTGCCAAGATGACGAATGTTCCTTGTCAGAAGTAGTTACCATGTCTGCTTGGGATCTGCTCACCATTTCACTGAAATATGGTGCATCAGATTGAAGAGCTGTAACTCATGTACCTTGAAAAATGCTGGCAATTTGAAAAATACTGATAACTGCCCCCTTTTTGGAAAGCATGTGCTTGTGGGATTGATTTTTAAATGCAAGAACATCATCAGTGATTTCACTTGTAATGCCACCTCTGTGTATACCTGCAAGGCCAAACTTTTATTATTGAGCTCAAATCCAACATTACACAATTCTCCAAATAATTAAAGGCTGCAACACTCTGAACGGTTCCAAAGTGGTTATAAGAAAAGGAGGATAATTATTTTTTCATAATGAATCTTCTTAGCTATTAATAATGCAAATGTCTTCAATGTTTAAATATTCAGTTCTTTTAAAGCTGCTGGAAATAGCAGTGCCTGGACCTGGTGTGCTGGGAACACCCTGGCAAAGGGGCAGCTGAGGGGGGCAGAGCTGGTCTGGGGGATTTCAGCCTGAAATGTGCTCAGGGTGCCCAGAGCACATCCTCATCCTTCCTCCTCTCTCCATGTCCTTCAGCTCAGCCCAGCGTTCCAGGCACTGTGAGTATCACACTGGGCTCAGAGGAGCTGGGTGGAGAGGAGCCAGCCCGTGAGGTGTGGGCTTGTCCCACCCAGACAGGCATCCTTCCCTGTCCTGCAGGGACAATCCTCACAATCATCAGCCCACAGGTCACAGCTCCACCTCTGCCTCCCTGCACCCATCCAGCTGTGCAGCTTCAGAAGGGAATATGGGACTGGCTCCATCTGGGGTTCCCTGCAGCCCCCCAGGGGTCCTGAATAACCTCAGCGGTTTATTTTGTCTGATTTTTCAGTTTGGGTTTTTGTTATTCTTCAGGATTGTGTGAAGATTGCTTGGAGCAATCCAAAAGCAAGTGTTGCAGTAGCACAGCACTCTTCAGCTGAGTAATGTGCTAACACACACCACTGTGAAATGCCACTGTACTGAGGCAAACTGCTGCACTTGAAACAATGCTGTGAATAAGAAAGTGTACCTAGAGAACCAACTGCCAGGATCATCTGCAGTGAGTCTGCATTTAATCTGAAGTACCCAAAGCCTTAATAGAGCATGAAAATCCTGGATGTGAACTCAGTGCCCAGCACTTACCTGCCTGTGGAAATAATGGTGCCACTAGCAACACCTTTGGGCTCATCCCCTCCTCCTGCCACAGCCATGATGGCTGCACTGTTATGGCAGCCTGACTCCAGCCAGGCCTGAGTGCAGCACACCCCAGCTTGGAAGCCTTATCCAGATAATTCACAGAAAATAAACACTGCCACATGCTGACAAAATGCCTGTACTATCAGGAAAGATGATTCCAAAGGCAGCTAAAAAAGGCTGACTTGTCTTTGGGATTTATCTGGTGCTGTTGCAGTCAGCACTCAGCCCGTGATTGGCTGTTTGTGAGATCTCAGGCTGTCAGATGTGCCCACAATGGGTTTGGACTGCCCAGGTACCTTGCCTTAGATCTTGCTACCAGTGTTCCAGCTTCACATTGGCCTAATTTGATCAGGGAACAGAGCACATGCAGGATTCAGTTGCATTTTGCTTCAGGCACCCAAGGGCAAGTAAGGCACAGCCAAAATGCTGTGTGCATGTTTTGCCAGAGCTCTCACTGCCTGCTCTGACTGCAGTGACAATGTACTTACATTGTTCAGTGTCTCATTTCCCTTGCTTTTAGAATATGCAGCAATAAACTCCATGCTGGACCAGATCAACTCCTGCTTGGATCACCTGGAGGAGAAGAATGACCACCTACACATCTGCTTGAAGGAACTGCTGGAGTCCAACCGTCAGACCCGGCTGGAGTTCCAGCAGCAGAACAAGCAGCTGAACACGGGAGCTGATGTGCAGGGATCCCAGCCTCCTGCCTAGAGTCTGACCACACACTCTCGGCTGGTGTTGCTTAGGGGACAGTTACTGGTCACCAATTTAATGTAAAACTTGAATAGCGGAGGTGCCTCGTGTCTGTTACTTGTTCCTTTCTGTGATTGTATCCTGCCATTCATCTCCATGTTCTGCTTCCCTTTAGCTGTGAGATAGGTGCAGAAGCACAAAGGTGGGTGGAGAGCTGGTTCTTTCTGCTCCCTGACATGAGCCTGGCACTCACACTTGGTTCAAGCTGGCTGTAGGAAACCTGAGGCCATGCAGGTAGTTTGCAGGCAGACCCTCTTCACAAAGTGGAAAAATTATCTCTGCTCTCTTTTCCTTAAATCCAAGCAAGGCATATTATGGCTCTACCCCCTTCCCTCAGAAAGCACGGTCAGCAGGCTTGTCCCTAAGTGTAACTCTGATGACAGCCCTGGAGAGGAAGGGCCTAGGCCAGCTGCTGCCTTGAAGCTACAGCTTCTCCCTTAGTCACATTAACTGTGATGTACAAAATATTGGCACTTTGTTCCAGATCATTGGACACTTCCACTCCATTCCAAGCAAATAAGCTACCAGGATGATGTTTCTGACCATTGTAACTGGGAGCTGTCCCATTCCTTCAGCTGCCTTTAAGGACCAAGGTGTGGAGAGAGGCAGAGCAGCCTGGTTAGCCCCCACCAAAGCAGCAGCAACAGTGAGCAGAGCCCTCCTTGTACATTCTGACAAGGCATGAGAAGTCTAGTCTGTACCTTGTGATCTTGTCAGTATGTCCTCCTAGACCAGCACTTTCAAAGCAAGTCTTACTGTTCTGTTTATGTAGAGTTAAAGGAGTTTTTTTGAAAGTTAAAGAGGTTATTTAAAAGAAATCTGTTTTATTAAAATCAGTTTGAAACAAAATTTGTTCCTGAGAGTCTCCACTATGAGAACAGATTGGATTAAGCCTTGTAGTATTAACAAAGGACCAAGGTGCATGTTCTTGCCTAGCTTAGGACTTGTCCAAGACTGCTTGTCCAACAGTGTGTGTCTTAGAAAGGAAAGTGTTCTGAGAAGCAGAATTCAGTAGAGTCTCCCAAGACATAATAAACATTTTCTCTGGAAAGGAAATGAGAGGAACTACAAAGAATTCTTAAGTCTGTATCCATCACTTCATGAAGTTTGTCCCCTATGGAAATCCCATTACCATCTTCTTTCAGGTTCAACAATCCAAGCCTCAAGTCTTTCCGCACAACTGCTGTATCCCAACTGTACAAGTAATAAGCAACACTATCCTGTATTAGACACGCTAAAGCCAGGCTTATTTATTCTTAAAATAAAAACAGCAGTAAAGTTGAAGGTTTTGCTCTATTAAAAGACTCAGAAAATAAACATTTCCAGCAAATATCATATGTAAAGGGCTCTCCTTTAAGGCCACTCTATCTGGGTTTGCGCCTGGAAGAGCGTCTGCACCCAGCAGAGGTGAGACCGGCTGTCTCACCTTTGGCGAGGGAGGAAGGCTCTGCTGCTGCCTCCTGGCCTGCGTCTGCTGCCTCGTTCTGTCCTAAGCCTCCTCCACTCCCTGGATCCTGGTGGTCGTCTGTGCCTGCCCTCTGCCTGGCTGTGTTGGCTTCTTCCTCACGTCCCAGTGACTCCCCTATGGTGTGGCTGTCCTCAGAGAACGGGCAGTCGGCACTACTGGCAGTGGACTTGTTCTCTTCCTGTAGACTTTCTTCTACAACCATGATACCACACACATCATCAGTCACACTGGCCAGGCTCTTGCCCTCTGGCCTAGAGGTGGCCAGCTCACCCTTACCCTCCAGAGACCTTGAAGTTTGTTCTTGCAAGGCTGACAGCTCTGTGCCCTCCTTATCTATCCCACGATCATCATTCATCTTGCTGGTATGTGCTGTTGTAGCAAGAGGCTGTTTTGGATCATCCAGCAATTGGGAGCTGGAGCCCTGGGAATGCAAAGGAGCCTCGGAGTAGGCAGTTGTGGCACGATGCCTTGCTGCCTTGTATCTCTGCAAATACAAACAAACCAACGTGAGAGAGAAGCCCAGCTCAGCTTCTGTCACTGCAGCAAAGCAGCAGCTGGTCCAGGAACACCTGTACAAAAACAGTGGTGAGTGGCAGGGGCACAAGTGATCTCAGCAGCTCCTGGCCTGGCTGCTGAGGCTCTGAACAGAGAAGGGTCAGCTCCTGTGAGGAAAAGTGATATTAAAAACTGAAGTCCCTCTTGCATTACTCAATGCTGAGCGAGTGCATGGCAGACCTGTGGCTCTTGAGACAGAAATCACCATCTGGCAACTGTTAATCTTAGACTCAGGAGTGTAGATGTAAAAGTGCAATTGACAGCTCCTGCTTCACCTACTGCTAGGACACGTACCCTGAGCATGTGAGGCTCTGCATAGCTACTGGTGTGATTTAATGTTTATCAGCCAAAGCAAGGCTTAAGCTGGAGCTCAGTATTTCTTCACTCTGTTGATACAATCTGCGCAGTCAGTGGAACTGTTGACAGGAAGGCTATCAGGCGTATCAGTTGTATCTTGTTACAAGTTACTGAGGTTTTCCACAGAATAAAGGTAAGCATACCATCAATAAAATGACTCATTTGCACTTGCTATCGTGATGAACCAGTAGAGGTCTGTAAAGAGATTAAAATGGCTACTACGCATGTTCTAGACTGGATTTTGGGAAAACAACTCACTGCAGCTAGCTAACACATAGCAGGAACCCAGTCCTCAGTGCCCAGACACAGCATGACCTAAAAGAACAAACTGAAGTTCATCATTTCCCACAGCAGCTCCCTTCATAATCAACTCCCTTTCAGCTGCCTGCTGAAGGGTTCCCTGAACCAGCACTAACATTACACCTGAAAATTTAAGGAAACAATTTCGAGCACAAGCGTTTTCACCAGTCTGCAATGTGGAATTACAGCACATCTGACAGGCAGTTTTACATTGTAATTCAGTGTATTGCTGCAGGCTTGTTCTTCCTCCGTCCTCAAATCGTGGGATGTGAACAATATCATATCACACTGGAATTGGATCAGTCGACTCATACTATACCCAGCCCTAAGCAGGTGCAGACATGTAAATTGGTGTCCAGAGTGATGCTGTAAATTATCTCAACAGCACACAATTCTCTGCTTTGAAACCCTCTGCTGAGCTACTCTGCTGAGAATACCCAAGCAACTGGCAGTGATTTAACTAAGACTGTGACAACCCGAAGACACCAGGCAGCCAAGAATAATAGTTATCTGCCTGCAGATATATAAGTCTGGACTCTTCTCATGAACTCCCCAGGTCACTCTGGCATGCATTTGAAGAGCATCTGATTTCAGCTCTACATGGGCCAAAAGAGTGACATAAGTGACTGCTGCTGCAGTTTCACTCTATGCTGATCTAAAACAAGCCAGGAAAACAGCAAGGCCAATTCCTTCATTCCTGAAATGACTAGTTGCAGGAGTGGGAGAGGATGAGCAACCATGAAGGAACAGCTGTGGTCTCCTCCCATCCCAAATCCACTGCTCTGAGTGCTGGCAGAATTCTAAAGCACTCCACCCCTCCCTGAAGGCAGTGATGGCCAACTGGGAATAGTTTCTTCTGTCTGAAGACTGAAAAAAACCCCATGAACTTTTGGGGGTTAGGGGTATATATCTGTGTATGCGTGTTTGGAGTTTTTTTAAAACACTGTTTTAAAAGGTGGTAGGGAAACACAGCAGTTTTTGGGAATAGATTGTGGGTGCAGAGAGAGGACAAAGTCGATGTGGGAGCCTCCCTCCTTGCCAAGAACAGGGAATAGTGTTCTCCCATACAGAAGAGCCCAGGAAGTGGTCACAGGATAGGGCAGAAACAGTGCAAGCCCTGTGTTCCCTTCACAAGCGCTAATCCAGGCCCCTCACCCCCTGGCAAGTCAACAAGGACAGAACAATGGAGGCAGATTCCAGGCCAGCCCAGTAGGAAAAGCTTTAGATACAAAAGCAGCAAGGGGCAATACGGCTTCTTTAGGTGGAGCCAGAAAAGCAAAGGAATAGCATCAGTTTGCAGAGCTTTGTGCTAAGGAGTTTCTAGGAAAGGGTAGCAGACAGAGACAGACAGACAGACTTCCTCTTGCAGGCTGACCCTGGGGACAAATGGACTCTCACCAGCTTGTAGATTCTATGACATAAAGAGTCTGTAATGTTAAATTTTCAGATTTCTAAGGTATCTGATTTTACCAGGCCTCTTCCTGGATGAATCACACCCACACTTTTGGCTAAAGAAGCTGTTCTTGCACTGTCACACTGGAGATGCATATGCACCAGCTTTCCTTACAAGGAACAGCCTCTCTCTACTGCTCAAACCCACCCTGACCAACCTGTAATCTAACAGAGAAGAGGCCAAGACTGAATGACAGACTCCACAGGTTCAGCAAACAGTGGACACTCTGAGGAAGAATCCCAGCCAGAAACAGGCGAAAAGATGACAGCAGCAATAGCTGGGAAGCAGGATTTTACTGGTTTTAGATCTACAAGGGCCAAGGGAGACAAAGACAGAGCACACCAGGAGAAAGCTACAGTATAATGGACACCAAGGATGATGGAAATGAGCTGAAGACAAGACAGCTAATGTGGTGGATTCACTGGAGAGACACGCACAGGGGGTAACAAATGCCAGGCCATGCAATCGCCAAAGGGTCTAACCTGAAAGTTCTCAAAATGCATCAGGGACTTGCAGTGTGCGAGCCGGGCAGCGGAGTCGCTATGGTAGAATTTGTGACACAGCCTGCAGAGGTAACCTGCGACGGGGACCAGAAAATCCAGGCCTGCGAAACGGGAGGGGAAGGGAAATCACAGATCACATTGAATGGAACTCAAATAATGAAAGCATGTTAAAAGAGAAGGGGGGTGGGGGTAAAAAAGGAGGTGGAAAGCTTTGCTTCTGTTAATCACGGATTTGCAAGATGACTTGCTGAATATCTCGTCTTACCATGGAATGGCTGTGGTTGATATTCAGAGAGAAATCTGGCTGCCAGAGCAAAGAAACTACACAGAGCGTTAAGGGGGGGAAAAGGGAGAAAAGAATACAATGGAAAACTACAGAGAACATGTGATCTAATGTAATGGGATCAAACCAAGCAGAAGACAGCAGGCGCGCAAGAGGAACACGCAGAGAACATTCACAGCATGAATCATTATTCCATCTGCCACACGACAGTGGAAGGTTACAGTGATATGGAAGATTCGTGTAAACAGAGCTCTCCTTGGGCACAAAAGCCTCTGCAGAGCTGCCCTCCTCAAACACGAGTGGCCGTCAGGGGTTTGAAGTCAGTTGCTTACAGGGTGGGGACCAGACACGGCCATCTGGAGGCACCAGTGCCCACCAGGCCAGCAGCACGGCTGAGGAACTGCTCGGTACAGCGTGGGGGTTCTGAAGCGGAGGAAACATGCACAGTTTGGGTCTAGCAGAGAGTTTGATACTGTCAGTGATGCTCAGTATCTCTCTGCAAGCTGCATTTCTGTTGGAAAGCATTCCAATCAATATGCTTTCTGATGTCATCTTTCCAGAGCATCCCTCATTTGCTACCTACTTTCTTCAGTACTCCTGCTCTGCTTGTTCCATATCCTACCTTAGGAATGTATCTGGCTCTCATCCTTCTTCAAAGCAAAAGGCAGTTGACAAACATCAATCACATCCTTACGTTTTATCACACAGTAATAAAGAAACATCCTGCTCTCAGGAGAGGTTCTTCTCCAGGTAGCAGTGACCTGCACCAGTCCAATACAGATGCAGGAGCACCATGGCCCAAGAAGTCATTATAACAGTAGGTAGAGACCATCCTCTCCTACAGATACAGCATGTGGCCAGAGAAGGCTCTGTGGCCCTTTGTGCTTAACTCTGCTTGCTTACCATAAGCTGTGTCTGGACAATACTTCTCACTTCCTTCGTAATCCTCCAAAGACACTTCCTTCAGCCCAGTCTGGAAACCGAAAGAACGTTAGTGCCTACTGTATCTATGACAATTGCCAGGCTTTTGTATTTTTCTGGTAAGCTTGGGAGCAAAACAGGATTCACATACCAGAGACAGAGTTGCACAGCCTCTGGTCAAGGGCAGATGAAAACCCCAGTGTCAGGAAACCACTTCATTAAAATCACCCCTTGCACTCCAAGCCTGAAGGAGCTTAGCCATGTACCCCCTTCTTGGTAACTGCTCTCTACTGGGAATGTATTTGTTAAGATAAACCTCTACACATTTGCTATCAGACCCAGCTACTGCTGGGCTCTTCAAAGAGACTCTGTCAATCCTGCTTTGTGCTCCTCAACAAGGTTAATGTCTGAAGACAGCAGAAGCTGTACAGCAACAGCAGAAACACCTTCATGTATCCCAGACATAGTGCCTGATTCTCTTCTGCATCACCCTAGAGTCCCATCCTACTGCTGTGCAAGGTTGAGCAGACTCTTGAAAGCCCAAGCTCAACCAGAGAAGACCAGCTAAGTTATAGGATCCCACAGCAGATTCTCAGATAGGTCATTCCTTCTTCTTTTGCACAGCATACCTGCTTGGCAGCAGAATCCTCATTCTCCATCAGTACTACATCACGGTCTTCCTCCTCACCAGCTCCTCCCTCCTCCTCCTCCTCTTCCTCATCATCATCTTCAAAACAGCCAACAGCATCCACAGTGATCAACTCCTCTGAATCTTCTGGGCTCCCCAACTCCTTCTCTCCTAGCCTAACCTGTAACGTACAGAAAAGAAGGATCAGATCAACTTTGCATTCACCATTAAACCAAGGAAGAGCCCAGACTCAGGACAGATTGCATGTGATGAGCAGAAAGGACCAAGAGAGAAAAGCATAAAGCTCTCTTACTTCCAGATACATCCAATACCTTCTGCCTTTTTCACTCAACTTCTTTCAGTGCTAACAATAAGTTCAGCAAAAAATTAAAATTAAAACAGGGTTGGATGACCTGCACACCTTCCTTTCAGCTCTGCAGTAGTCAGGGGAGCAGAAAGTTATCCTGCTCTACAGTGTAACTGCTTCCAGACCTGCACAGCTCTCCACCCAGGCAGTGTTACCTCTTTGGCTTTCTGTTTGTGCTCAGGGGACTTCATATGCTCCACGAACTTGCGAGGGGTCTTGAAGTGGCGGCTGCAGACAGTGCAGAAAGGACGAAGCGAGCGTTTGGCCAGCTAAGGAAAGAGGGACAATTCCATAAGTCACAAGAGGCACTGCTTTGGAGGAATGCTGATGAATCCTGAAACAAAGTCAGCCCTGCATCCTGAGAAACCACAAAGAAAATAGTCTTTCAAGCAGAAAGGACTCCCTAACTCTTATCATCCACCAAAAAGATGAAAAACATGCAGAGCTAAAATAAGTGTGTCTTAAAATAGGTGTTCTGGCACTTCTTCCCTAAAAGTCAGTGTGCTGGCCTGCCTGAAGTTTAGCTTAAAGAGGTTGCCCAGCAATTCCTCCATTCAATTGATTAGGTAAGTATGATAAGCCATATTTCTTAAGAAAAGTCAAGGATTACACACTAGAGGTGCCTCAGGCCATACTGACACATAATGACAACTGGCAGCTCCAACAATGCCAGAGGCAGGAGGTAGCACGGCAGTGTCCTTAGGGAGGGAGTTACTGGCAGAACTTTATATACATCCTCCCACTTCAGTCATTTTTCCTTTGCTGCTTGGGGAACAGGAGATGCTACACACTTCCATTTAATCCCCAGTGCAAAATGAAGTCCACACTGTGGCTGTTACCTTGTGTTCCTGGGTCCTGCGATGTTTGATGAGGTCCCCTGTGAAATGCACCTGACACGTGTTACACCACCGCTGCTGGGTCTCTCTGAAGTGACAACAGATAGAGCTGTAAGTCACACCTTTTTCATTTGCCACGGAAAACTGCAGTTAGCAATCAGTCCCTGGCATTGTTTTCTTCACAATTCCTATCTTTACAGACTCAGATTTATCTTCTCTCCTTCTCACCCAGTTATAGGTTGCTTTAGCTTGTGCTGACAGAAATGCACCAGATGAAATAGGTCTCCTACTTAATCTACTGTATTAAAAACTACACAGGCCAAAGTCAACTCTGGTATCCTTCAGTAAGACAGAGAGTTGCCTGATGGAGATTAAGGCCCTTGAAACCAGAGGGGATTTGTACCTTACCTAAAACTGAGAGGCACCCTGGTGCAGTGAAAAATTTTAGAACCCATGTAGGGCCATATTCAGATTGAATTTTCTACTGCAGACCAACACTTACCCATCTTTTCCTGCTAGCACCTTCTGCTGTTTCACCATAGGCAGTAGTGAAACAAAACAAACATTGCTCATGTGCTGAATCTCCCCAAGTCGCTGCTGGTGCTGAATTCCAGCCATGTGGGATTGGAAGTTCTGAAAGAGCAGTTAGGAGAAAAATGCTTTTAAATGTATCCAAAACATAGAAAATAATAGGTATGAGCTATGCTTTCCTTTCTTTTGACTGCTGTTTAACAATGAAATATAAAAGCTTAAGAGCATGGCTGCCTGTGGATCCACCCACATTCTCTCTCTAGCAGGTTGCTTGCCAGCTCTCAAGAGAGGTTTATTTTATCTGCATACTTGTCATAATTTCTTATGTTCCTTGTTCCTAAAGCATGAGGCCTTGCTAAGCCAGCCATCTAATTCCCATCTCTTGACCACCTGGATCCCTGTCAGACCTGTGCATTTTTACCTGTTGACTGCAGCAATTGGTCTTGCAGATATAGCAGTAGAATTTAAGGACCGATTCCGGGTTGGGATCTGCTGTGCCCACATCGCAGGCCCAGTGCCCTGGTTTCAGAGCTGTTGTACTGATGGCTCTGCTCTCACTGCTCTGCTGAATAGTCACTTTCAGTGAACTTCCAGAGCTCAACACCTGCCAAAAGAAGGAGTCAACATTAAGTTCAGTCCCTCGGTAGAAGACTCTAAAAATTACACCTGCTTTTTGTATGTCACCTAAGCTCTTTACCCTTTAGGAAAATGCACTTAAGCTTGAACCCACAGGAGGCTGATCAGAAGCACTCTCATACACACTCCTCCCCAAGCTGCTAAATCAGCGATCCCTGTGTCACAGCACCAGCCCTATTAGCACAGATGGTTGTTTCTGCAGCCTCTGCAGCCACTGTATGAGCCAGCCTCTGGGGACTGGAGCCACAAACAATTGTTGCTAAGGGACACAATCAACTCATGTTTCTCCACAGCAAAACTAAAGCCTACTCAGCACAACACCTGATGGAGTTAGGAACTCAGACATGGGCAGGATGATACATTTGATCACATCAATAAGTATCTCCAGTTATGGAAGACTGCCAAGTCTGATTCACACCTGAGATTAAATCTTTGTCTGCTTACAGCTTTACACAGCCTAAGGTTGTGATTTAACATCTAGCATGGGGCCCACATATTTCATGTAAAAGACTCTCAGGTTGCATCTTTTAACACCACCCAAATCTTATTACACTTGCTCTTTAGCAATATGAAAGATGTATTTAGCTATGGCCCTCCATACATAGAGTTTTAAGTAACTCTTTCAATGCAGCTTTCCATCTTTCCAGCTGAATACAAAAATCTTAATGAACACCCCATCCATAGGCAGCAGTTGGTAAGGAACAGGCCAGCAGAGGTACAAAAGCAGCAAGTCAGAGCAGACTGCGCACTAATTGCAGACATATTATGCCTTATTGCCAGGGACAACAGCTTACAGCAGGAGACAGAGCTCCAGACGTGGGTGCCAGCTGGTTCCCAGTGGCAACGGGCTTCTCCAGGATGGAGGGGGAGGTTGTATGTTCTGCACCACCCCTGCATGGAGCGGTGTCTGCTCACCTCAGGAGCCTTCGGTTCCTCAGAGAATTTCCTCTCTCTGGAGAGATCTTCAGCTGTGTACTCCTTGGCATTGTCTGTACCTAAGAAGGGAGAGTCCTTTTAGCAGCCTTAAATCAAAACCGCAATGATAGGAAGAACAAAGCAGCAGGTGAGTGAAGTCAGGGAGCTTTCCTGACAGCACTGTTGGCCATAAGCCAGTTCACAAACCTTTCTCCTTATCCTTAATAAAGATGGAAACATCCAATTATTTCCCTTTGCCAGGTAACAGATATTAGGGGATAAAGTTTTGATTTGGTTCCTAGATTTTATCTTCCTTTCCCCATCCTATACAACTGGGAGAAGAACATTTCTGTAGACCCATGGTGCAGTTCCAGCAAGCAGTGCCCTAAAAGTTCAAATCACAGAGTTCAGCAACTCACCATCAGCTTGGACATGGGTGCATGAGACTCCTGCTTTCTTGCTGTCTGTGGCATCCTCTAACGCAGACTCCCCAGCCACACTTCAAGGATATCAAGAAAAGTACTTTAATTGCCATGTTACAGACAAGAGTTTCAAAAGGCACACAAAGGCACAGGCTGGGGTCTAACCTATTACACTCTCCACTAAACTCCCACATCAATAAGCTACTGGAGGTGGTATTTCAGGCAAGAATTTGGGAGAAATAAATAAAAATAATGTAGAGTGGGTGTTCTAGAATGGATTCAGAAGCCAAATAATCTGGACAAGAAGGTTACAACTGATTTTTTGGTTAGCTGCCCTCTCCTGCAAGAAGCCTAAAGGGAGTTAAGTTCATACAAGAAATATTCTTAATAAGATCTCTGAGCGTGACTGGTGACCTGTAGGTAAATTGCATCACCTGGACAGCGCTCCTGGCTGCTCTGTGCATGAGAGAAGAGACCTGTCAGAACTGAAGGAGTTCTCCATGGTGCCTCTACAGGGATTTCACCGTATCTGCCTGTTCTATTCATACCAGTCATGTTTCATTTCAGAGTCCCTACAGCTCTGCTTGTGGGGGAAGTGAAACCCTATAAGATGCAAATCAGAAGTGCCTTGCTTTGTTTTATTTGGTATTGGTGATCTGCTAAGGAGAAAAGCCCTCCTGAGGGGACTATTGAGAATAAACGTCTGACTTCCAGAGGACACAAAGCGTTCTCTGCAGTCTCTTTCTCCATCCCCTATTTCTCCGTCAGGACTAACTTTCCACCATGACTTGACTGTCTGCTCTGAGGGCGGCTCAAATTCCCACCTGCTGGTGTCCTTCTGCCAAGAGGGAGCAGCACCTTCTGCGCCAGCAGGACAGGCGATAGCGCAGGTACCGCATCCCGTTATCCGAACACACGCACACCGCATAATTTATCAGATTGATAAGTGATAATGGAACTGGGTTACACGGCTATAAATATGCAGCAGGGTTTGGGCACTGCAAACACGAATTAAACAAGAGTGACTGGCATTAACATTATTTGTCAGGTGCTGCCAGCAGGCTCAATGCTAACGGTACCACACACAGATGGTGCCAGCACTCAGGGTGAGGGTTTGCAGCCTGAACTGCAAACCTAAGGAGCAATCTAAGGGAGCAAAAGCCACCACGAGCATGATTTAAAGAAAAAATGGTATTCTGTGGGTACTTGTCATGCCATGCTAGAAGTGGGTGTTCAAGGAGGATTTGAAGATGATGAATGCTTTCTGCACTGGAATGAGGATGTTGTTCCAGGTGTACAGATGGTACATAGGAGCAAAGGCAGAAGTGGGAAAAACCTGAAATGAAGAAGGAGGCTGGTATTCCTGGCTAAAGGGAAATGGAACAATGAAGCATGAAATACAGTTTATGACATAGATGGGGGGAATGCCCTTGTCATCTGTGAAGGGCAGTATGAGAACAGTAAACTATTTTTCTCACAGATCCATCATTTGTTCATTGGAAGATACTAGAAACACTTCAAAAAAAAGCTAAGGAATAATCTATTCTAGGTAAATACCAGCCATAATATATGCATCAAATCTGGCAGTCCCTAACTGCAGCTTAGGAAAGAATTTTCCTAATAGCTGGCTTGCTGCAGCAAGAGCTGTCACTCCTCAGACTTGATTCTTGTTTTCAGTGCATGTAACAGGACTTTGATTAATACCCTGCTAAATATTAATGTAATTAAAATTAAATTAGCTTTGGCAAACAGATTAACAAAGCATACACTCAAATGTATTCGACCTAGCTTTAATTGAATTTATTCACTTCCTTGTTAATCAGAGTCCATAACTCACGATGGTCCCTGAGCACACAATATTTATCACCCTTTAATGTTTTACTTTGATGTTCAGATATTACCTTGATCATGTCATCCTGGAATATTCCCCCTAAAGCTATCCATTAATCTGTAATCTACAGATGGGAAACAGTGAGGTGAGGAAACTTATCCAAGAGCAGGCGGTGAATGCCTAACAGGGAAGGTAAGAGGACCCAGGAGTCCTGACTCATCGTCGTTAACATATGTTGGAGAATTCTCAAGTCAGTGCCTACAGAAATCTGTATTCACTCCCTCCTCTTCTCCCTCCACACCAGCCAAGGGTGACAGTTCTGGGAGAGGAGCAGCCCGGTGCAGATGGCACCGGGAACTCCGCAAGGTGCCTTCCCACTAGATGGCAATGCAGCCCTGCCTGTCCCTGCCGCACCCTCGGGAGGCCGGGAGAGCCGGGATGGGCCTGCCAAGGCCAGTCTGCCGTGCATCCCTGGGGGATAATAGGATTGCCTTTGTCTATTTTTACCCAACGGACAGAGATACTGGCAAGGCAACCTTTGCAGAAGGGATACAGAACTCAACGCTCATGGATACAGGCTTGGATACTAGGGAGCATTGATTCCCTTTCCTTTATCATTTCTCCAACTACCCTCTCAAACACCTGCTGTAACCTAACATATTCCAAGGCTTTCCCTTTCTGCCCATTACACTTTTTTGATATTTACAGAAGAAACTCAGAGAAATACACCAGAATAGAAAATAACCTCTATGCTTCTTACAAGACACGAGCAAACTCAGCTTTGTTGCACATTTAGATGAGCTGCATCTCTCATTTTTCATTCTCATAATTGGATCACCCCTTGCAGAGACCCCATAACACCCAGTATCTCATCAAGCACCACAAGGTTTTCTGAACTGTTCACAAGCATCTGAAATACCTCTTACATGCCAGACATTAGGCCAACAGAGTATACAGCCCTAATTATCAGAAAATAAAATTAGACAATAATTCTAAACTCAGTAACTACCTCAATACCCCATTCAATAAATACCTCTTCAGTCTTTTTGCTGCAGGCTCAGTGTTCAACACAGACTCGGTTGGAGTTCTTGGCTCTGCAGGAACACAGAATGAGATTTCCTTAGCAAAACAGACCATGCCACCTTGAGCGTGTTCCATTATCTGAATGGTAAATGCCAATGAGGCTCTCAAATAGAGAGAATAATAATGTCAGAGCAAATAATACTAAATACTTGCTTATTCTGAATCTATGAGCTGCTCTGACAAGGTTAGACAATGACCTCAAATATTTCAGTTTTATTGCAATGTCACTGTATGAGGTGTTGGTCAAAAAAAAGAAATCTATGTTCGTATCTGCTAAGTGGGTCTCAGTCCTGTACCTAAGTGACAACAGCCATGATCATGGGAACATTGATATAAGCCAAGGTGGCACATCTACCTGACAGCAACCAGTTAATAAGACAGCTTTCACTGCTGCATGTTCCCTGGTCACAACCTCATCAAAGCCTGCAGTTTTAAATCACGCACTCTTCAGTCAGAGATGACATTCCCACATCTGTGTTGTATCTGACATTAAGATATTCAGTGCCAGCAGTTTCTGTTTTGACAACTGGCACCAGGACTTTCAACTCATCTTTTCCTTAGCACGCTGATTGTAACTAGTTCTGCTTGATGTGTTTGGCTGCATGAGATGTTGACTTCAGCACGGGTAAGGCAATGTGGAAGCTTTAATTTCAGACCAGTTTTTTCCCCCCATCTTAAACAGCTCAGTGTCAAAGGGACTTCTGAGAGGCCTCCATCCAAGAGAAATGGGGCAGGATCAAAAAAAAAAAATCAAAAATATTCAGGTAAAAGTACATGAAGCACATAGCAGAGGGCTGTCACAAGCAGTTCAAGTATTTACAGTTAGAGAAAAACATAGCTGATTAAGCCTAAAATCATCTCCAGTTTTTGCTGCAGGACTAGTCAAAAGAAGTTTATCATATTTGCAAGCAGTTGTTTCACTACAGGCTCCCCCTTACCTGTGGATGGTGAGGAATTGTTCTGCTCTGACCCTGCTTGCATTCCCTCTGGAATTTCCATTTTCTCATCACCTTGTGTCTGAGATGAAGAACCAGGATCTAGTTCCCGCTTCCTGTCAGGAGCCCTCTGGAAGTCCTGCAATGGACAGAGAGAGTCACTGCCAGCTCTTAGTCCTTAACACACACTGCCTAAAGCACCAGAGTTTTACTGTGGGGCAGGAACAGGAATTCCAGCACATAATGGAAAGGAATAGATGGTTTACAGTGGACTGCCCCACCTAAGGCGAGTTTACACGGCCAAAGAGAGCAAGGCATTTCAGTTCCACAGGCAACCAGGACATGTCCCCAGTGCTTTAAGCAGCAGCTGTAGGAAATCCAGCTGCTTGCAGAGGGTAGGGTCATGATAGAGGAACTCTGGTAAGAGGTGCATGGGCAGGGAAAAGGATAATCCAAAATAATCCCCCTTCTTTTGACTCTAGAGGACAGCCCAAAAGAGCAAGTTTACCTTATGCACTACACCTTTTTAACAGAATGGGATGAAATATGCCAAAGCTAATCTAAGAAGAGGCAACTAGCAGTCAATCCAATAAACATTTCCAGGATACAAAAGAGGTCTTAATGATAGAAAGTGAGAAAGGTTTCTACAAAACAAGAATTATAGATTTTACAAAACCCACAAGGACAAAAAATGACTTTGATCTTAAAAAGCGGGAGAACAGCCCAAAGAGGCAGAGTGTCCATAGCAGGAGCCAGTTATTTGGGAACAACAAACTGCTTCGGAACAGCAAAGCACTTAGCCAGGATTTCTTCTGTTGTAATTACTTTTAAGCTGATACTTCTAAAGGCTCCTTTCAGATCCTTGGTTTAAACACTTCTATCATGGGGAATTCTCTCTCTTGGGCAAGTAGTGGCAAGAAACCTTTGCATCATAAATGTAAATAAATGTAAAAGCCTTTGGGATGGAATGATTTCTGCATTTCTGTGTCAGCAGCATGGCACAAAACATTATTTTCTTTGTAAGGCTCTCTCCCTTCTCCTTTGTACTCCACCTACTACACAGTCAACAGCTGCAAGTGTGAAAGGAGCACAAAGCTCCCCCGCAGTTGGAAACCACAATCGCACCTTGCGGAAGGTCCGGTTCTGCCGCTGGAATGGGAGGCTGGGGAAGCCCAGCCGAGTTGGTTTTAAGGAGACCCCAACAGGTGGTGGTCCCAGGAGGGAATGTCTTGTAGCCTGAGGGAAGAACTGCTGCAGTGCTGGCGCTGTCATGTTAAATCCACGCAGGTTTCCTATAAATGCAAATACAGCATTTCACCACCCTGTGCTGTGCAAAGGAGAAAGAAAATCTTCCACCTGAACAAGCAGCAGGTAGAGGGGAAGGGCCCCTCTACACATGACCCTGTCCTTTACTAGGCACTGTATAGGTGCTCCGTGCTCTACCCTCTTCAGCACACAGAATGATTTGATGTGATAGCAACCATTACTATGGATCAGGCTATTTAATTATAATTGTCACTCCAGGCAAAGATCATTAGAGCAATTATTTGATCTGAGCACATTAGCACTTGTGTTTGCAACAAACAAGGTCTCATTTTACAAAAAACTCTCTGTAAAGAAAAGCAAAATTCACCCCACATTTGTGCAGCTTACTGCCCAAACCATAGCATGGAGCTCTTTAACACAAGCCACTAACAGCATTTCATTTAAAACACCACCAAAGTTTTTCAAAAAATCCCACAGTCCTCTCTGCCACCTGGTTGTCATGCAAGCTCAACATGTCAACCTCAGCTCTGACACTTGAGACTCTGCCATTTCCAATTATAATGCTCTGCTTTCTGAACAGTTCAGCATCCACAGACTATTAATCAAGTCTCAAAAATTTCTTCTGAAGACAGTCCTTGTCACCCCATTTCAGGGGGGAAGGGAATAGAGGGGCCCAGGTGCCTCAGCTATACCCTCAGAAAACATCCATCATTCAGGGAACCTGGACTTAAATTGCCATTTTTTCTCGCTCACTTGAATTAGTGCATACTCCAGCCTTTTAGCAGCTGTCAAAACAGGACAGCAAAGTTTGGAAACAGGCATCCAACATCTCAAAAACCAAACTACAGTGTTAAAAGCCTGCAACACAATAGGAAATACTCCCTATGTTTGTCTTCAAAAGCAATCTAATCTATTATTACTTCCCATATATAATCCCTTACTGTAAAAGGGCATAGCTATATTAAAAAAAAATATCTAACACAAGAAATCATCATCTGCTCTTGGTTTGATACCTTTAAAGAACATCGGTTGCAATTTGAAGTATTTATCTTTTCCTATTCCCACTGCTGAAGCCACACACGGCCAATGAATTATTTATGCTGATGCTTCCCAGGGACAGAAGTGGCACAGCATCAGATATTCTTACATGTAACCCAAACCTGAATGGCCAAAAAATTCATATCACTAAACAGGGCCACATTGGCCATTGGCAACCATATTCCATGTTACCTGTGGCTACCTGAGGTAGGTTATTGAGAGAAGTCACAACTCCATGGGGAGGTGAAGAGGAGCAACACTAACACAAAGTGCATGTGAAGTGCTCATTAACATATCTTATCCTGCTCTATTTAATTAGTCCCAGGTCCTTAGCACACTATTTAAATACAACTTCTCAATAAAAGATTCAGGGGAAAACGTCAGCTGACTGCAAATGTCTCTAGAAGGAGCATGGCTGACTGAAGGCTGGAGTCACAATTTTTCCTGACAACAATATATGTACACTCATCTTCAGAGCATGGCTTGTCCTTTCTCACTGTCACTTTCCCTTCAACCTGAGAGAGATCTGTGGAGAGCCACTGGAGTCACTAGAGAGCCCTCTCGTTAAATGGGCAAGAGAGAACAAAAGGAGAGTTAACGACATGCAGAATAAATCTTTTTTCTTCACATCTAGGCATGATTCACAGGCAAGGTAGAAATTGCAGGCATTAATCTAGACTAGGCACTTGAAAACTATCCCAGGTACCGATTTTCTGTGTTGAAAAGGATTGTCAGGTTAAGACATGAGCAAAAAATAAAAACATACCTTTATTCCTATTATCTTTACATTAGTAATGCTATTATTAAGGCAGCTTCATAAATTCGTTTTGAAAACACAATAATAAAAGGAAAATCCTTTGGAAACACAGTAATGGAAAGACAGAGATATTACCCACCATAGAAATTACCGTCATTTCAGGGAATCAAAATGTCACAATGCAATTTACACCCAAAACATCTCCTACCTCAATAAACTGTATTTGTTTGTACTGCACTAAGTTTGGACAAAGACAAGAATCTACTGCAAACAAGGTTAGTGCGTATGTAATAGGCAATTAAATAAATGGCCTTAACCTTGTAACCAAGAAAGACAAACAAATAATCAAAATCTCAGTATTTTATCTAAATATATTGATGAAAAAATACTCGCTCCATCAAGCCTAAATGGGAAGGCATGTATTTAGTATCTAACCTGATACCTCCTAGTGCTATTCCCAGTTGTGAACAGTTGGGCACATGTGGTTTTCAACAACTGAAGAACCTCTGTTCTGAGGACTACGGACTAATTTAAAGAGGAGGGGAAAAAAAAAAAGACAATAAACAGAACTGCCAAGTACAAGAACTGCACTGGTTCAGCAGGAAATAGCCATGGTATGGTTTCAGTCCAAGAGGATGATTAAATAACTCCAGTAAGTAAGCGTTTCCCATAACGACAGTACCTTGCATCTGCTGCATGAGTAAGGCCCGCTGAAGCATAGGATTGGCATTGAGCAGCGACGGCTGATTTGTTGCCCGTAAGCTCAGCATCTGTTGCTGCTGCGGTGGCGGCAAACCCCTGGAAAAAAGGCATCAATCATGAGAACCCAATAAAAACTGTACCCTTCCATTCCAGGCACTTAGCAAGTATAGAACAGGGGAGCAAACGGCTGAAATGCTGATATACATGCATGAAAAGGCACCATGCACTGGAACTGTATCCTCTTTCCCCCACTCTCCTGGAATTTCCAAAGCTGACAGATTGTCTATCAAAGAATTTGAGGTCAGAGACAACTCCTTAGCACCAATCCCACATAGAGCCTCCCAAGCAGCATAAAAAAAGCCCAGGAGCTGACTGCGGTTCTACAGAATTATGTAGCACCCGTCAGGAGAAATGAGTGATCTAGATCAGCAGCTACATTTAACACGACAACAAAAAAGTTCTAAAAAACAGGGAGTTTTCGCAGTAGCTTAGAGCTCATTTTCCCAAAATCAACACCTCCCACACGGAGCCAGACAGGTCAGAACTGTCAATGGTGCCCCCTAACTGCAAGAACCAGATGGAAAAATAAACCACGGCCTTCATATTTAAAACACGAGGAGGAAGAAGCAGCAGAGAAGAACTCTCCAGTTCTAAGGAGGGTGGAGCAGACGTGAGAGAAAAGTCTAAGGAAACTGGCAGGCACTTCTTCAGGCGATTGCAAGGTCAGGCCCACCTCTATGCACGCTGCTGACACAGCTAAATCTGTCAGAGCTGAAGAGAGGTACAAACACGGATGGAAATATCCACCCTGACAAAAAAACCCCAACCACTTTAACAGAATTCACAGCAGCTCATCTTCACATTTGCTGCTCTAGATTGTTCTAGTCTCTGAGCCGAGATATTTATACCACAAAAATCATACTTTTAAAGGTGTAAGATGCAGCCGTGCTATCTAGCAGTCAGCCCCTTACTGGCATTTCAAGTGCAGCTTTTTTTATAGTATAAAACATATAAAAATGGTAAAAAGATTTGCGGGTTCATATTTCTAGTAAAACAGAAAATTTCCCACGCTTATCTCAGAGACAAATGCCTTATAAGGATAAAGTAATACAATAATTCTTTAAATAACGAATTAACTTTCTTCCTAAATTCACATCCCATTGCTTTGAATTTGCAAAAAATAAGGTTTTAAAGATAATAGTAACTGCAAATAAATGCATCATTTCGAAGAATTTGTGTCGGTTCTACAAATCTCAGCTCATCGGGGACAACTGATCACATCCAAGTCGTTTTACATCTTACATTTTTTAGGAAAGCCGTGGTTATTTTCTGGCAAGTGTCCTTTCTCCTTTCACAAACAAAACATGTTTTTTCTCCATCCCCTCCCTGCCCCACCGCGCTCAGCCACAGCCTAAGCCGCCGGTGCCACTGCAGAAATAAGTTAAATCATCGCACCCAGACCAGGAGACCCAGACAGAGAAAGCAAATAAATAGACAGTTTAAGTTCAACAATAAAACAATACAGTGCTCGTGTCTGCTGAGGGTGGCTCTGCTGTGTTTCTGCAGGAGAAGGCGTTTTCCCTGAACCCCGGCTGCCCTGCCCGCCCCAAGGGGCGACGCTCGGCTCGGAGCATCCACCCACCCACCCACCGCTCCTACACGGGCTGCCCGGGTCACCCACGGGCTCTCGGGGACTGCAGCCCCGGACGGCGGACAGGGATCCCCGGAGCGCTGAGGGGACGCGGCAAGACCCCACAGGGGCCGCCGCCCTCCCTCCCACACCTCCGGGCCCCTCGGTGCCTCCAGGCTCTGCCCCGATCGAGGCCCGCGCCCCCCAACCCTCGCCCGCCTCCCTTTGTCGCCTTCCCCACCAGGGGAGGGCAGCCCCGCACCAGCCCCGTCGCGGCGAGGAGGGACGGAGCGCAGGGAGGCGGAGGAGAGCGGTCCCCCGGGACAGGCCTCGGATCCCCGGCCTCGCGTAGCGGCGCTTACCGGCCTCCCTGCTGCGCCGGAGGGTGGTGATGGTGCTGCTGCTGCTGCTGGAGGAGGTGCTGGAGCTGCAGCAGCTGCTGCTGGAACTGCTGCTGGTTGAACATGTCTGGGGAGCCCCGAGCGAGGCGAGCCTGAGACAAAATACGGGAGGGCGAGGGAGGCACCGGCTGCGGGGCTGGCGCGTATCAGCCCAGCAGCCATTGAGCAGAGGAGCCGCCGCGGCTGCCGCCCATTCATTCACTGAGCCGATCCCCCCCTGCTGCCTCCTCCTTCCCCCCGGGGTCATCGCAAGCGGCAGCCTGTGGAAGAGGTTTCCAAACCCCACCTCCCAAAACCCGCTCCCACCCTCCCCTGCCCGCGGCGCCCGCGGCCCTCCCCGCTCCTCGCGGCGGGGCCGCGCCGGGACCTGCAGCCGCTTCCCGTCCCTTCGCCTCCTCGCCCCGCCGACACTCACGGCGCAGCCCGTGGCGATCACCGCTCCCCGCCCGCCGCCTCCATCTTCCCGCCGGGGACAACAAGCACCTGCCCGGCCCCACTCTCCGGCCCAGCCCAGGCGGGAGGCAGCTCCTTGGGCAGGGCTGCAGGACACGGCCGCCCCCGCGGGGCTGGGGTTCACTCCCGGAGCCTCCTCTCAGGTCGCCCCAACCCGCAGCACCTCCATCCCTCATTCCCCGCGCTGAGGCGGCATTGAGGTCCCCTGTCCCTCGAGAGGGCTGGGAGGGAATGGACACCATCTGCCCAGGGCTGGGCAGGGAATGGAATAAACTGCTGCACAGGAGGAGCAGATGGCTTCCAACAGCGTGGGCTTTCTGCTCTTTGTTTTTTGTTTTTGTTTTTTGGGGTTTTTTTCCCTTTTTTTTTAATAGTCCAGGAGAATCTTTGGTAACCATCTCACTGAGAAGATGGAAAACACCCAAAGCAGCCTCTGGCCATTTGCTGTGGTCCCATCTTGGCAAGCCTATCATGAGAACCTGGAAGAAAACAAACAGGGACTTTTGCAATATTGCTCTATGCTGTAGATTGCGATGACTTCTCTAGCAGGTCCACCCCCCACACCTTTTTTTTTTCTTTCTTTTTCTTTTTTTTAGTGGGGATTGGCAGGGGGTGGGTTTGCAGCAAAATCTTTCCTGCAGGGCCTGTTTTCCATAGCAAAATTATTTTAAGCGCTTTCAGTACACACAGCCTCTCTATGAAAATATACTGTGACTGTCATTTCTTCTTATGCTAAACCTCACAAGGATAAATATGCATTTCTGCTCCTTGCTATCCTAGAGAATCCATCCTGAAATAATTTACTTTATAGTCTTTTATTCATGCCAGTAAAAACTACTTGATTCATTAAAGTCCTTGGAATTGATTTTTACCTGAAGCATTGTAAGCTGAACACGGACAGTTACTGGTGATATAGTTATCATTAATAATTTTCAATGCAGCAGCATATGTTGATTTTTTCCTTTGGGCCTTATTATACCATCCTGATTTTACAATAATCAGTTTGGAGATGACCATCCATATTAATCAATGATGGGCTCTGTTCATGTCCAGAGTCCTTTATGGCAGTCTGCACAGAGAAAATGCTTTTCTGTTAAGCAAGACAACTTAAATGTCATCCTAGGGAACACACACATGGAGCAAAAAACATGCATGGAATCTTTTAAAAATCATTTTGTATAGTTCAACCTCTGCTCCTGTAATCGTGCTGTTAGAGCAGCCACTGGCCTGGCTGGTTTGCAGCAGTGGGGGTAAGGGTTAATCCTATGATCCTGGTACATAAATTAGCCAGACCTGGGAAAGGCAGAATTCAGATTGTATTGATAAATGTAAATGTGAAAATGATGTCCTCTGTTCTTAATTCTACAACTAAAGGTCTTGTAAGTATTCTTTGTTTGTTACATTTGGAAATCTACAAACCACTATACTAATGAAACATTGTAGTAACTAAGTTTCTTCACTGTTAGATTTTACGTTCTGACATAGTCTAGAGGCTCCCCTCATAGACTGGGCTTTTCTCTCTGAGGTCCTACATACAAATCATTAATTAAACAACATTTTTGGATTTATAAACAGTCCATCATTGTACTGCCTTGAACACATATCTGACATGGATTTAGTCCTGTGCCTGCACAACACAAGACAGGACTAGGGTTGTAGGAAGCAAAGAAAGATGTGCTGCCCCATCAACCTACAACCCAAAGACGGATTTCAGACATGCCTTTATGTCCAAGTGTGAACACCACACCTACCAGAGAGGGTTTAATTGAATACAGAAGAGAAAGCTCCAGATTCAGGTAATCACACAATTTAGTTTGAAAGTCATACTGAGATACAAGGGAATTGCAGAACATTGGGTTAGGATCCTTTCTTTCACTACAAGCAACAAAACAGTGTGTCAGGCTGACAACTCTAAGGTGCTGTAAGTGCCCAATGATCATTGGTAAAGAGACCTTGACCTCACATCCACTGACAGTTGTTTTTTCCTGCAAGAAACATCTCCCTTTCAATAATTGAGCAACTCACTACTCAGTGTGCAGTGGCAAATCAGCTCATAATGGGAGAATACACAGAACCTTAAAAAGAGCCACAATGCAGACTACAGCATCATCACTAAAAACAGCCCATGTATCCCCTAGGCTTGGGAGTGCCTCACTGGCAATGGGAGTGAATGAGAGAGAGTAAGATTTAGAAGTTCAGGGTAAGAGAATGACCCAGAAAGTATCCTGCAATGCAGAGACTATAGTCAGTGGAGTTGTTGGATCACGACTGTAAGGCAACCTGCACTACACCTCTGTATGATTTGATCAGGGTTATGAAATTTGTTGGCAGATAAGAGGACAGAGTATATGAATGCTTTTTATTCAGGAGCTGGATTGTATCACACAGCCAAGTTTTTGCTGGGCTATATGAATTTTTTCCAGGGACTGGATCAGGCATGCAGATAACCAGAGATTTCTAATTTCTAGCATATGACTGCACTGTGCAGTTTTATGTTTTAATTTTGGCTTTGAAAAAGACTTGGTATGCAACCCTTGGTGAAGGCACACTGCTTTTGAAAACCCAAGTTTTCTCAGTGCCTATGACAGCACCAACATACTGCGGTGCCCACAATTTCCTCTGCAATCTGCAAGGATGGTGGTATTACTCATCCATTTCACCAGGATATAACTAGTTCTCACCATAATGTATTTAAGCCTCACAAACTTATTGGAGAAAAGGCATATGGAGCTTTAAAGTACTTCCTTCTCCCAGTTCGGGGGCCTATCTATTGAAAGAATGGGTCGAGTTTCACCAGACATGCTCACAACAGCTGATATTAGTTACTGGAATTACAGTGTTTTCCATGTCTGTTTTATCTGGAGGATGACTGGATTCACACGACATTTCAAACCAAAATGATCTGTGCATTAAAGGATGTTTTCCCTCATCCTTTGTAATATAGTTCTAGAAACCTATCTCTGATATTTCTTGATGGGCAGGACATGCCCACAGGAGATACAGTTTTTATATCCATTTTACCACATGGTCAATCAGGTCCTATTAGTGATTTTCAGTATCACAAGGTAAAATATATACCAGGAGCTATTTTGTGACATCTCACTGGATGCAGAAAGCACAGAGAACTCAGCTTTGTTGCTCTTAAAATATTAATTTAAACTCACATTGATGTGCAGATCCCATTCTTAATGGAGTATAACATTCAGCTTATTTCTTTCCTTATGTGTACTCTGGCTTCTGGGGAGTCACACTAACAATAATACTGTCCTAGTATCTCATACACTAGATTTACCTTTTTTCACCTTTTTGGGGGGACTTGCACACCAATTCAGTTGAAGTACAGAAGATGAAGAAGCATTTCACTATGTTATTCTACAAAGAAAAGCTTTATATTTGAAAACTGAAAAATTTAATGCTGCTTTTCTTTTAAATAGCTTTTGCAATTAAGAGGAACATTAGAAATCACCTTTTTTTCTCTGAGCAATGGTACCACAAGATATCAATGATGTTACTGTGCTACCATTGCTACTATTGTAGCACTTTATAGTACCTATAAAAGAGATATTTAAGCATTTTCTATCTCTATAGGCAGCTTTAGATAGTTATAGAAATTTAAGAGGTTAATTTTAGTTAATATTTTTAACTATTCATCAACTGTCATGTAGTCTTAGTATGGAAAATAACAATCTGTTATTGTTATTGGGCCTGTTTCTTTTTGGAACTTTTAACCTCTGCTTTTTAACATTCAATTTAAATTCTTACTTGTGTTTATAACCATTTTTAGGAACCCAAAAGGCCAGAATTGTCCACTTCAAGACCTGCAGTGAAATATTCTAAACATTCACACTACCTGGAATCAGCAGAAACAGTTTGCAAGTAACTTAGAGACTCATAAGCTAATTGCATTCTACATTTTTGCCTCTGTTTTTCTCTGAGGACTAGATGTGTTATTTTTGCAAGGGCAAGGAATGAAGGACAGAATCCAGCTCTCAAACGTCTATTTCTAATTATGCTAACTAAACTGGGAGTCCTATTTGCATGAGGCGACAAAATCAGCATACACCACTGTCGTTATGTTGATAGCCATACATAGAAACACACATATGCTTGGCCACATGCGTTTTTAGGGATTCATGTTAAAGTACATTCAGAAACATTTATAGCAACAGGGGGGAAGGGGAGGGGAGGAAATCTTTAGTCCCCCTTGTTTTTCTCTGCTCACATCTTCAGTTTTTCTACTAAGATAGATTTTTTTCCTATTCATTCCAGTTTATAAAATTCCTTTTGTTTTTCCTGCTCTATGTGCTACACGCTGTTGCATAAGTCACAGGTAGGAGGTATTACAGAATCAAAAGGTACGTTTGCTGAGAACATCCTTGCAACTCGGTTTGTGGCAGGAGAGAAAATGGAAGGCTCTAGGAGCGATTCTGAGTGCCTGCAGTTCGCTTTTTCATCAACGGGAGGTGTAGGTTTGTAAAGCTTCAGAAAATCCAAGCCTCGCTGTCTCGGATGCTGGTTCAGTCCGTCTGGGCTGAGCGGTTGCAGTTGCTGCAGAAGCATTCAGACTTCCCACTGTAACTGAGTGTTTAGGGTGACGCTGCAGGCAGACACTGGAGCTCATTTGCTTACAAATATCTCTGCAGGATAAAGAAGCTGGAGCAGATTCCATGCATCTCTCAGTTTTACACCAATATCTATCCATGTAAAGTTTGCCAGTATTTCTGCATGTTTTACCACTTCCATCATTCCTTTTGTTCCTTTCTTGTGTTCCTGGAGAGTACCCTATTAGCTCCCCTCATCCCTCCTGTCCAGTTTTGCCCTTTAGGACTTCAGTTAGGTCAAAACCCCCCATATATCCCCGAAAGGACCACATTTCCTAAGAACTAAATATGAATTTCACAGAGGAGCAAAACTAGATAACGCAGGAAAGAATACCTGCAAAGAAGTCATGCATGAGCCTTTGTACTTTGAGCTCCTTAACTGGCAACATAAACCCTACTTTTCCGCTCAGTCTCCAACATCAGCTGTTGACATACTGTATTTTCAATAGTCTTTCACAAACATTTCTCAAAGCAAATAGATTAGTTTCATTTTAGCTTTTCCAAAAGAATGATATAACCTGAATGATTATTTCTGGAGCTGACTCATCCAGAACAAAATACCTACTCAGAGTACATGGGGACAAAGCTAAGGAGTCACCCTGTGAGTGAAATCCAGACCCAAAGGCTCCACAGGCTGCAACTGACCCAGAGACAAACACATCTCCATAATTCAGCAGGGACTGATGGCTCTGAACTGAGCTTAATTAAAGCTGCCAGGTCCACAGATGTGGGTGGAACCCCAGATGAGGCTGGCCATGGCCACTGAGAGTTTTTAGTACAGCTGGTAAACTGTGTGAGATGAAGTCACTAGACTGGGCAATCTTTCTCTGTATTGCAGTTGGTGAACTTCAAGTTACAGCAAACTCTGGGAAAAGGACAGTTTTCTTCTTATGATTCCTCAAATAAAACTTCAAAGATCCTCATAGTCTAAAGTTCCCTGAGCTTCAACTCTGATCCAGGGAGGAAGGTGACATCATTATTTGAGCCTTTAATACTCTTCACTCTTCTTTTTGTGGTGACCTCTTACAAGGAGCAGCTATCTACAGAGGTTTTTTTCCCAGAATCCTTCAACATAAATTATCAGAAGGGCTGCAGGGATGCTCAAAGGCCTTTGTCCACAGTCTATATCAAACTTCTTAAGCTTATTTCTTGAGATTTACTGGGTAATTTGCTGAGAGGAAAAAATAGCATTGACAGCCCCCAAAACTGCCCACGTATGCCCTACAATGGTGTTACCCGTACAGATGGAGCAGCTCCCTTCCCTTCCTTCAGGGTTCTTACCTGCACACTGGTGATGTGTTAGAGCATGAGCCAAATTCATCCTTCACCATGGTTGCCTCAGTTTCTCTGTATGTCCAGGTAGGTATTTTTGCATGGATTAAATTCGATGGACATCTCTGAAACATTCATTTTAATTATTATAACTAAAAAGATGCTGTTCAAAACAAAACAACCAGCTCAAAATCTGTTGCAGTTTTTTTTTTGTATTTCGTTTCCCCCTCCACCCCCATCTCTCTCTGAGCTGTGAATAGGAGTCTTGGGTAGCACGAACTGAGAGGTGTTTGAAATGCAACATTCTACATCCTTCTGAGTCATTGCTAGCCATCAGATGCTTTTTTGAACACTTGTTTTCATTGCTATACTTTGAAATCAAATATGGCCTCGTGTTATATTCTTATTAAAAACCTCTCCCTTTTAAAAACCTAAACCCAAGCTGTTCCCTCTTTATTGCAGACAAGTAATTTTAAAATCTGGGTGCATAAAATGAAGCACCTGTTTGCGTTTGCCTAAAACAAGCCTGGCAACACATCCACTGTTTTACAGCTATAAACAGAAATTGATGCATTTTTCATCTGTGTTTAAATGAAGCAGCAGAATCATAGAATGAGTTGGAAAAACATCTCATTCTAGCCTCTGGCATGGGCAGGGACACCTCCTGCTAGATCAGATGCTCACAGAGTGCTAGGGTTTTTGCAAACCTCCAGTTTAATCATCTCAAGTGTTTCTTGTATTCTGGTGATTTCACAAGTGCTGTCTTCACACAAAGCCCTCCCATACAGGTGCCAGCCCATTGCCAAGTACTGTAAGCAAATGATGGTCTACCGACTGAACAGTGTGGCTGTGAGGATGAAATAGTGCAGGTGTAGTAACCAAGCCATGTGGGTCCTTCGACCAAATTTTACCTGTTCGCTGGCAGCGCTGCAAAGCTGGAGGCAGTGAATGCCACTGTGCTGGTGCTCACAGACAGGTACACCGTGACTGCTGTGGGGCGGGCTTAGCGGCGCCACACACCCACACCGGCTGGGCCACACAGGTGTGTCAACCTGCCACACACAGACACGGCCCCACGCAGCCCCGGGGCAACCTGAACTGCTCTGGTTTTGGGCAGCGAGCCCCGTTCCCAGGTCTCTGGGCACAGACATCAGTGCGGTGCCATCCCGATCGCGGCCCCCTCGGCCCCTCACAGCCGCCGGACTACATCTCCCGGGATGCAGCACGGCGCCGGTACCTTTAATGCCCCCTGGCGGCAACACGGGGCGCTCCACAGGCGCGGCGGGCGGGCTGAGGCGAGCGGAGCCCAGGCGGCGTCGAGCGGGGCGAGGGGCGCGGGCTGGAGCCGCTGCCCACCGGCCCCAGAGCCAGGGAGGGCTGCGGAAAGGGTTAGTGCGAGCTCGCCTGTGCGAGGAGCCGCGCCGCAAACATGGGGAACCGCGGGATGGAGGATCTCATCCCGCTGGTCAACCGGCTGCAGGACGCCTTCGCCGCCATCGGGCAGAATGCCAACCTCGACCTGCCGCAGATCGCTGTGGTGGGGGGGCAGAGCGCCGGCAAGAGCTCCGTGTTGGAGAATTTCGTCGGGAGGTGAGTGGGGGGTGTCCCCGGGGGTGCGGGCAGAGCTGCCGCATGGCCAGCGCCGTGCGGGGGCAGCGCCGCGGGGTCCGCGGGCAGCGCGGTGCGGGAGCAGCGCGGGCAGAGGCTCCGCACGGGCAGCGCGGTGCGGGGACGGGCGCAGGGTCAGCGCGGGCAGAGCCGCCGCACGGGCAGCGCGGTGCGGACACTCCGAACGCGGTGCGGGGACAGCGCGGAGGGGGGACAGCGCTCCGCTCGCAGCCCCTCGGCTCGGCGCGTGTGTGGTGCGCGGGCAGCGCTGCAGGACGCCCGGGCGCTGCGGTGCAGGGGTACGGGGAGGCGCGGGAGGGAGGGCTCCCCGCCTGGGGGCATTCCGCAGCGGGGTCCCCGCCACTGCCGCACCTTGGCGGCCGGTGGGAGCCCCCCCTTGTCCTGGCTGTTACATAACGGAGGGGGCTGAGGTGGCTGTGGGGGCCGGCCCCATCCATCCCCTGCTCGGTGCGGGGCTCAGAGATGGATGTTGTCGCTGCGGGGGGGGATGATGCGGAGAGTGTTTAAGTTTAATCTGCTTCGTCCCCCTCCCCCAGCCGAGGCTCGCTGTCCTCCATAGCGGATGCCATGTCAGGAGCTGCGGGGAGGCTATAGGAAGGACGGGGTTATAGCTCTCCTATATGCACAAATCCCCGGGTGCTACCATTTTGTGATAGGCAATATACTGATGCCTTCCCTTCATGTGACCTTCGCATTCATCATCTGCAACTTGAGTAAATTGCAGACCGCGCTGCTTGGGTGTCTGCTCCAGTGCAGATACACAACACCTGGGGGGGGGGGTGTGGGGGGATGTTCCTCACCTTTTTCCTGGCCTTGTTAATTAATTGTATTAAGTTATGTACAGGGTTTACTTATCAAGGTGGTTTTTTTCTATGCTATGAGAAGCACGCAGGTTTCTGGTGACTTGTCTTAAAGCAGTGACTGCTGATACCTGGTCAGATGCTTGCGTGGGTTTTTCTCTTTCAGCAAACTGCATTTGTGACAACATCTATTGGATCTCGTTCCCCCACCCCCACTTTTTCTTTTAAGCTGTTTGCTGTTGGATGGCTTATAGAGCTTTTCCACTGTCAGAAGGGTCTGTGGTGTGGATTAACTGCTTGTTTACCTGCAAGTAGCCTCCAATTCTGGACCTGTGCAAGGGTATCTTTGAGCAGTGAGTGCAGGGTGTGCTGGGTGTACTGAGAGGAAGGCACAGGGGTTGTATCTGGTACAAAGAAAACATGGTCAAAATAAAAAAAAAAATCTTCTCTGCTATAGATCAAAGAGTTTTGAAAAAATAAGAATATAAAATTTAAAGAGTTTGGCATCTTTTCTAGCTCACTTCCAAAGGTCCGTGCAGTGTATCCCCCAGAGATGCTGGGATCATGCCAAGGGCAGGACATTGCAGAAGCACATTTTACTAAGCCTCAGGTCATAGTCCAGAATCCAGTTGTTTGTCCATAGCCACAGAAAAATAAAAAAAAATCCTGCCACCCAAGTGAAAAACTTGCTGGGCTGTAGCTTTCTAAGAAGGGGAAAATGGATCTTCTGAAATCTTTGAGCAAAACGGGTTCACCTGTTGGCTCTGCTGTTTTCATGCTTTCTAAGTACTGGCAATCAAACCTCATAAATCCTTTTTAGCAGATCTGTGCAGGCATTGCTGCAGTGGTGTCATAGATAATGTAGAGCTGCTGGGCCAGAGGAGGATTTGTTGAAGGAGGGACAGTTGGTGTATTGGGGTATTCTGCTCCTCTCCTTTAGACCAACCACACAAGGAGATTTCCTAATCTTTGGTGCATCTCCAGTGGCACCAATTTATAATTGGGGATTTTATCTACTTGGTGGAAAATATATGAAACCAATTCTGTTCTGTCTGTTTCTGATGACTCCTGTCACGGGAGAACCTATGACCTCACTGTGTCCCATCAGCTTTCTCTCTAGCTGCAAGTTATAGTGCTGTGGCTTTTAGAAAATGAAATAATTAAGGGTCCCCTGAGCAGGAGCTGAGAGCTGTCTGTAGAAAAGCATTTAGAGGAAATAATTGGAGGGGAAATGGAAAATGTCAGTGTGAAGAGGTCTTTCTCCATTTGATACCCCTGAGTGCTGACTAGTTTAGGCTGGTAACTTGAGACCTCTTACCACAGAATGTATGTGTATATGCTGCAAATCCCAATCCTGTTAAAATAGTGTTGGGGCCCTGCTGTAATGTATAGTCTCTTTTCTTTCTGTGTGGGTATTGGAAACCATGATAAGGAGCTATGGAAATAGTACCCAGAATAAGCATGGCTCTTCAGTGTAATTGTGATAGGGGCTGTTTTCTTGTCTGAATAGTCTTAAGAAGAGAGTGTGTGTAGACCTACTGTGTACAAATACAATTATTGCTGTAGTGTGGACATGACATATGTCACTGCTCCAGCTTGATACCAGGATGGTGGTGCAGCTATTGCTCAGCAGCTGCTCTCTACACAATGAATGTGAGTGCTGATGAGTTTCTCTCTGAGTGGATGGAAATCTGTGCAGGAGCAAATGCTGATGTGGTTGGTACTGGCTGATGTGCATGATGCAGACAATTCAGCACAGGGGCTGGAGGCCCCGCCAGGGCTGGTTTCCCTGCTCAGGACCTGCCGGGCTCCTTTCAAATTGTCATCGAGTCACATTTCCCTAACAGGACAGCACTCTTATCCCCTGCCAGACCTGTGTTGTGGCTGTGCAGGGCTTCTGCCCAGGGCTGCTGCAGGCACCTTGCAGTTGCACTGAGTCCCACACTCAAGGGAAACCTACAAGCAGGAATGATGCTGCCTGCAATTGGTGTTTAGTTACATGTCTTACCAAACAAATATTTTTTTCCCTCCTGAATTTGGTGGCTTACTAGTTGCTGCTAATTGCATTTTCAGTGACACTTACTCTGCTGTTAACAGATTATCCAACAGTGCAGAGCTTGTATTTATAATACCAAATGTCAGTGTGGCTGCTATGTGTGCTTTTGCTGCTGGAGTCTCGGCATGGTGGTACGGCTGGTGGTGGTAAAATTGCTGAAGAAATAAGAAGCCATGTAGAAGCCAGACAGGTGACACATCTCTCCACAGACTGGTTTAACCTGGGCCCCAGAACTGGAAGGAAGGTTAATTGGGTGAGCTCCAGGCATTTCCTGTTGGTGTGGTTATAAGCTTGTAGGATAACTCAGGTTGGAAGGGACCTCAGGGGTCGTTTACTCCATTTGTAAGGTGTTGTTACTTCTCTGCTGCCTCCTTTTCTAAATAAATAGGTCTTGGAGCAGGCACCTGTACCAGCAAAATTGGTCTGATAAAAAGAACAAAGCATGTGGTGTGTGCTAATTTGACTTGAGAGCCCAAATGACTGAGGAGGTTGTACGAGACAGCCCACAAGGCTGTTTGTATAATCACCCATGTTCATGCCACTCGTACTTTACCATGTGAAAATAACAAATATGTTTTCTTTAAATCCTATGATCTCGGAGCACTGTTACACAAATCTTTGGATTTCTGGGAGTATTACTGTTATCTGGGCTTTACAAACAGGAAAACTGAAAGCACTGGGCTGTGTTCAGCTGGTTCCCAGAATGTCTGTGCCTTGTGGTGGTGGTGTCTGATCCAAGGCAGGGTGCTGCTCAGCCCTTTTGAGACATCTGCATTGCTCTTCATGGGGAAAACAAGGCACCTCTGACTTCTCCAGAACAGATGGTTTCAGGGGGCTGCTGAGGAGGCAGTGACTAAGGGCTGGGAACAGTGGGTGGAAGGACTTGAATGGAGATGAAACCATCTTGTTTATGATTAAGGGACCTAAGCAGTGCCAAAGTTGTGGAGAGTGAATCAGTGTTTACTTGACCCCAGACCTGAGCTGGGATCTGGTACCCCACAGGCATCTTCTCTTGGAAGCTGTGCACTCAAAATAGGGGTACTTAGCAGTCTGTCACCAGGCTCTGATGGTATATGCTGAATTCCCTGATGTTTGTGTGTTGCCTGGAAGGAATCAGGTGACAGGTGTGGGTCTAAACTCAACCATGTTGAATTACCTTGCCTCTCCTAACACACTGAAGTTTCCACATGGGTAAAAGAGCAGGGAAAATGCAGCACTGCAATGCCTGTGGCAGTGGAAAGGCTAAATACTCATTAGGCATAGCTGCAGTAATTGCTGTGGCAAAATCAGGCACAGGCCTGGCAGCAAGGGTCTCTTTGCCTTTCCATGTCCCATACTGGTGATGCACAGCTAGATCCTGAAGCCACAGAGTTTAGTTTGGCTTCAGGTATAACTTTGAGGAGCAACTTAATACCTTCCACAGCCGTTTAGAGATAGATACACCCCCAAGATATGATTAGGGAGTGCCTTCCTTGATAACCCATACTTTGCTTTGTTATGGAAAGCTTCCCCAGCAAAATACCTTCAGAGACCAACAGCAGTGTTTAGCAACTATATAGAAGTGAAGGATCCTAAAGGGATGCATAAAGAGATACAGATACTTGGCCTGTTCCTGCAGGAAAACTGTTTTGTTGATGATCTTTGTACTTTTAAGTTGCCCAGGCTTCTGCTGCAGTATGTGCTTTATGAGCTTCAGTGTTGAGGACTGAGAGTTGAAATCTTGTTAAAGTCATAGTTACATTATGTATAGATTGGGGATGTTGGTTGTACTGGGCAATGCTGAGGATTGCTGCAGTACTTCAGGAGCAGATTCAAATTTAAACAAGAAGATACATTCACAACATATGCTTTGGCCACAAAAGAGGTTCTTAAGTGTGATTCTTCTAAATTTTTGAGGGTTCTGGTTTGAGATGTGTGCTGGCAGAGAGATAATTAATTGCAAATCGTGGACCTTTAATTGTTGTATGATAAATACATCTGTTAGCCAGTCAAATGCTGTTGTGTATTTGCAGCTGAAAAACTCAGGCGCTGCTTGTGAAGTGACTTAATTAGGGTTGCAGTGGATGGTGCAAGAGCCAGGAGTAGGATTCTGCTGCTTGGAGAAATAAACTATAGTAGGTAAGTCCTTCAAATGGCAGCCAGTCTTTGGTCTCCTGTGAAGAAAATACTTATGTTCATCTTGGATTAATTGGGGAAGGAGGAAAGTATGGAGCATTGGTGGAAATGGGTAATGTGTTACAGCAGACCCCAAGATAAAAGAATTTCACTTAAGAGGAATCTGTAGAGCTCTGAGCAAACACTTGTGGGAGGAGGAATGCTAGAAGAAGATACATAATCAAGTTGTAACATAACATAACATGGATGGCTGTGAGGGAAAGACCTGTGAATCTCAGTGTTCGTAGATGCAGCAGCAGTGTCTGCTTGTGTTTGTTGTCAACTTGTTTTAATCCTATCGGGGTTGGCTCAAATAAGTACAAGTCTAATATTTTTTTTTACTTCCTGCAGCAGTTTTATGTCCTCTGCAGATCTTGCTAGCTGTATCTTTCAGCTTAACTCTTTAGTGATGATCTCGTGCTTCTGGTAACTGCCCACTAGCCTTATGTTCTCTAGAAGAAGGGATCTTTATGGCATGTCTCAGATCATATCAGAATTTACCTAGGGAAAGGAAACCAGCTGCACTCCAGTGAGGAAGCTGGTGCTCAGTGTTGCGCAAGTTGGTGTTTGGACCTAGTGGTGTGTGAAAATGACAGGTTGCCTTGTCATTGCTGGAATTCGTCACCTGATAGCTGACAGATCAGGGATGCTGCATTTCCTTGTGTAGACTCTTCCTTGTTAGCATGATAATCCTCAAGCTGAGAGTCTTAGAACATCTTGAGTTTTTTTGATTAGTACTTACTGTACTTTGAGATAAGTAAATGTGGGTTTTTTTGTGTTTCCTCAGTAAACAGGGTGCAGTGCTAGAAGGCTGTAAAGAGGGAACAGAACCAGTGGGAAAGGAGTCAGAAGCTCCCAAAAGCTAAACTGTCAGCTGCTCCTGTTTTTTAAAACTTGGTGTGCTTATCGCACAGTCAAAAAGTCTAAATAAAACCAGGCAAAGTGAAGATGACCTACTGTTTTTAAAGGGTACTGATTGTTTTCAGAAGTCATTCAATATCTATCTGGGAATACTGAGCCGAGTCCTTGACCCTGACTTTTTCAGATGCTCAGAGCAGGCAGAGCCCTGCTAGACTCAAGTAGATGCTGTGGGAGTCTGTCTGCAACACCTCCTATCTGAGGCAGCTTCTGAAAATGTTATTCTAAGGCAGGAAGTTCATCCCCTTCCTGATCTGGCAAATTCCTGAATGTTCCTACTTTGTTCCTACTCAAACCTACTTCAGGTTTGAGTCTGCCTGTACAAGTGTGAGTAAAAATTCTGTATAAAGTTTTTTTAAGATCAATCTTTTTGAGGAGAAATGAAAGCAGCTTACAACTTAGCATAAGTTAATCAAGAAAACAGTTCTTGCTGTGTTCTAGCTACTGGGGTGAAATTTATTATGATGCCTTGAGCGGTGAATTTATTGGACAAGAGCAAACCCATGTGTGCTCCACCCATGCAAGCCAGTATTTAGTGTTTTGTTTCAGGCAGTGCATGAGTAGCAAAACCAGAAGAGTTAGTGGTGGCAGGCAGTCATCTAGAAGCTTATGGTGTTTAGCCTGTGTGCTCAAGGTAAAATTGGTTTTGAGGTGGTATCTGTCAAAGGAGATTTACTGATAATATGCAGGGCAGACCTATTTTCTTGATATGCTGCTAAAATAAACACCCCAAAACCTTTGAGTGTAATACTTTTTTCCTTCTTGGACTCACAGATCTGTAACCATATGAGTCAGAGTACTGCTAGTTGGGAGGAGAGATGAAATTAAATCTGGTCCAAAAAAAACACCCCAAACTAACCCAAACCTGGAGGTCTAATCATGCATGGTGGGAAAAATAACTTACTGGTGGGACAGTTTCTCATTCTACTTGAAATTTTATCTTCCTGACTTCCAACCTGGTTTTGCACATTCTGATAGAGAGTGGAATCTCATGGTTAAGGAATATTGTCTTTTATTACAGGCAAATGTAATTCAGCTTTGAGGTAAAATTCTGTTCTTTGCTCTGAAGCTAAATTCCTAGCAATTTATTTTTATACCTTTTTCTCCATCCTTAAAGGAGAGGCTGTTGGCATCTCCCATGACATGCAGGAGTATATCATTAATGGACACTTGAAATAACGCTGGAAAAGATTAAGCATAAAGTGATAAACTGTTTTTTTTTTTTTAACAATAAATGAAAACTCTATAAAGATGGCGCTGTGATGTCCATCTGAGCCCTTGCAAAGGCCTGCCTTCTCTCCAGAAGTGTTGTGCCAAGAACTTTAGTTCTCATGGAGGTTGATTTGCTCAGTGTTTTGCAGATTACTTAGGTCTGCTCTGCAGAGGCTGGGTCTAGTGCAGCCACCTTTGGCTGCTGGCATAGATCAGGTGTAGGATTTGAGGAATGAGGGTGTTCCTAGAAAGCACTGGGAGATGAGAGACTGCCCTGGATGGCCTGGTAGCACTTGAATTTTTGAGCATGGTCTTTCAGGGAAGGATGGGTAGCACAGCCCTACAGAGGAGTGAGCCCAGGGTTTTGTACCTAGGGACTTGCAGCAGTTGCATGTTCTGTCAGGTTTGGAGGTGGTCTGCCGCAAGCAGGACTGGTTTTGAAAAACTGCAACAAGTTATTTCTCTTAATCTGCATTTATCTGTGATCCATCTAAAGCACATATCATGCCTATTTTGGGGTGACTTGATTAGTCATTTAGTATTTAGGAGTTTAGTAATGCAAACTGGATGTGTTTCTCCAATCTAACTACTATAGGTACTGGGCTAGCTGTCAAGAGAGGGCTGGGAACATTTCAGTGTTCACTGATGAGCAGGCAAGACTGCATCAAAACACTGTGATAGGCAACTGAGGGCACAATTTAATGTTAGATATTTAAACAATTATTCCAGATGACTCATTGATACTTTGTACTTAGGTCCAGCTTGTTTTCAAAGTCTATTCATGAATATTTTAATAACAGTTGAATATAAAGTGGCTCCACAGTTTTCTTAAGGTGTCTTTAAGTAGATGGGCAGACAGGACAATTAAGTTGCTGGTGTTTGCTTCCTTTATGACCTTCAGGTTTGTCACAGCTCTGAGCCTGGTGCTGACTGCAGTAGATAACTGCTTTGCTTTCCTTCAAGACACAGTACAGGAATAATGAGCCCTGAGTCTGAAATCTTAACAGTGTCTCTGTTTTCTCCAGAGCATCTGACATGGCAAGTTTTGGCAGACCCAGCCATGACCAAATGGAAGTGAGATGGTCCCTGGTTAGTAGCTTCTTGCAATTCAGCATAACATGCTTTTGGAAGCTTCTTGGAAGCAGACGTTATGCAAGCTCCTCAAGCTGTGTCTTGCTGACTGGAAGCAAACTTGCCAGCTTCTGCCATTTTTCTGCAAGTCTTGTGACTTGTGTGGCTTTTCTTAGAGCCCTGGCCGCAGCAATTGAGCGAACAGAAGAGCAGTGTAGCTTTTGTATTGAAAACAGCAATTTCTGACATGGAGGTTTAAGGGTATTTTTTTCTCTAAAAGATGCCGTTTCCCTAAATGCTTCTAGAGACAAGTATAGAGAATTCCAAAACTTCTAAGATCTGCATTGTCATCTCTTCCCTTCCTAAAAATCAGGGCTTAGTCTCAAAACTATAAGGTCTGTTAAAATACTTGTGTTGCAGTCGCAATGAACAATAAATGAGGTTTGGAATAAACCCAGTACCTCATTTGTGACGGAAATGGGAATTGAACAGGAGTCTCTGGGGCTGAAAATACTATTTTAATAATGTATTGCCTCAACACTCTCCTTTAACTCTCCCTTTCCTGTTTCTTATTGCTTTAGGCTGCATTGCTGCAGCTGTGTGGAAGAGTGAAGAGTTAATACAACCATAACAGACGTGGGAAGTGCTGGGCTCCTGTCTGGCTGCTCAGACTCATTTTGGGGCTGAGAAACACTCTTGCTGCAGGAGTGGCTAGTGTAGTATATGTGATGCCGAAGAGAGGACTCAGCCAGTGTTAAACTGATACTGTTGTGGATTTTGGCTGCAAAGCCAGGCAGCATTGCTGTGATGCTGGATAAAAGCTGATCATAAGTTGCAGCTGTATTTCAGAGTAGTTTTTCAGCTGCATTCAGACCCTTTCTGGTATCAATAGGCAGAAGTCTACAGAGATGCTGAGCAGTCGGTTCTCAACATCTGCAAATGTTTTCACAGCACAGCTAACTTACCCTGGAGAGCACTAGGAGAAACTACAGTGTTTCCCTTTTTTTAAAAAATTGAGAATGGAGATCTGGGGATGAGGGAGGCGGTGCTGAATTTCTTAGAACAAGGAAAGAGGCACCTAAAGGCAAAAGTCTTGAAGTCTTTGTTCAGATCTTCCTCTTTGTCTTCCTGCCAGTCTTACATGTGTAAAGATAGAGTAAGTTACATAGGATCTGGCTCAGGGCTCTGACAAATTAACAGACTGTTTCAGCCCCAAGAGGTCTTCCTCATCCAAGTAGTTACAAACCTCTAAAAATGAGGCTTATAATGGCTGTCCATTTGCCACCTGCCTTGCAGCACAGGAACAATTCCCTGTCAGCAGGGGAATACATCTGGTGACCTGTTAGTTCAGAATTAAACCAATAAACAACAAAGCTCTAACCCTCACAGATTTTATGCTGATATTTAGCCTCACTGACTTGTTTATGATGTACTCAGAGCTTACACTGCTCTGGGTCATGATGGGACCCCTTGATTCTGATACATGTTAGGTTTTCTCTCTTTCTGGCTGCTGTGATCTCTTGTGTAATCTCTGGATATTTCTTAAGCTGATTGTGCTTTTACTTTTAATAGCAGCTTCTCTATGAATAGCTGGGAATTGCCTGAGCGTGGTGGTGGCCTTGAGAGGAGATGTGTTGCAGTGGGGTTAAAGCTACGGGTAAGGAGGAGGTTGGTACATTCCAAACTGCAGAATATCCTCAGGGATTGGTGCATGACATGTGTCACACTGCAGAGCTGATGCTGCAGCTCCAGCACTGAAACTCAGGTCACCTCTTCTACAGCTCTCAGCAGAGATCCCAGCAATAAACTTCTTCCCTCTGGGCTGTGCTACTTTGATTTGTTCCTGTTCCTAAGAATTCCTCTGATTATGCCTGTTTGTACAAGATGTGTTTGTTATCTCAGGCCTGCAAACTACCAGGCACCCCAAACTCATTTTTGAGAAAGAGATCCATTTCCTGGATGAATTTGTATAGACTATTGAAGGAATTATATTTAAAGAATGTTTACTGCAAAAGAATAAGTGAGTTACTGCATTGGCACTTGGTATTTTGCCAACTTCTGCTTGGACAGAGTTGAACTCACATTGGATACCTGGAGGGGTAAAAGCAGATGTCTTAGCAATCACTGTATTGGTGGAGTGGAGATACAAGGGAGATAAAATTAGTTAAACCCTTTACTTGTGGAAAATAAGGGAATGGAAGGCTGTAAGACTGGTCTGTCCAAGTCACTAGGCCACAGTTTTGCTGTCAAAATGCCCACTGATAAGGCAACACCTGTTTTGATCTTCCTTTGTTGTTGAATTTAAGCCCAGCCTCTCATGGTCACTGCCCAAATTTGACTAGAGCAAAATGTGCCTTGTGACATGAGAGGTGCTGTTCCACTGGCACATTGGAACCAGACAGGAGGTGAGATGCTCATCTCTTCTGGGACTATTGATCCAATTTTTGTTCTGGTATATTATGAAATGTAGATGTCTTGTGTGGTTTTTTTTAAGTAGAGTTTAATGCTTCTGACTTTGCTCTGCACTAGAGGTGTTTGCAATCAGTCTGCTGGGTCTCTTTCCAGGGTTTTAAGAGCAGTGCCTCTGCACCATGTTCCCAGCCCAATTTGATCCTAATTATATCTGGAGCTGCAGAGGTGCACTGCATAGCAAGGAGCCTGGCACTGTTCCTGCATACTTCTCCAGGCAGAGCAGAGATGTAAATTGGCATCTTTAATTCCCTCTGCAGGACAGCCATGCACTGTGGGCAGTGTGGTCAGGATGCCTGAGTGCAGCATAACTCTGTTACCCCATGGAATTCCGTCCTTCCTGCCTGGCCTGTTGGAAGGGAAGCAGGCTACCTCCCCATTCACAACACACTCTGCCTCTTACTACTGACCTGAGATAAGGTATTGGGGTATATCCATTCAGCTTTATAAACCCACCACCAATGTGTGGCAACTAACAGTGCATCATGGTTTGTTGAGGTACCATCCTTCCTCATGCAGCTTCCGTTTGGGTTTGTGTCTATGGGCTCATCAGAGTGACTTTGCCTTTCCCAATGAACTCTTTCAGTTGTCTGTACCCTTTAAGGAATTCAGGCTCTGGGCAGCCTGTCTCCTTTTCTAGCACACAGTGCTGTCTGGGAGTGGAGGAAGTGTCATGCTGCAGTGATGAAATGTGCCTCCAGCTACGTTTGTTCTTCTCTTGGGTCTTGCAGCAAATACCAGGACTCCAGAGGTGGAGTTTTGACAAGAAATCTAAGATTATACTTAGCCCAAGTATTTGATATCTTTGAATTTGCCATTGTACCTGGTTTCCTTCTCTTAAGGAGAGAAGGACAAAAAGGGGGCTGATAACCCCCCTTTTTATCCAGAGCCTCCATGCGATGAGTCGAGTGAACATTAGTTATTGCTGCATAATGGTGTTTCTGAACACAGGAGAGCCTCTACTGCTGGGCAGCCTTTAGTCTGGACTCAGCTGCAGCCCAGCCAGAGATTAAGACACTGGTGGTGGGAAATAGAAAGGTCAGCCTGCTGCTCGTCAGTCTTAGCATCCATTAATCCTAGGGTGTTATTGTGGCTGTGCTTTCCTATCAGCCATTCCTGTCCCAGAGTTTTAGTGTACAATTTGTCCTTTTGTTTTCTCACAGCTCAAGTTGCAGGTGCTGAACAGGTCATGTTTTTCAAGGCTGCAGCCTTCTGTTACAGCAAAGCCAGGGGTTGTTGGTAGATTTGTTTGTGCCAAAGCAGAGCAGTGTTGCTGCAGTGTTATGACAGATCAGTGCGGCTTGAAAAAGAGGCAAAGGTGCTGGGTCATGGGTTTACCTTTTTGGCGTTAAAAACAACCTGTTTCTTCACTACTGTCGTAGGGACTGAACTAATTTGATGCTCTGGGGTGTTGCTGCTGTCTGGTATTGTCTTCTTGGGGACTGTCTGGAAATTACAGGGAAATTCTTCAGTTGCAGGGAGTTTTTTGCCAGAGTGTACATGCTTTTGAAGTAGCAAAGGGAAAACTTGCTTTTGTGTTGCGATGGTGTAATTTGTGAAAATTAAGCAAGACAGACATAAAGGTCTGGTTTACGGTTTCTGGGTTGGAGCATACATCATACAGTGCAGTATTTCTGGTGTTAGTTTATGGGCTTTTTTTCACATGAGTAAAACCAGCCTTCATTTCCTTTCTCCTGGGATTGTAATTCTTGAAATCAAAACTGCATTTTCCACAAATGTGTAATCCTTACTGCCACATCCATTCAGGATACACCAGGCTGCTTATTCTCTTGAGCTCTTGATATTGTTATGCAGAATCAGTGCTGTGTTATTCTTTACCTTGAATATCCCAAGGCAGCAAACAAAATCCAGGACTTCATTTTCTATTACTCAGAAGATCCTAGAGGAAGCTGCACAGCAGCAGTGCTGCAGTTTTCTGCTCTCTCCAGCCTCTGCTTCCCCAGCTCTGCAGCCTGGAGTCAATGCGGCATTTGCTATAACGGGCAGTGACTTTTTGAGATCAGGCAGTGCACTGTAGGCTGTACCACTCTCTAAATAATTCTCCACAGTAAAATGCAGAGCTCCAAACAAGAAAATGCCTTTTCAGTTTTTTACCTGCAGAAACAGAGTAAATTGGCTCACAAGTGCACGTGAAGTGCTGGAGTATTCTGTTTTGATTTCCCATCTGTGTTCTACGTCCTCACGTATTCTGGACTAACCCATCTGCAGGAAGATAACAGGGAGGGAGCTGGCAGATAACTCAACCCTTCAAAATGGAGGAGGGGAAGAATATTCCTGATTAATTCTCTCACAGCAGAGATGAACTGAAGCAAATAACATTTTGGATGCGATGGTTGGGTTTGTAGGCTGAGGGTGCTTCTTGTTTCTCCTCCAAACTCTTGGCCTATAACTGTAGATACTTGCTTGAAACCTCAGCAGCTTGGGGCTGATGCCCACCAGTGAGGGATGCAGGAGCTGTGTGGACATCAAACTGATTTGTTTCTATGGAAACCGTAGATTTCACCATGTTTTAGGGAAGTAGGAGGGGAATTATTCCCCTGGGCCTGGTTCTGGCTCTCAGATTGGATTGGTTGCTGCACAGCAATTGTAGATAGAGCAGCAGCCCATGAAGGGATTATCTATCAGTCAGTGATCACAATTAGGGAGGGAAGCACGTGGCTCCAATCTGCTCCTATTGTGGGATTCCCAGGGTCACAGCCCTCCATGGCACTTAAAAACAAAGAGTTTAACCTTGGTTACTCATAGCCCCAAAGGCAGGCTGCATTACAGTGCAGGCAGCTGCACCCAGACTCCTCAGTTGGGGTGGCTGAGGAAATGAGCTGTGCTTGTACCTCACCACACCTTTTGGGCAAGAGCTGAAAACTATTTATGGTGTCTACAAGGTGTGGAGGAAGCTGAGATTTTTCAAACTTCAAGTGATGCTTGCTGATGAAATTATTGCAAGTCCAATTTGTTGTACTGCTCTCAGAAAGCCCCAGCACTTGAAGTGCTGTAACTAAGGGTGATGATTTTGAGACTTTTTTTTCAAAAATGAAAAGTAACCTCATGAAAGCACAGAAGGAATCCAAGCGTGAATATGAACCTCAAAAAGGTTCAAATAGGAAGAGTTTTTACTAAACCCCATATATTCTCAATGGTCTGTAGAACTGGGTCTCTTCAAACAGGCCTGGTGCCCTTGTGCAAGATCCCAGTGCTGGTCTTTCTGAAAGAATTAACCAACACCTCTGTATTTCAGGCTCTCAGGTCCTAAAGGCACTTACCTATCTGGGCTCTAGCACTGACTGAGAGGGAGACCTTGTATTTTTAGATAGAAGAAGGCAGACCTTCTGAAAAAAGAAAGGGTAATGCTTGTGTATATTTGAACCTTTGCCCAAGGTGTTCCCTTGTTTCCTACAAATGTAGGACAGGAGCTGTGTAATTGCATCTAATGGGCAGAAATTCTGGTTGCCCAGCTTCTGTCTCCCCTTACTGTATATAGGGACTTCCTATATTCCATGTTATGTAAACTGAGTTAAGGATGCAGCGCAGTTTGTAGCAGAAATTCTTGCTTTGTGCTTTGCAGTACAGCCACTAAGTCAATTGGATGGGATAATCCTGGTTATGGATTTGCAGGGGTGCATCAGAAGAATGCAATATCTCTGCTTTGCTTTCAGGTCATCTAAAAATATATATATAGACCTTGAAAGTCAGTCCAGATCCTGCTGTAAGGTCTACCAAGCACAAAGCTGGCGTCTTTGGAATTACTGAAGACATACAGCAGCAGAAGTGCCTGGGGCAGACTCTTGGCTATGCCAGTTTAGTCTGCATTCTGGCAGGCCCCCAGGCCGTTGACTAGAAGTGTAAAAGTGCCTGTGACTTCCTTGGAAGCCTCTTGCCCTGTGGAAACAGGGCAGCCATGAGGGCTCTGTAGTTGTGCATCTGATTAACTGGTGCACAGCGGCTCCAGCACAGCCATGACTTGGCATGATGCACACAGCTGTCTTCCAGATTTTGATGTATCCTGAAGCTAGTGGAGTGTGAAACAGAAAAATCAGCCCAAAGGATTCAAATGAAAATAAACAAGAGCAAAACTTATCTTATCCTACTGCTTTCAGCAACCTGCATAGAGGCATGTACAGGAGAGGGGCTGAGATGCGGAGAAAAGTGTTGTGGAAAGAGTGGATGAGAGAGGCACCAACTGCTATGGATGGCTCCTGGGAACCAGTCTGGGCAGTGAAAGATAAGCCAGAAAAACACAATTTAGTGTGCTTGGGGACGGGTGGGGGAGAGAGCTGTTTCCAAGTGAGCATTCATATAAAAATTGCTGTGTGCTTTCCTTCTGGCTTTAGCAGTGTTAAGGAAGGTGCTCCAGGCAGAAGTCTGAACATGGCCACTGCAGTTGAAATATCAGTGATGTGCGAGAACATGGCCCCAGGGTGTTCCCTCTCTCATTGTCTGAGCCCCCTCAGCCCACACTTGGCTCAACAAACAAGTTGGGAGTGGGAAAAACATGTTTTTGGTTAACACTTCTGATGTTCAAGGCATGTGGGTGCTCCCAAAACACATGAATATGACAATGCCTTCCAGTAACAAAAATCTTTTTCCTGTCCTGTAAGAAAGATGTGGGCACTACCAAAATTTACCCAGACAGCAGTACTGGACAGTGTCACCTCTGTATATGCAAATCAGTGGCCAGTAATTGTGTTGTGTCCCAGGGTGAGGAGACAAGCTGATGATAAAATGGCTGAGATGGAAGCTTGAAATTCAACTTCTGTCCCTCCGTAGCACATCACTTACCCCAAATGTCAGCGAAACAAACCTCACCATTATGCCTGTCCACGAGGAACTGGATTTGATTCGCCAGACTCGCTGTGTAGGCTTTCAAACAGCCAGGCATGCAGCTTTCTATGGAGGTGGATTCTCTTGGAGGGGGGCAGTCTCCTGAAAGGTTTCTTGTCTTTTCAGCAGAGCCTGTGATTTGGGATCATTGTGGTGTTTGAAGTGTTGTGTTTTGCCATACATACAGGTTTCTGATGTGGCTTTATTGAGGTTTTGTGTTAACTCTATAAATACACTGTATTTTTCTTATTTTGAATGGAGTGAGAGCACAGTGAGGGAAAAAGAGGAGAGCTCCAGAACATGGCATATCCTGGTCAGTAGTAAAAGAGGTGCAGGAAACACAGCGAAGGTGATTCATGTGGTGAGAATCATGTCAATTCTGGAGCAGGATGTGATATGAACATGTAATACTACTATTTCTACACTTACTTATTACACTGAATTAGCATAGTTGCTGTCCTTTCATGTTTGAAGATCTCACTCAGTGCCTCAGTCTGCACAAAACCTCGGGTAGAACATCCCTCCCTTGCTGGGCCCTGTGCTGGTATCGGGTGCAATTTTGCGCAAAGGAACAGAACAACTCGAGGCAGATTGGGAGAAAGTGCCAACTTCAGAAGTTACTTTCTACTTCATTCTCTACCCTCTCTAACTTGTGTTTGCAAATTATCCAGTTTTATGTTATAAATGTGTCCAGCTTATACTGGCACTTGTGTTTTGTCCTGCTTGGGTGACACCTGTGAATTTTCTCGGACAGTCTCTGGGAAGTCACCTCAAGCACAGCAAAATCCCAGACTTGAGAGGCTGTTTGGTTCTTTTGCTTACTGACTTGGGGAGCTCTGCTGGGGAGGAGGCCAGGTGTTGGAGAGGCTGTTTGATGGTCAGAACTATTTAACAAAGCAATTGTAAGTGTTCTGAGCCAGCACAATAGTGTTAACCTCCCTCTGCACTATTGTAAATAGGAACTCAAGGTACAAGGCAGTGGGAAGCCTTCTCTTTAATTTTTTTGTTTCTCCTAACATGTATATTATGATGACACTCATGAACTATTGCCTGTCTTTATTTTTCACAATTGTTTTCTTGAATAATGAATCATTGTGCACAATAATATTGCCAGTATACTGGAAAATGGTATACTTACAATAGATCTTTATTTCTATATGTATCCATTGTGTGACCAGTACCAAGTGCATCCTAAGAAGTTACATTATACTGAGTGCTTATGGAATTGCCCTTGTTCACTGTGGGTCAGGACTAGGCATACTTGTGCTGTGGAGATTGGCTGATAAAATAATGCACATCCTCTGGCTTAAAGTTATCTAAAGGTACTAACCTTAATGGAAAAAACCATGGCTTCACTAGGGACAAGACTACCATATGATTATGAGTCTGTATGACCGGTGTCCAAGTTCACATGATGCAGTATGAAAGGAATATAAAAGCTTAGGGCAGAGGAAAACAGAATAGCAGGTTGATGGATGTTTTTGTTCATAGTGCACCTGTTTTTAATGCTTGCTGTTTCTCTGGTTTTTTTTTTTTTTAGTTGAAAAGTACTTTGGCTCAGGCAAGAGAAGAGCTCACAGGGCCAACCAAGTTAGCAGGAAACTCTGAATCTGTAGTGCAAGCCCGCTTGGCAACCTGCTGGGTGGTCAGGGGAGAGAACAAATTTGTCTTTTCTTGCCCCACACCTGAGTTACGGAGTTGTTTACAAATGTATTTGCATGTTGCTTGAAGGATCAGACCAGGAAGGTGCTCCAAGGGCAGTCCTGCATCCTTCTTCCTTGTAGTAGACCTACATGATGTCTGTTGTGAAGGAGCACCAGGGGTTAGTGAGCAAGAAGTACAAAGCTCCTACTGTTTCTGAGGTGTTTGTTTTAGGAGTCAATATGATTAATAGTAAATATTTTTAGTGTGTGGTTAATATACCCCATAGGTGTCAGCCTGTGTGTTAAGGATTCCTTTTCATGTGCTGAAGTAACACGTTTGAAAATATGAGTGCTGTGAGATGAAGGGCTGTTCAGAAAAATGTATAAGCTGTCCATAGAATGCATCTTGTATAAAGATGTGAATGTTGCTGATGGGCACAGTGATCAAAAGAATCATATGTCAAAGGTACCAATACCCCTAGATTGGCTTGGGATTGTTGTAAAGCACTGTGCTGTCACTAGCTAGGGAGGAACTCTTGATGTGGACGTGTGAGAATGATGGATGATCAATTATGAGCCTTGACAGGTGAAAATGGTTTGAAGCTAAGCAGGAGCAGGTCTGAACTGTGTAACCAGACAGCAAAATCCATAGGGACGGAACTGTATTTCTTGTGGTATATTGGCACACTGCTTTGTGCAGTGCATTTCTGATTGAATTGCTGTCCCCAGGCACCATCAGAACACAGGAAATTACAAATACTCGAATTAAAATACAAACAGCCGTGTGAAATTATGGAGGCTGTGTGAATTCTAATTTTCCAAAACTAGTGTAATCCAACGTGGGGATTAAATGCATCCCTTAATACCCTATTTTTCTATAGATGTTTAATAAGAAATCAAATTGAAATTAAATGATCAGATGCTGGTATTCCCTTCTGTTCTTTACAACTACTTTTATGTCTTCATGAACTGCTGTTTTGGCTCTTCAATTGAGGCTTTAACTTCTCTAGTGTAATTTAATTCAAGAATCTCAAAAGTCTGGCAAACAATTGACTGCAACAATGCTGTGTTGGCTTGTCTAGACTAGGCCTAGATTTGTATTTCAGAGCCCTCTACAAACAGCTTCCTGAACTTTCCATCTTATCCAGAGACAGGGAAAGCAAGGTCTGTGTTCCATGTGGAACAGGAGATGGTACTGTGGGCTCTTTCCTGGTTTTGGCTCCTGAAGAGTTCTGTTGCAACATCAGTGAAGGCAATAATCGTACATGAAAAAGCTTTGACTCAAAGTCCTTTCAGAAGTACAGATTACCAGTGGCTGGAGAAGGTGCAAAACTTGAATTTGGTGGAAAGAGGGAATAAATGATGCTTATATATGCAGTGGAAGAGAATCTATGGAGAAGCAGTTGCAGCCTGAGCTGGTGCGTGGGGATGCCATTGTGCCCTTCCCTGTTAGGAAGTTGTGATTATCACCTCTGATATCATGGCTACAGGGTCAAAGAGAGGTTTGCAAATACCAGATTGCCGGAATGAAGCAGGACTGTAAATGTTACAGGAATCTCTGAGCCTGAGAACACAAACCTAAAGCAGTGAGCTGACACTTCTGGCAAAGCACGAAGGGACAACTGGCTCATGCAACCACTTGTCTTGGATTTATCAGGATTTGAGAGCATTTATTCCAGCAAAGCTGGTGGACCAGGCACAACATGCCCCTAACAGTCACTGAGATGCTCAAAGACTTGCTCCTTCTCTAGAGGTCTCAGTACCTCATTTAACAGGAAAACATCAGATCAAGTGTTTGACCAAAGGCGTAAACAAGTATTCTTTGGTCTGAGCACACTCTGTGTGTGTGCACACAAATGTGCCCCTCCTGCAGCGAACTAGCTAATCTAAGTATCTTTTAGTGGACAGTCACACTTTCTTCAGTGTAGCAACAGTGAATAAATACAAGAAACATGTCTGAAAGTTTCAGCGTGTGCCTCTTCAGGTAGTCCCAAGCTTTCCATATGGGTTTGTGTTGAATTTTTTGTTTGCATCTCTGCTTCCCTTTGCATACAATATATGTTGATTTGTACAAGCAGTTTGTCAATCTCCTTTGTTTTATGAATAGTCTGGGCAAAGTGTCTTTGTTTGATGATGCTTTTAAATTTAATCTTCTGTACTGTGCAAGTCATTAAATTAATTCTAAAACTTGTTTACAGGGCAAAGGTTTTTTTTTTGGTCACTAATAGCCACAAATAACCTTTTTGTTCTGTAGGATTCTAAGTTACTTAATGCATGAAGGCTTTTTGTTTATAGTGTCTGGCTTTAGTTAAAAGCTTCAAACAAACAAACTAACAAACAATTAAGGAAACCCCAATTCCCAGTGGCCTGAGCATGAATGTATTGTTGCACGGCATCAAGATTGCTTTAATGTGTTTTCGAGGTGTTTGGATTTTGTTTCAGTGTTGCTCTGCTGTAACTGGTAGATTGGTTCCCTTCCCTTCAATACTTTTTTTACTGCATTACAAATCAGCTTTCAGCCCAAATCTGCACTCTCATGCAGCTCTGCATATGAAAATAGTAATAAGACTGGAAGGGATTGTGCTTGCCTCAAGGTAGCTAGTCAAGAATATGTGTAAGCACTTCAGAACTGAGCAATGCAAAATACAACAATAAATGCCTTTTCAGGTCATTTCCCTGCCTGAACTCTTTCAGCCCATCAAGACCTGTCAAGATTTGCATCCTTGGTTCTTTTTGATGCCTTGGTTTAGAAGAGGAGATCTATCTCTGGTCAGACCAAGACTTTACCTACCTCAATATTCTCTCTCTGCCCGTTGTTAATAAAAAATGAGTGTGAAATACATAAAAATAAGTCTTCCAGTAAGTGATGTGTTGGGAAATGTAGCCTTGATAAAATGGTTGGAATTGCATTGCTAGAACTGATACCTCAATATCTTGATTCATATTTTTGAGTCAATAGCTGAGAAAGCTACAAGCAAATTAAGTATTTATATTCCCTGAATACAGCTCTGTCTGTTTTAGCTGCTACTTTTTGTATTTTCTAGATGAAGCCTAGCCTGGAGGAGTGGCACAGTGTTGTATTCCTGCTTTAAAGCACAGGAAATCAAATGTTGTGGTGCACTGCTGTGTGTTACAAACAAAGCAACAGTAAAAGGACTTTCCAATTCTTAAGATAAAAAGGGAAAGAGTAAAACAGGGGATTGGTGCCCTTAACCTGAGTAACATAATTCAGGCACAGTCACGTATAGTTATGTGTGTAATGAGCCTCTGTCATGCTAGAGGCTTCCTTGTCTCAGCACTCAAAATCTTTATAACGTTTTATCTCTGAAGACTTATTCCATCTTTCTTATTCCTCCCTCAGCCTTGCTCTTTTACATCTCACCTGCTGGAAATGAACAAGCCAGTTTAACCCCTCTGCTCTTGCCTGCCTAGGTCATTTGGCACGCGGTGGTTTTTACTTGGTGTGTTGTCTTCCTGATTCCAACTTGGTGTCATCACTTTGGGCTGCTCTTTCTGGAGCAATAGCTGTGTGTGTGTAGCTCTTCCTTCAGGCTCTGAAGTGAACTCAGACTGTACTGGGCATGTTGTCTGTGCCCCACATGCTCTGTGGTTGTGGTTAATTTGCAGGAGCAGTTTGTGCCCCCTGCAAGAGGGCAGGCAGGCTCTCCACTCCTCCTGCACCTCAACACTCAACCAGCTCCCTGCAAAATTTACTAATCCCTACTATTTCCTACTTATTAAAAATAGAAATTTACTTTGTTGTTTGTATGATTTGAAAGGCTTAGCTGGATCAGGAGGAGGAAGGGATTTTTCCAAAAGACTGTAGAAAGAAAGTAAATGAAGAATTTGAAGTAACATGGATACTGTGGGATGATACTGCATCAGTTGTAGGTTGTTTTTTTTTAAAATAAAGCTTTTTGGCTGTAACTCCTGATAGGATTCAAGTGTAGAGAAGATTTGAAAGTTGAACAGCATGTACCTCCCAAAAGTTTGTGGGTAAGAACATACATTCATTTTCTGATATTAGGGATCAGATTTGCACTTTTTTTTTCACTCAGAACTAGAGCAACACTAAAGATTCTTGGTTTAGGTGACAAAATTTGGCTTCTGGATTGGTTGTCTTGTCCTCTAGAGGACTTGGTGGTTTTTCCTTGGAATAGACTAGGAGCTACTTGAGATAACAAATAAATTGGATCTTTTTAAAATAGTGCTGGAACCCAGTGTCATAGGTTTTCTGTCTATCTTTGTCTTGAGATTTTTTTTTTTCTCAGTAGTTATGGTAAGGACAGCAGAGAAATCAGGATTTTAACCAAAGCAGAAAGATTCAGAAAAACATAGTGCAGCATGAATAGGATCTTGCTTCCTATTGATTTCATGCTTATAAATGCAAGTGGTCCTTTTTCTACAGTAAAGCAAGATTTGATACTACAATTTGGAAACTAATAACTAGCGGGCTGTCTTGGTGTGTTGGAAACAGAATCTGTAGTAATAGGATTCCTTTTTCCCAGGTATAAGTTCAAAATAATTCAGTGGAGCTCAAATGGATTTATGCTAACAACTGATACAAGGATAGGACTTTTCCACATATTGACCACAGACATGTATAGGAATGGAGCTGAGACAGCAGAAAATGTTACAATGATGCAGTGTCTCAAAGATTCCAGGGTTAATCCCACTGGAATGGAAAAACTAGAGCTGTGTTATTTGAAAATCAAATGAAAGGCAATCCCCAGTTAACTCTTTATACTTCTGGTATGTCTAAAATAATGAGAACGAGTTTCAGTCTAATTTTAACTGGTAGAGTTGTACCAGAGGTTCCATTACTCCTGACTTAGTAATTAATAGGTGACATTTTTATTTGAGGTGTTAGAGAATGTACAGTGCCTCTTTACACTCATTTCACTTGAACCTAGTTTCCAGTTTTTGATATTACCAAGTTATTTTGACATTCCCACAGATGGGGCATTACTTTTATAGCTGTGAAAATAGAGCTGCAGAGAAGCAAAATAACTTGCATAGGGTTACACAGGAAATGAGTGGCCAAACCAGGAGCTAAGACAGAGCTGCTGAAGGCCTTGTCTGATTCATTTCTCATTTTTGTGGACTTTGTCAGTTGTAAGTTCATGCAGGATTAAGAGGAAGACCTCAAAGTGGAGAGCCCTGGATTTCTCATTCAGCAGTCAATAGTTAGTACTGAATCAGCAAAATTATTCCTTGCCACAGCTATGAAGGGAAGGAGGATTGTCTGCCAGAACCCTGCCAGGGTAGGCAGGGCTTCTTTTAACAGAGAAAACTATGTTCATGCTGTAGGAAACATATTTTGAAGTGACGCTTCTTGCAGTAGGTAAGGAAGCAATTGATTATATTTTCAGAACTGCTCAGTGGCTTTTGAAGAGCCAAGTGCTAGAAAAGCAGGCCACAAACTAGCAAGGTCATCAGCAGATGCAGTGAGCACGCCTAGCTTTGGATTGGAAAAAAAGGAAAAGCAAAGGAGAACTGGTGGGCTGTGGCTGCTAAGTCAGCATTTGGAGAACGTTAGTGAAAGGCTACTTTGCCTTGAAATTACTTGAAATACACAAAAATTCAGGATTCTTTTGCCTTGCTTTTGCCTTGGCAATGGTGATATCTTGAGTAGTTATAGCCAGGAGAGACCCTGTGTGGAAACAAGCCTTTGGCTCCTGGTTATTTTCTCAATTGTAGCACGTGGTGTTTGCCCACTGGGACAATGTGGTGTCTTCTCAAGCCCCAAGTACAGGGTGTGAGTGAATTTATGTAATTGTTTTTGCCAAAAGGAGGCATGCTAGTTCTTTGGCTCTGTGTCAACTTCTCTTTTCTTTCTGAACGTTTTTTTTTCCCCAAAGTACAGACAGCTGTATTAAACAGGCTTGTTAGTTAACTTGGAACTTCCACTGATGGAGCTGTACTGTTACAGACATGATTAGAGGGAGTGTGCTGAGTATGAGTATAAACTGCTTCAGAACAAGCTCTTGTCCTTCTCAAGGAGAGGCACTTTGTGTTTAGTGCCTTAAACTTTTTTATGCTCATAGCTGGGACTCCCTCTTACAGCTTATGTACACTTATAGAGGCAGAAAAGCCGTGAAAAGGGAAGGAAACAATCACTCACTCATCCAAAACTTCCTGTTTCATTTCAGGGACTTTCTGCCACGTGGATCTGGCATTGTAACCAGGCGCCCACTGGTCCTTCAGCTGGTAAATGCCAGCACAGGTATGTGAGCTCCCTTCCCCTTTGTGTCCAGCTGGATTGCTGTCTTAGTCAGCAAGGTCTTATTTGATCAGTGGCACTGTTCACTGAAGAGAAGAAATAAGAATTTTCCCCAGGAAAAATGGCCTGCAACCTTCTTGCCTATTTAACATCTGATGCATTAAGTGTTCAGAAGTGAAATGCTTCTTAATGTTTTTGGGGTTTTTTTTAATTTACTAATTTTTTAATTACTCCATGCACGCACATAATAATTTTCCTTTGCCTATGCAGCTGTGACTCTAATGAGTGGGTAAGACCTAAAAGCCAGATGACCTTGCTGAAAATGTAGGGGTGAAGATGTTGGGCTCAAATGAATTATCTCAGATGTTGACCACATAAACGTGACTGCAGTAACTTCTGTTCCAACCTGCAAATTCTGTTGGGAAAGGCACTTGCCAGACTTCATCCCTTCAATTGTGTTTTGTTGTGTTGTGCTTCAGGATGTGATGCTTTCATCACACTTTTGAGTGTTTCTCTGATTTTGGTGACTGTTTCTGACTCTGCTTCTATTTAAATAGAATATGGCGAGTTCCTACACTGCAAAGGAAAGAAATTCACCGATTTTGAGGAGGTCCGTTTGGAGATTGAGGCTGAAACAGATCGTGTTACTGGCTCCAACAAAGGGATTTCCCCTGTGCCCATCAATCTCCGAGTCTACTCTCCCCATGGTGAGTCCTAATGCCGAGGGACCAACTCTTCTAGAAGGCTCTGCAGTCCATTGTGAACTGAAAACAAAGAACTGTTGTCCCTTCCTGTTCAGTGTAGCATATGTAGAAGGATTTTGAGGGCACAGTTTTCCTGGTCAGTGTGACAGCAAGTGATTTGAAGGGAAGGATGATGAGATCATTGACAATCACAGCAGAAACAACCTGCAACTATTTCTTACTGAGCCCTAACAAGAAGGGAGTAAAAATCTTTGTGTGCTTTTGTGTGTGCATCTTTATCCCTGTGATATATTGGAGTCACTTTAACTACATGTGGTACTTAAAGACCAGAACATTCCTACCTTAACAATCTCTTGTGTTAACTCTTGTGTCCTGTGTCTAGTCCTGAACCTGACCTTGGTGGATCTGCCAGGTATGACAAAAGTCCCTGTAGGGGATCAGCCCCCTGACATCGAGTTCCAGATCCGAGATATGCTCATGCAGTTTGTCACCAAAGAGAACTGCCTCATCTTGGCAGTATCCCCAGCTAACTCTGATTTGGCCAATTCTGATGCCCTGAAGATTGCAAAGGAGGTGGATCCTCAAGGTAAATGTCTCTTAATTTTTCCCGACATTACTGGAAAATGGCCTGATTTTCATTTGGTTGTGTTTAGCCCGGTAGCTGTGGCTCATGTCTGTTGGCTTGGGATGTATCTTTACCAATAAACATTCTTCTGAGAGGTATTAGTGAGTGTTAACTGTTGCTATAGTAGAAATTTTGTTACTCCCCTTTTCTTCATTTGTCTAAGCCCCATTTCTGAAGAGTTAAAGGATTTCCTTTCCTTTAATCATTTGCATTTGGCCTAGAAAGAACTAGGAGAATATGCACTAAAATCCTTTTCTGCTGTGGCATAGCTTGTGCATTCAGCAGAATACAACTGAGAACTGATCTTGATTTTTGTCTGTTTTGCTCTTGTGGCCTCTCGTACATTATGGGAGCTGTAATGTGTGATTTTAAGAGCCCTTGGGTAGCTAAGATGGGCAATCTGTAAGCTCTGTGTACAGAGAGGTTTGCTGATTGAGTATGTTTGTGGGTTTTTTTTCCATAGGCCAACGCACCATTGGGGTCATCACCAAGCTGGATCTTATGGATGAAGGAACTGATGCACGAGATGTATTAGAAAACAAATTGCTTCCCCTCCGTAGGGGTATGTTTCCTCATGCTTTGTCCTTTGTCCATGATCTCCTTCCTCTGTTTTCCCTATGTGAAGTGTCCTGGCCTCATCCTCTTCCTCCAGTGCATCCCCTTTCTGTAATACCTCTTACAACTTGTGGTTAAACCATCTCTGTTCCAATCTAGAAGTAAAAAAAATTGGAGAGCAGGGCTCAGTCATAATGTTAACAGAAACTTTTTAGGTATTTATACCTTGATATGCAGCCCTAGTAGAAACACAGCCGTATGCTCTTATTTTTATGTTCTCTTGCCTCTTGTCATTAAAGCAAGCTGTGAAAGATGTCTAAAACACTCCCCTTGCTGCCATAGTAAATGGATTAAATAATTCTGACCTGTGGTACTTGCTATGACCATAGCAAAAGTACCTGTGCTAAGTACTCCTGAAAGGAGAGTCTGAAATAAATGAGACTGGAGTGTGCTTTGTGTTAGGGGAACAGTAATAAATAAGCTAATTCTCTGTTCCATAGTAATTTTTGGCCTGCATATCAAAATATTGAAACCTGGGCCATTCAAGGAAATTCTAATTTTTAGGACTTCCAATTGCCCCTAATAATGTGTTGCCACTAGAATCCCCCTTTTGTAATGCTGCTGGCTGAATAACAACTTTCTCAAGTCTGAGTTTTATTTACATCCTTGCAACCATCTGATCTCTTACCCCACTCTCACAGGTTACATTGGTGTGGTCAACAGAAGTCAGAAGGACATAGATGGCAAGAAGGACATTCAGGCAGCTCTGGCTGCAGAGAGGAAGTTTTTTCTCTCCCACCCAGCTTACAGACATATGGCTGATCGCATGGGAACCCCATTCCTGCAGAAAGTACTGAACCAGGTACTGTCCACAGCCAAGAACTGCTGCCCATGGTGTCACTGGCTGTGAGTGAGGCCAATAATGCAGCTTGCACACCAAAGGCAGAGCACTGATTTATCCTTTCACTTTCAAACTCGGTAGTTGGTTTGTGGTATGCACACTATCAGGATGAAAGGTCTTTCTGTCTGAGTTAAAAGATACATTCTAAATTCTAGTGATCTCTGTACCTAACTGCATTTATGTGATAGTCATTTCCCATCTGTTGAGGCTATCTGTTTTTCATACAGTAGCAATTTACTGTTGCTTCCCTCTCTGCTCCCTTGAAATACTCTCTGAAGTGAAAAGAGTCTCCTATTTCTCATTCAAATATTCACCTTTAAACTGGAGTTTCCCACAAATTTCTGCTTTGTGGAAACCCTCTTATTAGAGCCTCATGAGTGGTTTTGGTTCCTTCCACCTTGGCCTTTTCACCCTTTTTTTTGGAAAAAAGGCTTTACCACCACATTGGGTGTCAATGGTGTGCTAACCTGAAGGCAGAATAGCCTTTACCCTTGTGTATAAAGCAAATGCTAGTACTTGTATGTGAAATTTATTCTTGGGTTTGAGTTAGCAGGTTTGTGTGGAGGAGAGTTTTGCATCAGATTAGAAGGTAAACTGAAGGTCAAGCGTAGAGGGGGGCAATAGGCAGGAATTGGGGAGGGGGAATATCTTCAGCTCATAACTGGTGTTTGTCCTGGGATACACGTTTTGTTAGGACCACCCAGAAGAATTGAACACAGAGAGGAACCTTCATCTTCATTGTAGTATGGAGGCAGAAAACTCTTCCCAGTAACTACCTAGAGGTTTATTGTCATCTTAAACCTTCTTCTTGTGCAGCAATTGACCAACCATATCCGTGACACGCTGCCAGGGCTGCGGAACAAGCTCCAGAGCCAGCTCCTCTCCATCGAGAAGGAGGTGGAGGAGTACAAGAACTTCCGCCCTGATGACCCTGCTCGCAAGACCAAAGCTCTGCTTCAGTAAGTGGCCTCAGTGTCTCTGCCTGCAAGGGACTGCTCAGCAAAGAGTTCTGCTTCATGCTCTTGTTTTTCTTTCAGGATGGTCCAGCAGTTTGCTGTGGACTTTGAGAAACGCATTGAAGGCTCTGGAGACCAAATCGACACCTACGAGCTGTCAGGAGGAGCTCGGATCAACCGCATCTTCCATGAGCGTTTCCCCTTTGAACTGGTGAAGGTACTGCTTCCTCATGCTGCTGAGATGCACTTTTTGTTTCCTGTTGTATGTTACTACTTCTGTCTGTCTCCTGACTCCTCTTGCTATCTTTCATCAGCAGATTTCCTCTTCAGCTGCTTTGTTTCATGGTTTTGCCTTTTATCACCTTTTTTCACTTGTTTGTCTCCTTTATTGGGACCTTCCCATAATGTTGACTTTTCCCTCTGTCCCTGTTCTTGTGACAGAACTTAACTTTCTCTGAAGTAAATGATAATATATTTTGGGCTTGATTACTGAATGTGAAATTGAGTGTGAAAAATCACTTTAACACAACCAGTGGTAAATCAGTGACTGAATGCCCTCACAGATATATTATGTCAAAGCTACTATGACTGAATTTTATATAGAAGGAATGGTGCTGAAACTCATACTTCCTTGATCCTGAGCATCAGACTAGATCTAAAGTTGGACTCATAGATACCTAAGAAGCAAGAAAAAGAATTGTAGGTGTACCTGAGATTACTTCTGTCTGTCCCCTATCAATGGCCTAGAGGTGGGAACAGTGTAGAAACTACTCTCCTCTTAACAGTGGAAGAGGATTCTTATTGAAAGACAGTTTTCTTGGATGGTGAAGTACACTAACCTGATCAGGAGGGATATTTAAAATCTCTTTTTTAATGTCGGTTGGAACCAACTTTAGAGCCAAATCTTTCTGCTTCAGTATTTTTTGCATTCTGCTTCCTTTTTTTCACATTTGAATAAAATGAGGCCTTTCTAGTGAAATAAATAGCCTTCCTTGTGTTAGATTTACAATTCACACAAAATATTTTATCCATTTGTGGTGTTCACTGAAAAAGCAACTGCCAAGATCTCATGGTAAATGTTGTGAGGTAAAACAATTTGCTTTAGAAAGCCATCTAACACTTCAGTCCTAGTGCTTTATCTCAAAGAAGCTCCTTAAGAGCAGCTGGGGCATCTGTAAATGGAGGCCCTTAACTGTTCATGTGTGTCCAGGGTGTCCTGCTTTGGCCACAACAGTTTTGTGGCTGGACTGTGTATCCAACACTTGAGCTAATATCTCCTATGTCACATGGTAGTGCTGGCATGGGACCTCTTCTCTTCCAAGTCTGCTGCTGACCTGCTATGTGAATCAGTGTCAGAAAGTTTCTGATGGGATTCTCTCCTGGTGCAGATGGAGTTTGATGAGAAGGAGCTGCGGCGGGAGATCAGCTATGCCATCAAGAACATCCACGGTATCAGGCACGTATCACAGGCTAGGCTGAGCTCTGGCTGAAAAGCCTTGTAAATACTTCTAGACCTTCCAAATGGAGTTGAAGACTTCGGAGGTACGGTAGGTCAGCCAAAGGGAGGGATAACCTCTGGCTTGAAACATGGGTAGGGACAATCATTCAAGTGAGTTTGTTTTCTTTTCCCATGTGGGAGTCACAGAAGCCTGAAAGGTAAAAGCCTGGGTGACTTGACATCTTTTCCATCCTTCTTGGACCTTTACATATGAAAGGGTAGGAAGAGAGATGCAACCCCATACTACTCATTTGTTTAGTTAAAACTAAAACATTGATTTTCACACTAACCAGCAATTAGTTGTTCAAAAGAAGGGTTGGTACAGAGCCCTTCCTCTGCTAGAGATCTGAGTGAGCCCTGGTGTGCCCATCACCAAGGTCCCAGAGGCCCCACATAGTTAACAAACAGGTTGTGTTCCCTTCAGTGTGAAGGTGAGTCAGAAAATTCAGCCCTGAGGCCCTGACTTGTGCTGCTCTTGGGAAGGTGCTTGTTGGAGCCCTTCTGCACACAGGGATGTGAACAAATACTGACCTAGATTTATTTTCATTCCTTTCTCTTGGTCAGTCACCAGCTGAACTTGATAAAAGATATCAGATGTGTCAGTGTCCTGACATCAGGAAAACTTTCCAGAGCAAATCTTTTCTAGAGAAAATGTTCCCATCTCCTGCACAGTTCTCAGGTCAAATACACTGTGGAGGGGTCAGCCTCTGCCACCCTTAGGCTGAGGTGAAATGGTGACCTGACTATAACTGTTCAGCTAAGATCCATTTTGCCCTCAGCACCTCCTTTCTTGCAAGTGCCAAGCATCCCTTGTTTTTCATGAACTTCAGTCAGGGCTTGTCCAGGGGATGTGACACGTCCCAGCGCAAATGTCCTGGGTTTTGGTGGTGGCGGTGCCTGCTCCAAGATGTGTGTGTAACGCTGTGACATTCTCCTTGCCCCTTCTCCCCTTCCTGCCTTGTCTTGTCCCCACCCTGGGTGTTTAGAACCGGTCTCTTCACACCTGACATGGCCTTTGAGACCATTGTGAAAAAGCAGGTGAAGAAGATTAAAGAGCCTTGCCTGAAATGCGTGGACATGGTCATTTCGGAGTTAATCAATACTGTTAGACAGTGCACCAAGAAGGTAACCAGAGGCAGCATGGAGTTGGCACCTTCCACCTGCTCGCTGGCTGCGGCGCAGCATCGTGACCCGGGCAGGGACTTGCCTGCAGCCACACTTAGTGTCTTCACCACCTCCTCAGCATGACTAGACCTGAGCAGAGCCAGCCTGGAGCGATCCAGCCAACAAGCCAAACAGAAAGGAAGCACTGTGGGATGTGTGCTATGGCCCTGCTCCCTGAATCTTTTAGAGCTGAGGCATGCTGGAGATGTCCTGGCTACCTCTTTGTCTGTAGCGTGACTCCTGGTTCCTTTGAAAACCAAGGGTATTTCTCTGGGGCTACATTTTTCTTTAAAATTATTATCTGGGTTTATTTTCCAAGCCAGAGACTAGGATTTAAGTTTTGTGCCCTCTGTTTTTGCAGAAGTGAGAGAATTCCTCCCAGAGTTGCCCTTGGGGATGTATGGGGCTGAAATTTATAGCTACAGCATTTAGAGTTGTGGGTTGTATGTCAAGGAAACGTTCCTGTGGTGTTTGGCTTGGTTTCTGGCTGGTTTGGTCCATATCCTGATCTGGAATAGCAGCACGTGGCTGAGAAGAAGCAAGTTAGAAATGTTCATCAGCTGCTGGGGTCCACTTGTGCTCTCTCTCTCAAGAGAGAGGGCATCAGCCTTTGCCCTTTGGGATGCATATTGGTATTTTTTGGGGTCAAGGGTGGGAACCTGCCTTCATTCTGCCCTTTGGATATGGCAGCTTTTGTTTTTGAGGTTGGGGTTGAAAGAGAGCAAGATAAGATGACTTGTGCCATTCTTCTCAGCCGTGACTTGCTGCTTCAGGCAGGGCTGGGTGCTGGTGAAAAGGCACCTCAGTTAGGATTAGGTGGGCACTGGAGACTGGAATCGCCACTGGCTATTCAGGTGCAGGTAAATGGGCACTGCAGGAAGTTTCCACAGAGTCTGACTCCCTCTCTGCAAGGGTAGGGACAGGTGCCCAAGTGGTGGCACTTGCCATCCCTTGCACAAGTGCCTGGTCCTTAGGGCCAAGAGCCTCTGCAGAAGGGCTCAGGTGTGCAGACACATGCTTTGCCCCCCAGGACACACTGGGAGAGCAAAGTGGATGCAGTGAGAGGTTGCTCAGGTTTCTAGAGTGCTGGAGGAGCTTCCTTTTTCTGTCCTGCTGTTCTCTCTTGGGGTGTGTGACTGTGGGAAGCACCCAGAAAATTGCCATTAGAGCCTGTTGACAGGTAAGCACAGGCCCTCGGGCTGCCAAGTATCCAGAGTCACCTGCTAACTGGATCAGAAGGGCCCTCCTTTTTCATGCCCTCTGAAGCTTCTTTTGATTTATTTTCCATCCATCAGTTGCTATTCAAAACTGCCCATTGATTCTTTCTCATTGCATCCTTTCCTACACTTCCTATTTCTTACTTCATTGTTTATTTTTCATTCCTCTTTTTACTGATAATTTTAGAATAAACCCTCTGTTCTGAAGGCAGCAGTTCCTCAAGTGATCAGGTGGTGGGTACAACAGGGTGGGAAATATGGGAGTAAAAGAGACCACATGGATGGAGTGGAAATGTCACAGATTCAGGAATAAAGGATTCCATTTCAGCTTGGATCCTACTGCTAAGGTGCTCGTGGTTAACTTCAGTTCTGGTTGCTCTGTGTGTGCTTTAGTAGCTATGGTTCCAATTTTGTATATGAAGGAACAAAATACTGTCATTCAGGTGATACTTGGCTATTGTAAGGGACTAATTTTTTTTTAAAAAATCAGATTTCCCCTGAAGTCTGGTGGGGGAAACAGCATAACTTAAGCTTAGCTGGGCAACTGGATATTTAGGAAGCCTCTGCTGGGTCAAAGGACGTGAACTGAACTCTGGAAATGCTCTTGCTTTGCTCAAAAGGGGCTTTGTTGGCACCTGGAGAGAGATCCTTGGGTGAATCCAATTCCTGTAACATATTCCAACTCTTTGCTGCTTAAAAGGCAAAGTGGTTGTACATCCCCTAATATGTGTTGAAGAGTGTTTTAATACGGGTGTTGCCTGGGGACTTGCAGATGTTATACACAGAGATATGAAAGATGAGGTGAAGGGGTAAATACCTGATTTACATGGAGTGGTGGTTATTTATAGCCATCCCAGGATTTGTTGTTAGCTGCAGGCACCCCAGGTGTCGTCATAAACTGCAACTCTAAAAAAGCAATATCCCCTTCCCACACCAAGGGGATGTTATTCCCTGAAGGCACTGGCAAAGTAGTAATGGTAAGACAAGTAATTCAGATTGTGTAATAAAGAGCATCCAGTAGAAGCTCTGAAGTGTTAAAAGAAGTGCTGAAAAACTTTTTTGGGTGCAGTAGTCTTGAGTTTGATTGATCTTGGCTATATTTTAGTACCTTTAGTTTCTATGGACTTTCTGTTCTTCCTGAGTGAAGCCATTGAGAACACAGACCACAAAATATCAGTGGAAATTAACAGTTCCTTATAAATCACAGCAGGCCTATGTTGGGTCTGATGCTGCAGGTATAATGGATGCTTTATAGCTGTGGATGTCCTGTCCTGCATTTTCCTAAATATTAGGCACATCTGTTCTTACTGAGGAAGTTGATGTTGCAGGAAAGGCGGGTGAGATGAAATATGTTCTGTAAATGGAGTGGTTTGCCCAAAATCCATGAAACTGAGACATCGGTTCAGTTCTGCCAAAGCAAGATGCAAGTGACAGACCTCTGCAGGCCTGAGCCTGGCTTCTGTTGAGGCTTCCTGCAGTTGGAATAAGGAAAACTTGGAAGGGGAGATAACTCTGGTGGGAAGGAAATAAGGTAAAGAGAAATGGTGAACCTCTAGGAAAAGAGGCAGTGGCTCACTGGCAAGAAGTTTTGTCTTGAAATCCAAAGAAGCTTTCCTTCAGGAAGTGATCACTTGATCCCTGGGGGCTCCATTCATTCATCTTGCTCTTGACAGCTCACCATTTCACTGGCCCAGCTGCTCCTACCTCATACCCCCCTTTGACACTTCCATTTGCCTGTAGACTCTCCTGATACTTGGCAGTGCACAGGCCCCATAGCAATGCTCGCCTGGTTCAGTAAACTAACGGAATGAACCAAAATCTCACTTCTCATTTTGCCTTGTGTTTTCTCTCTTCTCCCTCTTCCTTCCTTCTTTCTTCCTCCTTCCTGCTCTTTCTCTGCTTTGCTTTCTTCTTCCTCGTTGCTTCCTCCCACCCTTCCCCTGCCATGCAGAACGGGTCTCTTCACGCCTGACCTCGCTTTTGAAGCCATAGTGAAAAAGCAGGTGCAGAAGTTGAAGGAGCCAAGTCTGAAGTGTGTGGATATGGTAGTGAGTGAGCTCACATCCACCATCAGAAAGTGTAGCGAAAAGGTAAACAAACAAAAAATCAAAGAAAGGTCAATGCCCATCCCCTTCCCACACACTTCCATGCTGTTTCTGCACAGACACACACACACACACACACACACACACACACACACACCAGGAACTCCAGCAAATCTAGAGAGAGAAAATTGATATGACGATGCATCTAGAGGAGGGCAGCAACCTGCAGGTACAGGAGCAGTTTAAAGGCAGGCCAAGGGAAGTGGGTGACAAATGGTGGGCTTTTTAGCTGAGCAGTGAGCTGGGACCCAGTGGGTTACTCTGGCATAACCTTTTCCTCTGTCTGGCTCAGTGTGGATCAAACCCTTTGTAAGACCAGTTTGCTGTGCCATTGCCTGCACATTTGACTTCTTAGTTGTTATTTCTGGGACTCTCTTAAATGCAGGTACCCTAAAAAAAGATAAAAAGCCAGAAAAAGACCTCCCACCCCCACAGCATGAGTGGTCTTCAGTGCATATTGAGCTGTAGCATCTACAAAACAGTAGTTGATCAAAAGTTTGAGGTGTAAGATGTTTTGCAAGAGATATTCAGGGTTCCAAAGGGCTTTGAGAAAAGCTTTTCCAGGCATTACACCCTCTGCATCATTCTCCTGCTGATTTCTCACTCCATGGGCTATGCTCAGGGGGGAGTAGTGTGGATGCTCTTCCTTGCTTGCTGTGAGCCATAGGAGGTGAAGCCTGAGGGCAGCAGCAGGTGGAGAGTGGCAGGGAAGGTGTCAAGTACTTCTTGGAGACTGGGGCAGGAGTGGCTTTGATTCCCAGGCTGGTTCCCTCCAGGAGAGGGCACCACATGCCTCCTTTAAAAAAAAGGCAGATGTGGCAATTGGTGTTAAACTTACCAGCGAGGGGCCAGAAACGTGGCACAACAGAAGTGTGTTCTGGAAACTGAGTTGGAAAGGACTGTTTGATGGGCTGTTTTAGGACTTGGAAATTACAGTTTACTTTTTTCCAGTGTTACAGCCAGACTCAGCAGCATTTTGGTGAACCCTAATTTGGGAAGGAAGGGAAGATAAGAATTGATGTGAGTTCAGAGTGAGGGCAAAAGATGAGTTAATAAGGTCTGGCTCACTTAGGAATGTAGAGCTCATTGCCACCTCTGTAAGGGCACATCTTTGCCATGCCCAAGCTCTGCCCAGTCTATTTCTTGAGGAGTCCTGCTGTTGCCATATTGTGGGGTCTGATGTGGTGAGGCAGAGTAACTCCTTCTCAGCCTATTTCTAGTGTGGATATTTTATTTTGATGGGTGTGTCTGCTTGCACTGTGTTCTGTATCCAGCTGGTGATGTCTGCTCTGGGTGGGGAGAGAGAAGGATGATGATAAAAACCCCAAGGGTGTTGAATTCTAGTTTCTCTATTGGACCATGTCATTAGAGTGGCTGGATATCCACTCGCTCTGTGGATTTTTAATCCATGATGTGATGGACGACCCTGTGAGGATATTCCAAGGTGATGCAACCTGAGTAATCCTGTAAGGAAGGGGATAGTGACACCGTAGGAGACTAATGGCTATGGTTAAAGCCAGGGAGGCAGATGTTAGATGTAAAATATCTGCCTGAATGAAAACACGTAGCAATAGTACTGGAAGAAAAAAAGGAAGACTTTAGTAATGTTTTAAGTCAAATGTCTGCATGTAGATAGAAGATTAATCTTGCCTGTACCTCCCTCTGAAAGAGTAGAAAGAAAGAAAAGGCCACTTAAGGATTGCAGCTGGACTGAGATGGGTTCTGATGGCATAAGGTAGTAACAGCACAGGGACATTAGTTAATTTGCAATATTCATTTTGCATGTTATAGCTCTAACTGCTTGACATGGACGAGAGCATGTGCTATTAGGGGAAGCATCTGGAAAAGGCTACTTTAGGACTGATGCTAATTGTAAGGTAATACCCAGCCTGCCGTGTTGTGGACTGATGCTGCATCTGAAAAGAGGACAAAAACCTTTAAATTCACCAGAAGTCCTGCAAGGCTTCTGGAAAGGAAGGCTGCTTGGGTTAACACCTCCTGAATTAGCTTAACAGTCCTGTAGCCTCAGTTTGTTGCTGTCCTGAACTGTTGTTGTGTGTTACTGTTTATGTTCTCTCACAATTATTTCATTTCACCCCAGATGGTGAAGAAATCATTGTATGTACAATTGATAAAGCTGTAAAGATTAACTGTTATGAGACTGTCGAAGAACACAGAAGGTGACAAACCCATCTGTGTTCACAGTACAGTTTTCCTGTATGAAAAGTTGACTATTTCTTGACTATTAGACAAAGTTGAGAGCTGAAGATGGCCATTAACAGCTGTCCTGTGACTGGCTTGATTCTGAGCTTCTTGCTATTGGAGAGTAGCTCCAAAGGCAAGAGAAAAGCTGGTATAAGCATGTTCCCTTACATTTAGGAGGATAATGTTCTAGCTAGTGTTTCTCCAAAAGCAGGAGCCTTCTGTGCCAGACTGCACTGCAGTGTCTCACAAATGCAGCAAAGTCTTGCAAGTCAGCAGCCCTTCAGCTGAAGGTTGATCTCTGGTGTGGTGACAAGGACTCATAGAATCTGCAAAGAGGGGAACTAAGGAGCATTGGGACAAATTGGTTTTCAAAGAGGGCTGTAAGCTTGTATTTTGATTGAACAGGAAAATGATGCTAAAACAGGATTGAAACCCCACTGAGCTTGGACACAATCCCAGGCTGACAGACTTTACCCCTCGAAGGGTCGCCTGCTCTCCTGTCTTTCAGAGTCATGGCATTTCTGGGTGCTGTTTGTCCTGCTGGTGATAACTCCTTGCCCCTCTATACCCTGTTGCATGTTCCTTGGTGATGTGACATCCTGTGGCTTGTTTATCCTCTTTCCTTGCCCACCCTTGCTGCTCCTGTGCATGCTTGGGGTCAGAAGCTCCTGCATGGGGACCAATGCTGCCAATTTATTTTTTGCACATGGATGTTGCTGGACAAGCTGGGTTCTGAATAAACCACTACTTGTTTTGCACTTTGTGTGCATTTGAACTGGTTGGGACTGGGATGGTTGGGGGTGGTTTCGTGTGGTTTTTGTTTGACTGTGTTTGTTTTTGTTGTTTTTTTTTAATTTGAAGCAAAGAAGCTGAGACTTGCTTAAAGGTTTTCCAACTTCCTGTTTTTCTGTTTGACATAACTTGCCCATCTATCCTTTGCCAACCCCTCAAAGGAAACAGGAAGCTTTCCCTGTCTGTCTCTGAAGCAACCAGCTGCCTGAACAAAAAGATCATGGAGAACATTCAGTTTTTGCTTTCAAGACAAGGTGGTACTAGGGAACACTAATTCCACTTTTTTCCTGCCTCTGTGGCCTTCAAAAACAAACCACACATTTAAAAATAGTGTCAAATCTAGTCCAAATTCCTGTTCTAGGCTATTGCAACTTGCTTGAATAGAAGGGGGCTCAAAGGGTTTGAAACTATTTGTTGGCAGATGTTAGGAATATTGGTGGTGGTTAGTGTGGGATCTGGCTTCCAGAAATGATGCTGCACATTTTGAGACTGTTCCTTGTAGAATGTTATAATTATGTATACAGAACAAAAGGGCAAACCAGTTTAAGAAGCTTTCATAAATGGGAGGAACAAAACAAATGCAGTACATGCCTTGGGCAAATGAGATTTTCTTTTTATACACCCCTTGAGCAGGTATAAAAGACTGATATTGGGAAACACTGTTTGACATTATAGTCAAATTGGACATAATATTTAAAAAAAACCAGGGAAAATAGTTTCACAAGGGATAGATGAAGTAGGAAAGAAAGGGCTGGAATCTGTAACCAGAGGATTAATTTCATTTGACTGTGCTGGTTTTGACCTGAGATGCAATAGTTGCTGCTGTAGGAATCACTAGAGGTTGGTGACTCTAGGCAAGAAGATGGGTGCTGTGTGAAACCCAGAGGACTTTAAAGCTGCTGACTCTAGAAATATAACTCAGGTATTATCTCTGTAGATAATCTTCCCTTGAATCGCAGCTACCAGACTCCTGCTTCTCAGTGTGGGCAGGAAAGGATTCATTCCTCAGTAATGTGGCAAAAAAATATGCTGTAGATGGAATGTGAACATAGATCTCAGCTATGTAATCCTGCCCCAGCACAGTGGAGAACAGGTAGAAGCAGCTGGATGCCCAGAGCGTGGTGTTTCTTGGAGAGATGAATCCTTGAGCTGGTCAGACCCTGTGTCTGCATGCAGATATTGGGGAGAGACAGATGCTTTTGCTTAGTCCTTCAACAAACAGGGACTGAAATCCACTTCACTTCCTAGAGGACTTAACAGGCTGTAAGAACAGGCCATTCACCTGCTTAGCCTATTACAGTGAGATGCTGATCTAGAGAAACTATTCACTTTTATGGGAAAAACCCAACAAGCAAGAAGCAGTGTACTCACATCTGGGGTTTGCCAAAAGCCTCATGACAAGGAGAACATGGTGAGTTTGGAGCAGGGGTCTGGTGAGACAGAAAGGTTGCTGCAAGACTGAAAAGGGCTTTTCTCTAGAGCCCAGAGCAAGCAGAAATTAACTTGCCTGCAACAGACCTCCAGGAACTTGGAAAAATCTGTCTGCAAGTCCAGCTTTCTAGAACTTCCCTTGAGAATATCTGGTAGCAAGGTGTATGTGTGCATGTGTACATGTGGGGGGCTGCAGCCCCCTTTTTACCTCCCTTTCCCATGTGCACGTGTTTCCTCTCTCCTGCAGCTCAGCCAGTACCCCCATCTGCGTGAGGAGATGGAGAGGATCGTCACCACCCACATCCGTGAGAGAGAAGGCAGGACCAAGGATCAGGTGGGGATCAGGAGTGTGTGTCATGGGGGAAATTGGGTGGGGAGCACCTTTTGAAGGTGTCTAAGGCCTGAGCCAAGGGGTGTCTGGCTGCAGAGGGGATCAGATGAACAATGTCCAGGGCTCTGTGTGCCCCTGTTAGCAGTGTCAGTCACTAACCTCTTGCTCTGTGCCTCTCTTTGGCAGGTCATGCTTCTAATAGACATTGAGCTGGCTTACATGAACACAAACCACGAGGATTTCATTGGCTTTGCCAAGTAAGCACCCACCTCTTCTTGCCTCCTCTTCTCCACATATGTTTCCTGTGGCTCTGTCCTATAGCTGCTCCAGTAAATGAGGTGCAGAGGCCCTGGTACGGATGCTATTGTCCCAAGAGTGGTGCAGCTCTCAGTATTGCTTGTTTTTTCACTGGCTCTGGGCTGCAAGGCTGGGGCATGAATAGAGATGCATGGAAGGGGGTGTTACAGTATTAGGTTTGTGTCAGAACAAAAAAACCCAGCAGCTGTGGGGGGTTAGTGACCCAAATGAGGTTCATGTGGGAGTGAGAAGATGACTAGTCCAGGCGGAGAGAGCAGATGGGAGAGGATGGGGTTATTAAGGCTTGGAAGCCAGTGGTGTGAGGCCCCAACTCACTGTATCAGCCAACCAAAGGGAGGAGGATTCAGGTGATCCAGAAGAGCCTTAAAGTTTTCAATGTCTCTGTTTTCAGTGCTCAGCAGAGGAGCAGCCAGATGAGCAAGAAGAAGGCAGCTGGTAACCAGGTAGGCCAAGTTCCATCCCCTTCACTGCTGCAAGGTGGAGGTGTTTGCTACCTGGAAGCTACCAGGTGGATAAGTGCTGGGTTGGATGCAGCACTGCTCTAAGTTGTTGTGTTGCCTTTTTTTAACTCATCAAACAGTTTATAACTGAAGAATAGTGGTTTGGGCTACCTGCAGTCAGGAAGAACTGAGCATCTGGCAGCAATGGAGGGCAATGGCAGCTTGATAATCAAGATCTGGTCTTCCTTTTCTGGTAGAAATTCCTATTAATTAATGTTCTGTAAATTCCTGTTTGTTCAGCCCCTTCACTAGCTGTGCCAACTCTCCTGCCAAGGTGAGAGGTACAGAACACTAGGTCTGAACTGTTACAGAACTGTCCTTTCTAGTTGTCTTTCCCATGAGTGGCATCTACTTTTTGAAAAGAGATTTCAAGAGAGCTCATGGACCCTTTTTCTGAGAAACTGCACTGGAAATAGATAAATCTGTACAGGGAGGTGGAGGGTGATGATAGCTGTGGTTGTATGGGGTATGTATCCGGACACACCCATGGGAGAAGACAGCAGTGGAGGGGAGGACTTCCCTTAATCCTCCAGGAACTGTAAGGAGTGTACACAGAATTAAAAAGAGACTAATGTCACTTTGTCCCGGATTTGCTGGGGACATGGCAAGGCTGTCTTGGCTAGATGATCTTGGAAACAAAGCCTTACAAGCAGCTTCATAGAGAAGGAAAGCAAATGCTTTTGCTTAGTCTTTTAAAAAGACATTCACTCCTGACATCTATCCTCTTCAAAACAGAATGTTTGGCCACCTCTCCCTGGACATGACATTGCAGAGTGTTTCAGATTGTTGGCAGGCAGGTGTTCTCAGCAGGTTGGGCTGGCCAGCCAACCATTTTGGAGCAGCTTTAGGGAATCCCATCCTCTGCAGTCCCTTACAGTAGAGCTGAGCGTAGAAGAGTGCAAAGGGCAGACTCCAGACCTACCTGTAAAATGCTTTTGCTTTCCTGTTAGCAGATTTACTTTGGGATGGGGATTGCCTGTGTTAACACCTGGGGTAAAAGATTTGGTACCAGCCTCCAATTTATTTTATTTTATTTTTGAGCCTCTCTTCTCCTGCTCCAGCTTTCCTGGTAATAATCTCTCCTCTCTTTGCTCCTCTCCTGCTCTCTGCTCTGCTGCTGTTGCTATGGTTCCCCTTTGCAGGATGAGATCCTGGTGAGTAGAAGGCCACTCAGGAGGGTGTGCTAATGAACATTAATGTTGCATCTGGGAAGGCAAAACCAGGGCATAAACACATTATTCCCTCTGCTGCCGAATGGGGAGAGGAGGGCAGCTGGCTTTAGACACAGATGAAGCAGAAACGAGGTGGAAAGGTAGTATGTTGAGGAAGAATTCAGAGCTGCAGATACATCTTTCGAGTGGGTGGAGATAAAAAGCAGCAATCCAAGGATGTGTAGTTCTGTTCCACTGCCCCCTCCTGTCCACACGGAGAGTAGGACTAACTCGAGCGTAGAATGCGGGAGGTGGAGATCCGAGACTCCTACATTTGCCTTTACAGAGTAAATTGCCAATTAAATGATCCTATGCCTCCAGGGCAGGTAACTGGCCAACTGGGTAGGTTGCTCACACAATACATCCTGCTAATACGCAGTGCAGTCTCATGGTTTTTCAATGCCAGGAAGTTTTCAGCAAGCATATCTATACAACAAGGTGCAGATAATGCACACAGATGTTTCTGGGTGTGAATGGTGAAGTATTAGTAAAAGCTGATGCCTTTAAGCTGATGCATACCTGCATTTGATTATGGCACATGGGGTTCTAAACCAGCACTTGGTGAATAGGTGTCCCATAAAGGGTAATAGCCTGGCCTCTTTACAGACTAAACTTCTAGGAATTTGTCTTGCCCTAAATTAATATGACTGCCCAAATACCTGGATATGCTGAAGTCCAGGGTACTAATTTCAGATGCACCATTTTGTTCTGTTATCCTTAGTGACTTCTTTTACTAAACTCAATTCTTTCTGGGGTGTGTTCTGAACTGGTTCCCTCTACCCTGAGCTGAGTGAAGCACTTCACACCTGCAGTGTGCTGAAAGGTGTGCTGGTGTCCTGGTTTTCTCTAGGCATGACCTTTTCTGGGTGTTCTGCTGTGATCTGGTGCTTGTAGGTTGTGCCAGTGTCCAAGGCACTGCTGATGTAGTTCTTTCTGTATCTCTTTCCTCGTGGTAGACTTCAAGGTTCCTTCCTGCCTCCTTTTTATGCTATTCCTGGCCCTTTTGGGGCAAGGACCTTCACTGGCTTGTTGAATGGGGGGCTCTTCTGGCAGCAGCAGAGAGCACCATGTTCCTTGTCTTTCCATACTGCTCTGCATGTAGGGATACCCTTGGATCCCTCCTCTGTCACCTAAGGCCAGGAACGATTGTCCTTGTTAATGCTCACTGCTTCCACCCCCTCAGGTGATCCGGAAAGGCTGGCTCACCATCAACAACATTGGGATCATGAAGGGTGGCTCCAAGGAGTATTGGTTTGTCCTGACAGCGGAGAACCTCTCCTGGTACAAGGATGATGAGGTGAGTAGCTCAACTCTGCCTCTTGAGTCTCAGGCATCTTATGAGGACAAGCACTTCAGTGCTTGTAATACCCATACACTGGGCATTACAAATGAGTCTTCTGAGTGCTGTCTGCAGCTTGTGACAAGCTGAAACTATCCCTGGCCAGGCTCCCCATGGCCTCAGTATTGCTGAGCACTTCTGAATTGATGTGAATATGGCTTGTTTGACGCACAAGGAGCAATATTTATGCTTGAAGTTCTGGCTCAGTGGAAAGTTGACAGGCACTTGGAATGAATTTGACCTTTATTCATTTTGCTGTGGCAGCTGTGATCATCAAGGGTGTGATGGGTTAGTTCCAAGATTTGGACTTGCAGGCATTTGTGGGGCAGCAGTGAGTTTTTCTGAAGGCACGTGGCAGTGATTTCATGCATCTCCTGGTTACAAGAAAAAAGCTCTCTCAGAGCAAAGCAACAGGAGCTGTGGACCTGAAGCTCCATCTCAGGTGCTGGCTCCTTCTGACTTCAAGTAAATTACTTAATCTCTCCCAGGTCCAGCTCTTAAACCTGCAAAGTAGGACTGTCTTTTTAGTGATTCTATATTGAACATGCCAGTTAATGTGTTATATTTAAATTTGTTTGAGTTCTAAATGGCCAGAGTTCTGCTGATCAAAAGTACAGTGATGTGTGGAATATCACTAATAGGAACATGGATCTACTCTGTAGAGTTGCTTGATAATCTTGAATATTAGCAATTCTGGCAACATGCTGTGATGTGTTTCTGCTTCAGTGGGAATTGTTATAAGCAGACAGAATCGTTCCAGCTGAAATCACTGTCAACAGTGTCTTGCTTCCTATGCAAGACAAAGGTAGATAATTGTCCTTTTTGATTACTTTGAAAAGAGAGAGAATAGCTGGATGGTTCTGGTAAGAACGTGATTGAAAGGTTTAGTCCCCTCAGTGTGCTGGGAGATGAAAAATGTCTGGTATGATGTAGTCATAAGCTCTGAGTTGATCAGAGTTTCTGATTGCAAATTAATAAACTTCTCTGCCTCTTACTGTGGTTTGTGTCCCTCAGGTGTTCTGAGGCATTCAGAATTGTGTCTGGGAGCTGCAGCCAGGCCTGGCTTCTTGTCTAGTTGCTATCAGTGGGCCTGTTTCCTTCTCAGCAGGTAGAAATGATGACAAATACAGTGATGAATCAGCCTCCAAATATTGCTTTCTGTATGGAGATGGCTGCTGTGCTGCTTTGGATGAGCAGGCAGCAATTTCCTAATTAAAGAACTAGGCATTGAAATAGCTCTTGCTAAATCAGTGTCTCTGCTGTAAGACCCCTGTCCTTTGTGTTCAGAGTTGCTTGGGGAGGCTTCCCTCTCCTCTGGGCTTCATATGCAGGTCGAGTGGTTATAAACATCAAGTAGTTTAATCAAAGCCAGCTGCTACATCTGTATTAGAGAGATGATCAGAATTCCCTGTTCTTCCCCCAGGGAGTGGGAGGGAGGGCGGTCTGCAGTGGGGATGTATAAACTGTTGATAGATTCCAGTTGTCTGGGATGGGGATTGGACCTCCCTCCCCTCCTGAGGGAGGGCAGCCTTGGGGGTTGATAGCGACTGGAGGTCTGCACCATTTCCCTTCTGCAGAGCTGCCTAATGAAAACAGTTCCCTGCCAGCCCCTGTCCCTTAAACACAGAGACCCAGCACTGATGAGGTCTGAGCTGCCTCTGAGAAAGGAGCCTTTGTTTTCAACTGAGTGGGAGCAGGGGGAAAGGGAAGTGTGTGTTTTATTTGCTTCCTCCCCAAGTCAAACTCCTTGATCACTGGCTGTTGTGAGGGACAAAGGAAGCAACGTCCGCCTGGACTCAAATACTGAGTCAGGCTAAAAGTTGGTGCCTTTGACGGGCAGCTGGGACAGCCTTGAGCATGGGGATTCCCATGCCAAACCTCAGTCCTGCATGGAGCTGACTCAATGCCCAAGACCTGCTCACAGTGCATAGTCCCCTGTCAGACAAGGGATTTTTTGCATATCTGTTACATAGCTCTCCTTCACCAGTTCAGGAGAACTCATGTTCTCTTTAGCTCCTGAAACAATCTCATGTGGCTTTAAAGGTTGGACACCATGGTCTGTCTTTGCTTCAGCTCTGGAAGGAAGGGGGAGGCTGTGTCTGCCCCACCCTGCACTTTTGTGGGCTCTCTTGTCCTAGTTCCCTTGTGCTCTGGCTGCTTTCCAGAGGGAACAAGGAGAAAGCTGAATCTGCCTTTTGTGGATGGAAGTGCTGGTAGCAGAGCTGTGGGTGCTGATGGGGGAAGGAGCAGGGTGAGGTGGTGTGTGGTGGGATGAGGGTGAAGGCTGGGCCACCACCTCTGGGGCCAGGAGGATTGGGGACACTGCCTCTCCCTGCCCTGTCCCACAAGCCAGGACCCAGTGTCTGTGGAATGAAGACATCTGGACCCCATTAGTGAAATACCAGTCTTTCCGCAGCACTGGCTTGTTTTTTCTCGGCCTCTGAAGAAAGGAACTGAAGCTTAAAATGTCTTAAAGGGCCCAGCATTACATGTTAGCAGGGATATATGGCTGTTGATGCTCTGGAGGGGCCTGAAGGAGTGTGCTGGGGAATGGGAGGGGAAGGAAAGAGTGGGCCAGGCGGGGGTGGAAAGTTGGCTCCCCACTCTGCCTTGCTGCCAAGAGCATGTGTGTGTGCTCCTGGGCTCTCTGTTTTTCTTCCTGTCTCTTCTCAATGAGTCAAACACTGGCCCCATGGAGAGTGGCCCCACAGAAAGCTTGGCCTCCCAGGACCTGGCGACCCTCCTGAGGTACCTGCACCTCCTGAACCCTGTGGGATCATGCTACAGGCCAGCAGTGGGAAGGAGAGTTGGGGAGGAGCCTGCTCTGGCTGCTGGCAGTACAGAGTGAGGTTTCCTTGCTCAGGGAGGCCACAGTATCCCAGTGGAGCAGCAGCACAGCACCAGAGCACACTGGCTGCTCAGCAAGCACCACAGTGGATGTGAGACAAGAATTTGATTCAAATACTCCTTCTGCCCAGATCCCTTATGAAATGCACAGTGCCTATGACTCTGCAGGGCTGGAAAATAGGGTCTGTGTCTTGGAGAGAGCTGCTGGTGACAGGGACCTTGCAGGCAGGATGGAATGAGCACTGTGCTCTGTGGTTCCTGCCAGTAAAGCTTGCTCCCTGCTCTGCAGGGTGACTGTTCCTACTGGAGTGCCTATGTGCCACTGCGTGCTGGAGTGTTTGCACAGCTGGGTGGATGGATATATCTGCTGCTTCCTTTGGGAATTTGTGTGAATGTGCAATACAGATGGAACCTTTTGTCCTTACTCAGGTAAATCATGTACTAGAAATTTGGGTCTTGTGTGAATGGGTGGCTACATTAGAAGAATGACCTTATTTTCTTGTGTGAGGGTATTCACATGTTGCGTGCAATGTCACTGCATTTGAGACCTGTGTGTGTACAGGAGGGATGGCTGCAGAGTTTTAGGTACTTTAGGTGCATGCAGGTGCTTCATGTTCCTTGCAGATTGTGTTGATTCCTGATGCATCAGTTGTTGTTGAGCTTCTTCTCTGTCTTCATGTGAAATGTATTCCTGTCCTGGGGAAGATGTGACCTTACTGACAGTCATTAAGATGGCTGTGTATTCTGTACCTGTCAGAGTCTTGTACCCAATTCTAGTTTACATATAAACACATGGATCAATAGAGATTGCCCCCCCCGCCACTACAAACGTACACTTCCCTCTTCTCTGGCCCCTTCCACTCCCCAATCCATGTCCTTGAGGCCCAGATCAGCTGGTAGAAATCCTTTTTCCTTACTCAGATGCCCCCAGTCATCAGAAGTTTGCTGTGATGAGTTGGCTGCAGTCAAGTTTTTGCATCCAGCTTGTTTTAAAGAACATAAGAGCAGATCTGCTCTAAGGTGGTTCCTCTCCTGCTTTCATGCTGCTCTCAGGTGCTCTTTGGAACATGTTCATTTTCTTTACATTCTCTGGAGCCTTTTCATTCATGCACTTAGTGTATGGTTTCTCATAATCTTATTCTGTTTTAAATCAGTCCTCATTTATTCTTTCACTGTTCCTCTTCTTCCTCTGGCAGACAAACATCAAAGCAAACACAACATCCCGAGCATCCAAACCTCCAACTTTGAATCCCTTGTGGGCTTTTCTTTGTATTATAACTAATATTCTTTACACTATGAACTCCCCTTTCTCCAGTCACCTTTCTGTGGTTGAACCTCCCTTCTCAGGTAGCAAAGCACACCACAGTTGTGACTCTGATAGGCCTGTGTGTTTATTTCTGCATTTTATGGCAAAGCTTAGCATGTGAAACACAAGCCTGAACACAGCTACCTTGGGTCAAGCACATGAAACCAAAAGAAATAAGAATGGAATGAGAGAGACAAAGGAGAAATAAGAGGGTTGTGAGTAGGCTGGTGAACAGGCAAGTAAAAGTGATGATCAGGCATTGCTCCAAAGGGTTAGACCCTCCCAGGCTGAGGGACGAGTGACCTCTGCATGCAGCCATCCCCAGAACCCACCCTCTCCAAGCATGTCCCTCTGCCGTGCAGGTGTTGCCGTCCCCGTGCAGCACTGGCAGTGTGTGGTGTATCCCAGCACAGCCTAACCAATGTGCAGACTACTGTACAATCTCGTAGTCCTGAACAGGTAGTCTGAACACTGGGCAGACGGAGTGGAGCCTCTGCGATCTGCTCTCCGGCAATCAGCAGCTCATTAGTCCTCTCTCCTCCCTGCTTTTGGGATGGGGTTGTGCGGGGCAGAGATGGGGTGAACAAAAGTCCAAGTCCTGATTGGAAAAACATCCTCCTCTGGCAGCTGGGGGAGAAGAAATGTTGCTCCCTGCATGTTTCCAATTTGGAGCAAGTTTCCAAGCGCCTTCCTCTTCCAGTGCTGGTGTCAGGCTGGTACCTGGATTCCACCTGGGATATGCTGCACCTTTTTAGAAAGAGAAAAAAAAAATCAATTACTGCAGTTTGAGGAGGAAATGCTGTGAAATCTTGGCTGTCACCCAGGTGTGCAGAACTTGTTGCTTCATGCAACTCCTTTTCTTCCCCATGGAGGTGTGTGGGAGGATCCTCAGGCCCCATGCACCCTCATCTCCTGTCCTGAAGATCAGTGGGTCCAAGCAAAGCTCAAACACAACCAGTCTTTGCTTCCAAGCCCTCCAGAAGGTCCTTTGACAGGGTTGCAGAAGGCAACCTTGGCCAGTTGCCCTTGCAGCTCACCTCTGGCTGCTGCAGGAGCAATCCACATCCCTTCTTTCTCTCCCCCCACTATGCCCTGGCATAGCTGAGCCTCCCTCCCTCTTCTGGTTTTTGCTCCCTCCCTTCTTGCTTCCCTTCTGTCCTTCTGCCTCACTTGACGTGGCAGTGGAAAGCTAACTAGACTCGAGGGAGGAGCTTGCTGGCTGCTGGGAAGGCAGAGTTTGGCAGGAAGTGAGCGGCTGACGGATGGGGTTGCGCGGGGGAAAGGAAGGTTCCCTACCCTGCATGGAAACTTGAGGAATGCTGTCGCTTTCTGTGACGCCTGGCTCTCATGTAGCGATTCCAGATGTTAGTCCCTGCCCACACCCCCTGCTCCCTCTCCCTGTGCTGCAGGGATAAAGAGGACTTCATTCACGTGTCTTCCTTCCAGGATTCCTTCTCCTAATGTGGATGGTTAGGATTTGTGACCAAAAATATGAACACTTGGAACTCCCATCATGGCACTGACCATGCACTGGGGAGGTGTAACCCACTGTCTCTCAGGGGTGTCAAACACTTTGTGTGTGTCTCTGTGTGTTTTGCTTTACCTTAGCAAAGCAAGTCAAATACTCTGGGATGGCTCATCCCTGCCCTGGCACAAGGACAGGGACAGGGAGAAGTGCCTGGCTGTCCTTTGTGAAGGCTGGTGGGCATTGCTGAGACCTTAGAGGGCTTTTGACAGTGGAGTTTTGGGCACTATGGCTTCTCTCAAGCAACTCAAGTTTCTGCCTGTGCTTCCTTATAAAACCCCTGAAAGCTTCCTAGGGTTGCACTTGGCTGCAAGTTTTAAATCTGCACATTATTTCAGCTGATGTGAATAAAAATCTTTACTTTTGTGCAGGTGAGTTAATTACCATTGCTGTGCTTACTAAGCCAACAGTAATGGTTGTGATTAATCACATGAGTCCAGGTCTAGTGTCTACAGAACTAAATCAGCTTAAAATCTTAGTATGTGTTGTTTAAGTTAAACCAAGGCAGCTTTCTGATGTAAATAAGCCATTACAGCTGCTCTGCAGCTTGGGGGAGGACTCATTCCTATAAATTATGCTCTGAGGGTAACAGGGCCACAGGTGGGCTGTGTCTGGGAAAGATGGTCTCAAGATGTGTGTGTGTAGTGGGATGACCAGGGCTTCCTGGAGGAATCACGTCTCAGAAATTCAGCTCTTCTACTTGCTAAGACAAGAAGCAGAAAGCAGTTGGTAGCATCTTGTTTGGGCGAGTGGAGTGGTTGGTTCAGCTTGAAAAGCTCAGCTCGCTTGCTTTCAAATATACCAGAGGCTTTTTCCTACTAACCTTTTAGTGTGCATGTATTCATGCAGTGTGTTTATTATAAATTATGATGTTAATGGTTCTCCATTGGAGTACAGTTTTATTACTGGAGTTCCCAAAATGCTGTGCATGTGTTTAACAAAAACAGTTTTACTGAAACTCCAGGCATCTCTACAGCAGGTTTGTTTACCCGTAATACTTTACATCTTACAGGCGGGAAAGGAGATTAAAAGGTTTAAACAAGATGAATTTCTCCTAATTTCACACAACCCCCAATTAAAACAATGGCAATGTCTTCTCCCATATCCACAGACCCTTGTCTCTGTGCAGAAAAAGGTGTTTGTCATAACAGCTACAGGGAAACCTTTAATTAGTTTATTTATGCTTCAAATGCAAACTGAGACCTAATAATTCTGCCAATTATTTTCTTGTGCTGTGAGTGCCAATTTCCAACCTTAGGGAGCCCACACATGCATCTGTCAGCTTCATTTTGCATGTATCCAAGAGCAGGAAAATTTACTTTGCTGCTGAGGCGGTCCAGGTGAATTGAGGGAATGCTTGAAGCCTTGGCTTCAAGCATAAGATTGGCTTGCTGCCTGCTGAATTCTGTGAACTTCTTGTAGGTTATTACCTACAGGTTAGCAACAAATAATTCAGGTGTTAGTGCAGATTATTGCTATATCTGGCCAAAACCCATCTCTAGGATTTAGCCACTATAAGGAGATGTGTAGCAGCAGTAAAGGACATTGGAACATCAGGCTGCAACTGCAGCATCACTTTTTTCCTGCAGTTATTGTGCTTTCCACCCCATAACTGGAATGGCTCGTGGATCCTGGTTGGCTTCCTGGCCATGTGTATTTTCTTTCCCTGGTAGATGCAAAGTACAGAGCCATATGGCTGTATTCTGCACTGTGCCGGGGGCGGGGGAGTAATCCTCTGGCACTTATCCTGCCTCTGCAAGGAGCTTGCAGTCATCTCTTTCTGCAGGTCTCCTTGCAGGCTGAGACTTCTGTGGGGAGCAGCAGCCCTGATGAGGGGTGGTTACCCTGTGCCTACAGTATTCCCAATCCAGTGCTGAGCACCGTGTTCTGTTTTATACAGTCCAGGGGCCTCTGCCACTGCTGCACCCCCCTTGGCCTCATGGCTCTAGAGATTAACTCACAGCCAACAAGCACATTTTATATAACACATACTCTGCTGCTGAGGGAGAGTTTTGCCTGATTTTTTTTTCCTTCTCCTTATTGATGAAGGGCAATATGAGCAACATAAGCATCTTGGGATCAGACTGAGGACTTTGAATATAGGATTTCACAAAGTGCTTTCCCATTTCGATGTGTGCTGGCTCTTCCTTCTCTTCCCTTCTGACTCCAAGTCTGGAAAGCTAGAGAGAGAGAAGCCCTTTTCCCCTCTTGGCCAGGATGCTGCTCAGCCATAGCACACCCTGCCAGATTGCTAACATATGGGCAGAGCACTCAGCCAGAGTTTTGAGAGGCTCAGCCCTTGGCAGCTCGTTCCACACTTTCCTGTCTCTACATTCAGGAAATGAAGTCAGATTGTTGATATAAAACAGGCTGGGTTGAAAACTGAGAAGCTGGAATGGCTGAAGTGAGGGACTGGGAAGGGGGAGGTGTGGGGAGATGGGGAGCAGCAGGGGCTCATTGCAGCTTGACGGGCTTGGGGGCTTCTTGCCTTGTGCCCATGTCCTCCACTTGATTGCTCTTGCTACCTCCACCTTGAGGACTGATAAGTTGTGCTGGCAGACAGATATTTTGTCTTCCCTGTGGTCTGTGGCAAGATCAGCATTTGGAGATAGTGCTGTCTTGATCATGTGGCAGCATTTATTGAGAGCTTGGAAAGGGTGAAAGTTGAAACTCTGGCAAAGAGCGTGCTGTTTCCATATCAGAGACACGGATTTCCCTTACTTTTAGACATTTTTTTCCTGAAGAATGACACCATTGCAGAACTTCTATGGAATTATGTGGGTCTAATGCAGAAGGTTTTAAAGATACTTTTAACATTGGCAGGTTTTGTTGGGGGTTTTTTGTGGGGGTTTTTTGTTTGTTTGTTTGTTTTGTTGTTTGGTTTTTTGGGGTTTTTTTGGGGGGTTTTGGTTTTTGTTGGGTTATTGGCGGTAGTTTTTGGGGGAGGGGGAAGGGGGTGGTTGCTGAGGTTTTTTTTCACTAGCCCAGGGACTGTGGAGTGAAAGCAGGGAGTTCCAGTTAAGTGAGGCTGCAGTGGGGATGGTCTGACTTGGCCAGGGACTCAGCAGTTGGTGTTGCTCTCTTCTAGGTCACCAGTTCAGCCCAAGTCAGCATAATAATAACCCAGAGTAATAGAAAGCTGCAAGTTGTTTGTGGCTCAGAGAATCTGAAGTAGTCTGTGTTAGCTCTGAGACCAGCATGTGGCTGACAGATATCCCATTAGAAAAATGCCTGCCCACATCTAATTAAAACTGATCAGCAGTATTAGAAAGTCCAGGGAAATTTGCTTGGAAGAATTCTCCTGTTTTCATGGCCTGGTGTCTTTGAGACAGTCTGGCAGCAACCCAAGTGATCTCTTCTGTTTTCTAGGTGTTGTTTATTGGCATATTCTCATTGCATATGATTTGTAATGAACTGGTACAGTTTGATCTTTGGGATATCTCAGAACTGTGAGGTGCTGGTATCCTTAGCAAACTCAAGTCAACTTAGCTGAAGCTTAAGAGGATATTAGGCTGGACTTGCCATTGTCTGGGTGTTCGAACTCAGCAGCCTTGTCACTTGTATCTGCCCTTTTGCCCTGCCCTTCCTTCCTGGTCAGCTTTTCAGGATCCCTCCTTACTGACCATCTTTGTTTTCCATCCTGTTTCCCCCAAGAGTGATCATGTTGTTTCCAGCCAAGAAATGTCTACAAACACACAAGCTCTCATAAGGGGACAGTCACACATGCTTGCTTTGCACATAGTTTGGTTTAGTCTTGGATAGCTGCATTCTGCCTTTTGGAGACCAGTGTGAGGGCTCCCTCTCTTGTTATGCTTGGGTATAATTCCCAGCTGGAATAGGATGCTCCGAATGAGGGCCTTAAACCACAGTCAGGTCTATTCATTTGCTGTAGATCCAGATTTGACACTAAGCAGGGGTCATAATTTCTGACTCAGTTTCTGAATGCAAATGCAAAAGTTAAGATCAAGTTTTGATGGTTTTGTTTTTTATGAAGGTGAAGGGTTCACAGTAACTAATAGACACAGGAGTAGGAGAGTGATAGGATGAAGTAACAAAATGAGCAAGTCAGATTTTCTGAAGAGGTAAATTTGAGATATTTATATATATATATAAACAAACCAGTTTTTAAACATAATATTTAACATCAAGGTTTATTGATACTTAACCTAGGTATCAAAGCAGCTTCTTTATTACATACCTGGTTTTCCTGAACCTGGATTGACCCCTTTGCTAAAAAAAGTGGGACCACAGTGCTGAGCACAATCTGGGGAGGTTGGGTGTTGCTGTACTGGTGCCTGGTCCTGGAGGAGTTAATAAGGCAGAGTTGTTGGGCCACATCACAAAAGCAGTTGGGAAGGACAAACTCCTGTTTCCAGATTTCCTCTTCTCTCGCAGACTCAAGGAAACAGAAGACCTGGGTCTGAGAATGCCTCTCTGATGATGTGGGGTCTTGTTGCTGATGCTCCATGCTGGCAGAGCAGAGGTGCCCCTGGAGCAGGGAGTGACTTGTTCCTCATTCCCTTTTCAGGAGAAGGAGAAGAAGTACATGTTACCAGTGGATAACCTGAAACTGCGAGATGTGGAGAAGGGATTCATGTCCAGCAAGCACATCTTTGCTCTCTTCAACACTGAACAGAGGTATATTCCCATCTCAACACACCCAGCTGCTGGAGCTGGGGACAGATTTTATGTAACAGAGTAGGGATGAGTGTGTTAGGATAGCTGTCCAGGAAAGATGTGTGTGGCCTTTCAGGACAGCCACTTTTGAAGGAGATGGGAGGACTTAACTTCATTCCTTCTGATCTTACAGATATATGTATAATTTTCCTTTTGTTTGCCAGTGCATGGTATGTGGTGTGAACTTAACCCTTCAGCCTTTTGGTGTGGTTACCTCAGTCTGCCTGTGATATATATTTATAATCACAATGTTCTTGGTGAGTGACATGGGAAAGCCATAAGGTCTGGGATGGATGGAGCAGTCCAGCAGCAGGCAGAATTGAAAAGGGTCTCTTTTTCAGGCCTTGTTGAAACATACAAGTGATTTGAGAGCAATCAAACTTGATTTAAAAAAATTAATTTCTTTTTGCAGAGTCATCATGAGGTTCCTAGCAAGGGACCAAGTGTCTCTGTCTTAAAACGACAGGAGGATTCCCTGGTCATTCATATCTTTGTCAAATATGGGCAGGTCTCTGAGTTGCGAGAGAGAATAATAAAATATGTGTCTTCCTGCCAGGAATGTTTACAAGGACTACCGGCAGCTGGAGCTGGCCTGTGAGACCCAGGAGGAGGTGGATAGCTGGAAGGCTTCCTTCCTTCGTGCAGGAGTCTACCCAGAGCGTGTTGGGGTAAGTGACAGCCATAATAATGGGATAAGGAGGAGCACAGCATGTGTCTTGAGAAGGATAGCTCCATCTTCTTCAGTTAAAAATAAGTCTGTAAAGGTTTTGTGTCTTTCCAGAGCTGAGAATCTTTCATAACAAAATTTTTTTTTGTTATGTCCTGGTGCTTCCATTAGGGAAGCTTGAGATAAAGTAACTGGCAGCTTCAAAGGGAAGATAAAGTAGGAAAGGAATGCCTTGGTAGATCCCTCTAGCAGTCTTGTTTTGTGGACATTAAATTCACAATATAAGGGTGACATTTAACTACCATGACTACTAACTGGTGTGGTATCCACTGAGCAAAGGCACCATTCCTTTTTGGTTACTCTGTACAGCCTTATTAGGAACTTCCTTACTTAGCAGTTGTTCTCCCTTTCCTTCCTCCAATTAATTAGGGAGGGATGTTCTTTGAATTTTTCTTTTGCTTGGTAGGTACTCTGATATGCTCCTTTAGCAAGAACTCTTATCTCTTCCCTTCCCCTTGTCCCACAACACTAAATGTCAGCATTATTTTCTGCTTTAGAAGTATCTTCTAGACAATTGTGGTATTTGTTTCTGTTCAAAGCCTTTCCTGTTCCTCTGTGAGAGGAAGCTGCTATAAATAGTTTTTCCATTAGAAAAGTGATAATTGCTTTTCTGTTTGTATTTGTTGCTTCTAATAGATTTCTTGCATTTGTCTCTTCTGTTACACTTGAATACTGCTCGTTTTGCCTTAAAGCATTTCCTAACAAACTGGTAAGAGATTTTAAAAAGAGAGTTAGGGACTGGGCTTTAACAGTGACATGACTTCAGATAAGCTTTGAACCAGACTGGGCCTCTTAGACACAATGGCTGTGGGCCACCTGTTGCTGTTCAAGTGGAGGGGTTTGACATGGGAGTCCTGATCCCTGTCTCAAAACCCCTGTAAGGAATGGCATTGGCCCTTGCAGGTAAGTAAGTTGTCCTTTGTTGCTAACAATGTGGTTTCCTTTGCAGAGCATCCCACTTTTCAGTTTAGCTAAACAGTTCACTTGTTCTTCTTCTAGGGTAATAGAGGTATTGATGTATTTTTAGCTTGTCGGTGCTATTATGGGACCTTCTCCAAATTCTGAGACCAACTAAAAGTCATTTTTTTATTTTTTTGTCCCTTTTTGTTTTAATTTTTTCTACATATGCTCAAACTGGCCTGCCAGGACAAGGACAAAGTAAGTCTGACCCCCTTTGCCTGTGTTGCCTCCTGGGGCTCTCACCAGATAGCTCTCATTTTTTTTCTCCTTTTGTCACAATTTCCTGAGAGGCATTTGCTTCTTCTCCCTCTTTGTACCCTCTGTTGGATTCCTGCTGTCTGTTTCTGTTCTTGTTTTGAGTTTTCCTTTTTTCTTTTTATTTTATTCCTCCCTTTTTGTATGACTTCTGAATCTTGGTGCAAGCTTATTTTTGGGGTTTTTTTTTACCCCCCACTTTTTTAAGTTGTCCTCTTTGACATCCACTTCCTTTACTTTGTTTCACACTGAGACCTTGCATTCCTTCATTATATAACATCTTCTCAGCAAAAGCTCAAATGAACAAAAGAAATTGCCCTTTCTCATACATTTTGTTCCCCAAAAGAGAAGCCATTTCCTACAAGGCAAATTGTTCAGACTAGGGCTGTGTAAAACAAAGATGTTTCATTATACAATCACAGGGATTTATTTTTTTTTAATAAGCATTGAGGAAGGCAGCAGTTCTTTCATGCTTCAGTGCTTTGAAATTGATCCCAAATGGAGAAGCCTTGGAGATTGCTTGCTGTCAAACAGCACAGTCCAGGTTTTACCTTACAGAATAAACAATGTACTTTAGGCAAACAGAAAGAGATTCATCTTCTTGGTGTGAAAGAAAAGGTAATTATAACTTGCAGGAGTTGCAGTGGAAGTCATAGGAAAGTTTATTCCATCTACTTGTGGTCAGCCTAAGAGGAGCAGTTACTACACTTCTCTGTATCTGTTTTCTCATTTGTATAATGAGGACAAAGATGTAGCATGGCAGAGAGCCTGTGAGACTTAATTTATGGTGAATGATTCTTGGTTTTAGCTGACTCTGGTCATGGAAAATCCAGATCAAATGAAGAACCTTTCAGGAAGCTGTAAACATTAAAAAGTAATAATACAGCTTTGAGTATGCACCAGGGCCATAGCCTGTGAACATGGGTCAGGAGTCCCTGTTCCCTTTCACCTTTACTTAATAATTTTGTACGAAGAGAGCAGCTTTATTGCTGAAATTTCTCAGATCTGAGCTGGAGAAGTCTGTACAAACTGAGTTGTGCATTGACAATCACAGCTCAAAATGTAAGTTGAAATAAATTTTATTCATTGCATGCGCTTCCTGCCTGTTCCCTTCTACTCTTCTCTTAGCTCTCATGAAAAGCTGATTTTGTGTTACATATGAAGAACCAGTCTGTTTCTCCTTTTTTCTGCAGGCCAGTGAAGCAGAGGAGAATGGAGGAGATAGTTTCATGCACTCCATGGATCCTCAGCTGGAGAGACAAGTGGAAACGATCAGGAACCTGGTGGATTCCTACATGGCAATTGTCAACAAAACCATCCGGGACCTCATGCCGAAGACAATCATGCACCTCATGATAAACAATGTACTTACCGCACTGTGGTCACTGGAGGTGGGAGTGGCAGAAAGGGGAAAAATAGGGAGGAAAAGAATGAAGAAAAACGGAAGGAAGTGGTGGGGACAGAATAGAATGTTTTGGGGAAAGATGGTGAAAACTGACTCCTTCTCTCTGCTCACTTACAGACCAAGGACTTCATCCATTCAGAGCTGCTGGCAAACCTGTACTCCTGTGGTGACCAAAACACGCTGATGGAGGAGTCGGCGGAGCAGGCCCAGCGACGCGACGAAATGCTGCGCATGTACCACGCCCTGAAGGAGGCCCTCAACATCATCGGGGACATCAACACCAGCACCATCAGCACCCCCATGCCCCCACCGGTGGACGACTCTTGGCTGCAGGTGCAGAGCGTACCGTCCGGACGCAGGTACCAGAGGCTCAGGGGGAGAGCCCCGCAGACCTGCCTGACGCCTCTTCAGTGCCTTGCTGGGGCCTCCTACTGAGACAGGGAGTCCTCCTCTTCTTCCTGTGGATGAAGAGTCCTGGGTATTTCTGCTGGCAGGCTCCTAGGACATCTTTACAGAGATGTCGAGACTTTCTAAACCCTTGGGTTGGATGGGGCTGAGGTAGCTTTGAAGGCAACCCGGGGCCTGGTGTGGCCCTTGAAAGCCAAAGGGTGATGTGTAAAGTGATGTGAAGCTAAAGACAGAAACACTGAAGGCAGCCTGTGATGGCAGAGGGATGCCAGAGCTGTTGCTGCAGTTGAATGCCTTTGTTTGTTTGGCAGGTCCCCCACCTCCAGCCCCACGCCGCAGAGGAGAGCTCCTGCAGTGCCCCCCGCCAGACCTGGGTCTCGCGGACCGGCTCCTGGGCCACCTCCTGCTGGTGGGTCCACGCTGGGTGGTGCCCCCCCTGTGCCCTCCAGGCCAGGTGCCTCTCCTGATCCCTTCGGGCCCCCACCTCAGGTTCCTTCTCGGCCTAATCGTGCTCCTCCTGGTGTTCCCAGGTAAGTCCTGAAACACTGCTCTACGCAGGTGGAGTATGTTCTTGTTTTGGGTTGGAGCCTTGGCAGCACTTGGCCTGCCTGGGCCATAAGAGGAGAATGGAGTGCGTGGTGTGGGTACAGCCTTTGGATATTTGGATTGGATCCAGAGGCAGGAGCATTGTTGTCCTCTGAGATATCATAGTATGGATGAAGCAATGCCAAGGCAGCTCTCAGAAACAGAGGGACAGCTGTTTCTCTCTACAAACCTCTGTAAAGAAAGTGGGAGAAAACCTTGTACCCAAAGTTTACAGCAATTGTACCAATGCCTGTAGTCACCAGATAAATCGCAGGACTGGGGTGAGATTACCCTCTGTGTAGGGCTCCCCAGAGTCTGTAGTTGCCTCTTTTCTCTTGGCCCAGAGTTCGTCAAGGTGAGTTGGAAGACCTTCAAAGCTGTTCAGTTGCTTTTGGGGTAGGAGAGTATTGCAGGATTACTGGCAGGGAAATTAATTCTTAGGCAGTTTTGTTGCTTGTGTAATCAACTTCAGCATTTTCCAGTCTAGAGGGTTCAAATCACACAGCTTTGCTTTCCCATTAGGAAACTCATTTCCTTTCCTGTTCAGTCACTTCAGACACACTTCAACATAGTAATAAGGGATTATCCCCTGTGCAGCTGAGTAGGTGTTCCTGAACAGGGAAGCAGTCTGGAACCAGGAATGCTTTTATGTTGGGTACTTAGTTTCCCAAGAGGAAGAGGAAGTAATTGCAGTGTAAAGAACAAACAACCAGAAACTCCCCAGTGATACACTCCAATGGGTGCTGGTGGCGGAGGTCTGAAATTTTGCCATTTTCTGTGGAAACACCAAGCCTGTCAATGGTTGGGAATGATATATGGCAGAGTGGGTTCAATATTCCTCCTGCAATAGTGCCCAGCTCATATTTGGTGCTGCCTGTTTGGAGTGAAGTGTTCTCTGCCAGGCTGCAGCCAGCCCAGAGGTGGATGAGTCCAGACAGCTTTATAGACCAGTTTCTGACTCTGGTCTATGCAAAATGGTTTTACTTTCTTGGTGCCTTTGCCCCAGTCCTTCCTATGCACCTTGATGCAGCTCCCACAGTAACTTGTCCTCACATACCTCAGTGTTGCCCCAGAGACTGTGGAGGCACCTATGGATGTCAGCATGCTTCTACTGTGTATTTTGGCTCCTGCTTCTTGTGACCCTGCCTTTCCATATACTGTTACTTTGTGGTTTTGTTTTCAATATACTTATGCTTCTTTCTGTCTCCATCTTCCTCCTTTCACTCAGTTTCATTTCTTCACTCATGAAAAATATTCTATATACCTGGCCATCATGATAGGATTCCCCAAAATGGGCTGAAATGAATTGGCCTTTTTTTGAAGAAATCTGTTATAGCCTATCCTAATGGCTTTCCTGCCTTTTGCATGAGTAGAGGGGTTTAGGGAAAGGTAGGGAAAACAGCACTGGAGCAGAGGAGGAAAGAGTTTCATGCTTGACTGAGCAACCCCTTGGTTTAGGAGAGATGGTAGGTTGGATTGCATGCTACTGACTGCCCTGATCTGGAGTTGAGAATGTAATTCCAGAAGCTGTGAAGTGTGATGCTCATTCTCTGATCCCCCTCTCTGATTCTTCCAGTTGTTCATAGACTCCTCCGGATCCTGATACCAGCTTGTCATTTGAGTTCACTGATGGAGAATTTCCAATGACAAGGGACTCTTTCTCTTCCTCTCCTGTATATAGAATAAGAATGTTCCCTGCTAGCACTTGGACTCGGGTCCTTCTGCCATGGGTGAACGAATGCCATCTCCATTGTTGCTTTTTTAATACCCATCTTTCCCTTGCTAACCGGGCTGTGTAGTGTGTGTGTGAGGGAGGAGCAAAGCTCTCGTGTTCAGCACGAGTGAGCTTTGATGGAGGAGTTGGTGGTGTGGAGTGAACTCAAATGTGTGGTGGTGGCTGGGTGTACTTTGTGTGCTCACTGATGCCTGTGTAGAACTTTGGTCGTTTTGTGCCCCTGGTTTGAGCATCTGATTTTATGAATGATGAACTTACACAAGTGTCATGCCACTCCTTTTTCATAAACATACGTTTCACATATAATCACCACATGGTACATTTTTTTGTACAGAAAGGTTTTCCTGCATATAATTAAGGACACTTAAAGCAAGACTTGCCATCCTGCTTCTGTGCTTAGCATTTATTCAGTTTGCTGTGAAAGTCCATATAAACAAATCCATAATTTTGGGCGCTGAAAGTTATAAACCAAGATCCTATCAGTGTACAATGTTTTCATTTCACAATGAAATACATTTAGTATTTGACCTGGAAAAGAAATCTGTGAAGGTATTCCCCCAGATATTTATGCTCTTTAGTTTAAAATAGTTTGATAGAAACTGTAGGTAGAAGAGCTTGAAGGAGAACTAAGGAAGTTTCAGTACAAATGACTCAACCATTGGAAAAATGTGTTGAAGGCATTAATGGGTTCTCCATTCTTTGGTATCACAAGAGCATGGTCTGGGGTTGCCTCCTGGCAGGGATGGTTCTCACTGGCTGCTGTGGTGGTCAGTACAATGAAGACACATCCCTGGGACTCCCAAAGGGTTCTTGGACACACCATTTCAAGGGACAAATTATCTCCTTAGTGATTTAGTGGATGATGTCTGTGCCAATGGCCGGGGGTTGGAACTAGATGATCTTTAAGGTCTCTTCTAACCCAAACCATTCCATGATAAAGTCACATAGCTGTATGACCTGAATTATTCAGAAGGTTGGACTAGCTGATTTCCTGATTTATGACCTTCAGAAAAGCCTTCACCTGCTTTGTGCTGGTTTGGGTACTGCTCAGGACTGCATGTTATCTCTCTGTTTCCTGAGCTCTTTCTTAAACATTTAATATGGTCAGAAGATAGTAATCCTCAGTGAGAGATAAGCCCAGCTACCTGTGCCCAGCTGGTGTGTGCTGAAACCTGGGTATGACACTGGTGTGAATGTCAGCCTGGATGTGTGAGGAGCTTGGGTGAGTGAGCAACAGTCAGTAGGTGTGTGGACAGATGGATGGGTTTTGTGCACAACAGGGTCTGGATGTGTGCAGAGATGAGGCTATGAGTGTTTTCTGTGTGTTTGCAGTCCCCCTGCTCGTGCTGTGTTTGGAGGGGGATGTGTGACTGTGTCTGTGCAAGCGCCTGTGTATCTGTTCCACCTTCCTGACAGTCTGTGTGGCCTCTGCCTTGAACTGTCTGAACTGCCATGTTGATTTCATGTTGTCTTTCAGAATCACTATCAGTGACCCCTGAGGACTGGCAGCCACGGTAGGTTTTGCACTCTCGCTGCGATGCATGAGTCACTGTGTCCCCATCCTCAAGCACTGCTCTGCAGCTCTCCTCTGCTGCCCAGTTCTTGTGTTAGTAACAGAGTCCCTTGTCTGATGAACCACCTCTGCCAGGATCTCATAAAGGGAGGAGTCTTGAACAGAAAAACCAGCTAATCAGAGACAGAGCAGCTGCTTGAGCTGCAGGAGCTGGGAAAGCCTCAGTACCTGATTTAAGGTCTGGAGGACCCTTTCTCTGCTTCTACATAGAGAAGGTGGGATGGGGGAATGAGCTCTGGCAACAAGGTCTAAACTCTGTCTTTCATTTGGCTTATATCCACACTAACTGTAAGATCAGCTGAGTAAACTCTGCTTTGATTTGGTCTGTCAGCTCTGTTAGGATCAAGACAGAGACTTGAGGAGCTGATAGTTCAGACTCCTCTTCTTATATTCTAATGTCTGGCTGCAGAAGTGCTCCCATCCTCACTGTATCCCTAGTGCTCATGGAAGTTGAGAGGAGTTTGGGTCATTAATATCAGGACTTCCATGTCTGGGTGCAGGGTAACTCTGACATTGAATGTTCCCTTTTATCCTTGTGTCCCATCATCAGATAGATTGAACTCCCTTTGTTTGTTCTCCCCTTCACCCTTTACCTTCTAGGTTACTCTCCTGCTTCCATTCAAACTGCCTTCTCTCATCTGCCTCCTGCCTCTGCAACAGGAAGGGTGTAGTGATCTGTGTCCCTCAAACACTCTGCCCTGAGCTCCTGCCCATTTCCCTGTCCTCTCTCTCCCTGCATTTTGCAGCATTGTAGTGGTTCAGTGATGTAGCAGGGTGTGGGTTTGTGTTGTATTGCTCATCCTGGTAATGTCAGTGGGGGTGTGTAGAGGGACATCAGCAAATTCTCCTGAGTCCTTTTCTTGGGAACCTCCAGACCTTATTGACAGAGAGGTACAGAGGGCAAAACAGGGCAGGTGTGGATTTTTTGGGCCCCTTCTCCCTTTCTCTGTGGATGCTGTTTCATGACAGAGGAGTGGAGCAGCAGCAGCTCCTGCAGATTGCCTTGCTGCTGGTTGTGACAGAGAGATCTGGGGGCGAGGAGCACGAGCTAAAATCCTACTTTAATAGGAATAGCAGAAGTTCAAGCGCCTGTTCTGGGCAGGGGGGTCTCAGCCAGCCCCCATCTTGCAGTAGATGGTGTCTGTTACTGCTGCACAGAACTGCAGTTAGAGCTGCCACATTGCAGTGATTGCTCATGATTGACATCTTTGAGGACGTCATCGTCAACCCTCCTCATTGATGACACACTGCAGAGGTGTTGGAGCAATCAGCAGTTTTCCTCCAATATTCTGGCTACTGCAGACATCCCTGACAGCCCTGGAAACATGCATCCTGGGTGAACAACCTTGGGAAGGAGCCTTGCTGTTGTCTGTACCCCATTCTGGGACTCGCTGTTATGGGGCATTCTGTTTTTAATCTGGCATAAAGAGCACCAAGGAAATAAAAATTTTAAAAAAAAATCAAAAAAATTGCACCCAAAACCTTTTGCAATACAAAGGAATAAACATAATATTTTCCCACCTCTGTTAGATCCTTATCAACAGAACTCCCTTTTAGCCCAGTGGTTCCTAGATAGGATTAGCTCAGTGTTCTCCCTGGGTATGGCCTGAAAGATTGACTTCAAAGGATGTGACAGTCACTCTAACTCAGCTCCCTGGGCTCCTGCCAGGGCTCAGGTCTTCCTTCTCATGTACTGGAGACAGCCACAGGCTTCCCTGTGAGCAAAACTTTGTTCCTTGTCCTGACAGAGAAAAGTAACTTTTCAGTGATATAAAAAGGCTTGTCTAGCAATGTAGTCAGACTGAAGCAGCATTTTGGGGGTAAATGTTGCCTGAGACTTCTCTGTCCCTTTTAGTGCTGGGAAACAGTTTTCAGCCTTTTACTAAACTTAGCAGGCAGATTCTGCAAGCATCTCCAGAAAACCTCAACAGAAAACAGCCTACAAGTTTAAAAAGTGACAGCCCCACACCCTAAAATGCTTTGGATGCTGAGAGAAATAAGTCTGCAAAAATCAATCATAGTATATTACAAAAAAGCAGGTCCTCCACCTGTGAATTACTTGTGCTCCTTTCAACCCTGTTTATCCTGCTAGGGTCAAGTGGCCACTCCTGCCAGAACACTTTACATACTCTGGTGACTTCAAGCATCCTTTTTATGTCAACCCTCAGAGGCTTTTAGCACAACCTGTGCAAACTCCTGAAATGCAAACAGTCCTTTAACCTTCCCAAAACCTTCTAACGTGATGATGCAACAGCATCTCACTAAACGTTGACCTCAAGTTCTGTAAGGTTTTAATTCAGGTGCTGTTGCTGTTCTAATGACAGTAGAAGCCACCAAAGGGTTGCTGTGGCTGCATTTACGCTGTGAGCACCATTAGAGATAATGCACAGATCCCACATGTCATGAAGCTCTGAAGTTTAATAGATCTGGAGCAGTAAGTTCTGCTGAGGTTTAATAAACAGGACTGGAGAGTCCTTGCTCTGGTTTATTTGCTAAACGAGGGAACTTGCCCCAATTTATAGGAGTGTAACTCCTCTAGTGCCAGTGTGATTATAGACTACTGGTATAAATATCCTCTCCCTCCCCTCAGCCCGTGTCAGGAGAGGGCCTTCATTTCTAGCAGTGAGTTGATTTTCTGTAATATAAATGTTGTCAGTGTGGAATTATTGAGGCATTAATTCTGTGAGACCTGGTTCTGTATGATCAGTGCAATGGCTTCCCCTCCATTTGGTCTACATGCTGTTGGCTTTGCTCTTTGCATTTCAGGCAGTTTGGACCTTAAAGCTACTCTGGCTTGGTATTGAAAGATTTATTTATCTTAGTGAAAGAAACATTGGCAAAATGCAGTTGAGGTCACAGAGACTGCAGGAAGCATGCTTTAAGACAGATTGGACTCAGTCTTACAGAACTTATAGCCTTCTTACAGCCTGTAGTCTGAGACTGAAGTGACATTTCAGGTAATGAGCTGAGAGCCATGTCAGGGGTGTTGTCTTGTATGTTTTTGTTGCACCTTTTTTTTTCCCAGTCCCTTACAGGAAGGAAATTCTAGAACACTTAATCCATGCAGAGGGCAAACCCTTAAGTTTATGTAGCTGAGGTATCAGCAAAAGGGTTGGAACAGAGTGGAGTAGGAGTAGCCAAGGTTCCTTTTATTGAAGTAGAAGCTGCATTTGCTCTGCAACAGAACTGGAAAAGTGAAAGCCATGAGCTTGCCCCTGACATCCAAGATCAGTCTTATGTCAGAATAGGGAATGTCAGGCATGCAGTAGCTTCGAGGGCAGGGGAAGAAGGTGCTCCTCCCAACCAGCCAAGAGCCTCTAGCAGCAGCGCATCTCAGAGGACCCCATCCATGCTGTGTGACTGTCATGTGCTTGATACAGGAGCTCACTGTTGTCCATGCTTCTCCACTCATCCCACAGCCAGGGCACTTACTGGCAGTAAATCTCTGCACTTCCAAATTTCAGAGGGAAGCAAAACTGGCAGTCCAGGGGATTGCTCTATTGGTGATCCATGCTGTGCAGAAAGGCCAGTGCGAGGCTGAGTAGAAGCCCGTGAGTCTCCTTTGTGGGGCTGCACTCTAGGGGTTTGTGTCTCAGGTTGGATTCTTTTGCTGGCTCAGGCGAAGTGGAGAAGCATGTGTGGTTGTGACTGCAATTGCTGTGCTAACCACAGTGTGTGTTCTCTTGTTTTTGTTTCCTGCTTTTTCACAGCAGAAGGGGCCCCGCCTCACCTACTCGACCTACCATAATCCGACCGGCTGAACCGTCCCTCTTAGATTTATAACTTGAGGCTGTAGACAGCTGGCGACGAGTGCCGTGCTGGTGGCTTCCCCATTCCACCCTCCCTTCCACAGCCACAGTCACTCCTCTCATCCATCCCACATCCCTGCCTCCCACCACCCCTCCCCGGTGTGTCGTAAAACTCTAGCCTAGTGATTGAGCTCTTCGTCTTCGCTCGTGCGTCCTGTATTGCTTTGTGAGCATAGAGTAGCCTTCATTCAGTGGCATGGATCCCTGAAGTACACAGGCTCCTTGGAGAGATCAGCCACAGGGACATCCTTAGGTCCAAGTGGTGGCTGTCCGTCCAGTAATTCCATCTGCCTAGTCTAGCCTGGATAAGTGTCCTGCCTGCACCAGTTAGCTGTAGCACCCAGGACTGAGCTGTAGCTGTTTTCTTTCCTTGTAGTTTAAGACAAAAGCGTGGCTTAGCAAAAGTATGCTGTCAAAACACAATGACACCTGTTAGGAACAGATTAAATGTCCTGTGTATTAGCTTGACTTCTAAGGTGCAAAAATTTCATGTTGGGAACAGTGCAATCAACTTCATATCAAAGTGAGGCAGGGAGATGAGTAAAGGGGGGAATGGATGGATCAGCCCAGTCCTGCCAGAGTGAAGTCTGAGATAGCGCACACACCTCAGCGTGCAGGGAGCTCATGGACCTGCTCACACTCGGCTCCTGGAGCCGGGCCATTCCTACTGGGGACACACTGGCTCCTGCCAGCAGTTGTCTTGCATCACCATTTTTTGGCTGACTTTCCTGAACCCAGCAGGGCGAGGGGAATAGACACGCTGCTCCCCCCTTGCAAACGGACAGCCAAATGTTTCAGGGAGTTTGCTGTGTGGTGTTTTGTTGAAAATATTTCAGCTTTGAACTAAGCACATCTTTCAGTGTTTTTGGGGTACTGTGGTGACTTCTTCCGTAGCCTTTTCTTGCATGTGGATGGTACGTGTTTGGGGAAACTTGTAATAACCGTTGATCACAACTCATCTTAAGGTTTGGTTTTTATTTTCACGCTACATGTATTTAAAAAAAAAGAAAAAAAACAAACAAAAAAAAACCTACTTGAGAATTTAAAAAATTATCAACCCTGTACATCTCAGATGTCATGTCTCTACCAGAGCTAAGTGAACCTGTGTTGCAGGCTGTCCTCCAGGCCTGATTCCTGTTGCAGTTCTCTCATTTCAGTGCTATTACTCTTAATTTCTCTTGTGGATCCTCTATTGTTCTGATGCCAGTTCCTTTCTGTATTTTAACTATTGTTTTACTACTTCTCCCCCTTCTCCTTCCCTTTTTCTTTGTTTTTCATGTCTTTAACCTCCAGTCGGCCGGGTAAGGCCAGTCCCGCCCGCCCGGAGAGCCCAAAACCACCATTTGACATGTAGGCCTGCTCTGAGACTCTTTGCCTGCCTCTTAGCTGTTCTGTCCTGGAATGGTCTGACTCGAATCTCACACATGGCTTGTTTTGTTTGTAATTTGTGACACACACATATCAGATGTGATTGTAGTGAAACTGTTTTGGGGGTTTTTTTGTTTGGGGTTTTTTTTGTTTTGTTTTGTTGTTTTTTTTCTTCCCAGCTGCTTAAATGAGTTAAACAAGTATATTGTAGTAATGAGAAACATATCTTTACTGTTATAAATATCTATAAATATATATATAAGATGAAAAATCTATATATGTCCAGGTGTTAAAAGCCATTTGTGCTTCCATGTGAATTTTAGGAAATACTTAAGTAGGAAAAGAATATCTATATACATATATATATACACACATCCAAAAAGTTAACCAAATCCCAATGTTGAGTTTTTGAGCTGATTGTTAAATTCTCTGCTGTGTGCAGTTGGGTTATTGTATTACCCCAGACTTGTGGGTGAACTGTCTCAGTGCTGGTAGTAGCTGTGATGCAGTTTGTGATCTACCTGTCACTCTTGTTTATTGGATGAAATAAACTCTCATTTCTGTATAATGAAGGTCTCCATGACTAGAATAAAACCATCTCTCTTTCTCTTGCTTTTTCTCTGGGTGGTTTTCAAGCTGTGTTTGATTATAGCCTGATCTTTTCATTCCATAGAGTTAACAAAGCTGTACATGCAATCGGGGGCTGTCACTGATAGGGAAGGTGGAGCAGATCTGCATCAGCACTGAGTGTCCAGGAGCTGCAGTAGGAAGAACTTGTCAGGTGCAGAAAGGTAAATCCCTGTGCAGAAGGAATTGTGTAAAGGTGCTTCAGAGATGGGGCAGAAGAAGGTGGGAGTCTGCACACAAATTCCTTCTTAAAAGGGATTTTTGCCTATAGTGCTTGTGGAGTACAGCAAGTGGATGTTGAGTAAAGGTGAGGTCTGAGAATCACTCCTGAAATGGGTAAAAAACTAATCTGAAGCTGGGGTCTGGCTATGAAATGCTAGCCAAGAGCCACCTCTTAGGCTGGGCAGCAGTGTGTACAGAAAACATTCATGAAAGCTCAGTGAAAATGGCATCACTGTGAGGGCAGGTGCTTCAATAAAGAATTCATTCTTCTCTTTTTCTGGCCAAATTTCAAGGTGGTCTATGCAGAAGAAATACCTCTAGTCAGTGCCCCTCTGAATAAGTTTATTCAGAAAGTAAATTTGTAACAGGGTTAAGTCACCTCTGTAACAGACCACAGACTTTCTTCACTGATCTTGTTTCCTTCACAGTTCCAGAGTGAACACCCAATAACTAAATTTCTTCCTTTTACAATAATACTCTTGTCTTAAATCACAGCCCTTCCCCTATTAGTTATGATACAGATTCATGGATATCCTGAGCAGCTGTAAACACTGAACAGGTTTAGCCTCTTTTCAAGGAATATACACTATTTTACACAGATACAGAATGTACATACCCCATGCTCTGGGGAGCCCAATCACTTGTGCTGAGGAGAGACTGACACCACTTATGCCATTTGAATGAAAACCACCTTCCCCTGGGGGCTCACAGGAAAGCATTGATTGTGCTGTGTGTCCTTATTTTCATTTGTATTTGGAAATAACAAGATATGAACCACTTAAAAAAACCAACCCACACATGATCTGCCTTTGGCAGTAGAAGAGAAGATCTCTGCTATACTGCTGTAAAGCTTCACCAACTTGGACATGAAGAAATGAACCATCTCTCCTGTTAAACAGACACAAGTCTGTGTTCCTGTGCTTGCCTCTTTATCTCCACAGGTACCAGGGTGGCAGCTGATGCTGCTTCAGGCAGCAGCCCAAACTCCTGTTTGATCACACAGCTCCAGTTATCACATCCCTTTAACCTCCCCTGAGGTTTCCCTCAAAACTCCACTGTTGACACCACTCATCCTAAGCCCAGGGAGTTCTTGCTGGAAGGCAGAGTCAGTTGCAGAATATCTACGTGCAGTTCATATGGCATAAACTTCCACACCCTGATTTGTTTTGCTGCTGTTTCAGGGAGTGCTCTCCTCCTTCCATGTTCTATTTTCTCCTTAGAATCAGGGCTATGGCTTCAAGGCAGGGCCAGGTACAAGCACACTTGCTGCTGTATGTCCCAGGACCTTAAACATGAGCCATGGGATCTTGGTTTCCACTCATCTCCTGCAATCCTTACCAAAATGGGAGAAAAGTTCAGGGATGGAGAACTAGAACCTCTGAAGTCCACAAATTCAAAATGAAGCATGTTTATTAAGTGGTTTCCTTTTACTTATTTCTCCCATTTCTTAAAATAAATAAAACCTTCAGACACATACAAGTGAAACACATCATCCTTCAAAGTGCAGTTACATTTCCACCCCACTCCCAAGAATCACATAAAGCTTTATCAAGTAACCAAAAGACCCCTCAAGCCTCCTATCGGTCCCGTCCCCTGGCACTGTGAACAGACGGGGCTGTGCTGCCCAGGAGCCGCTTGCTGGGGGCCTGTTCTGAAATGCAGGTGCAAGAGGCAGGGCAGCAGCAGGAAGGGGGAGTTTAGGATACGTAGTATGAAAACAAACCCAACCTGTTGAGAGTCCAGAGAGTCCATTACCAGAACAGTTAAGTTACTTTGGGAGCCCTGGAAGGAACTGGGCCGATGACAGGCATGAGCGATGGATCAGAACCGTGTGAAGCTCCTGCAGCAGCAGAGTCTGGGACAAGGGATTAAGTCATTTTGCCAAGTCATGGACACCCTTTGCCCTCAGTCTGGGCCTGGCCTAGGTGATGTGGCAGCACCAGCTGCCTCCCAGGATGAATTAAGAGTCTGCCTGTACTCCAAGCACACCAAGTAACAGAAAAAAGAGAAAGAGACGATGAGGTCTGATGCTTGAGTTCCATCTGATACAATCTCTCTTTACTGATGTCTTTAGGAACCTGTTCTCCCCAAGGGCACTGAGCAGAGGTATGGGCATGTACAAGTCCACCAAGTCCTTTCAGGCCCACAGCAATCTGTCAGTACGATATAGCACCACTTAAACTACCATGATTTTGACCTCATCATTCTCATCCGCACGGTAGAAGAAAGGAATGCATGGGTTTTCCAGCAGGGAGCCCAGCCTCTCCTGAGGGTTCTGGATTTCTCTGAGAAGCTGCATTATTTGCTTTGCCGTGGGGTCCTCCTGGTTTGGCTGAGCAGCTTTACTGTCAGCAGGGGGGAAACCGGATTGATGAACAGCAGCCTCTTGCTCTGCTTCGTCTGAAAGATTCACCTCTCGTAACCCTGCAAGGAGCACAGACAAGGCAGGCAGGTAACTCCTCCCATCCACACACAAGGCTGAGAGCAGGGGCTGCTCCCCCTGCACAGAGCTTGTCCTGGCTGCAGCTTACCTGCTCCATCGGTGGCGTTCAGCTCAATGCGCCTCTCTGCTGGAAGCACACCTTCAGTCTGGCCTGCCAACAACTCAGGGTTCTGAGCAGCTGCTACATACTTGCTGTACCATTCATTTCTTTCCCTGACCAGCCGCATCACTAAGTCCTGCAGTTCCAGTAGCTTCATCTGTACCAAAGTAAAGGAAAGACCATGAAACACGCACACAAAAACACCACTGTGGTTTGCAGTCCTACTCCTGTCACAGAATTAGCAAATGAACACACAAAAGTTTGCACTCCCCAAGCCCACCCTGCCTGGAGTAGTACCACAGAAGAGTCCTTGCCTTCATCTCTTCCTTATCCTGAGCCAACCTGCTGATATACTCCTCCTTCTCTTGGTGCCGCTGTTTGAGGATAGCCCTTTGACTCTGGTACAGTGCAATGTACTCCCCTGGAACACAAGAGAAGCCTCAGGATTGTCTGCAAGATTGGGGTACAAGCCTTACAGTGAGGTACGAGGCATGATGACCCAGGAAATCCAGCCCTGGAGTGGAGACCTAGCCCAGTTACACAGCAGTAGGAGACATGGAGGGCTTGGTAGTTTGAGGGCTCCATGCCTGTTTGGGGACCTTCTGCTCCCCATATAAATAAGGCACTGAGCAAGCTCCAGCCTGTGCTGGTGCTGCCTAAACATACCAATGGTGTCAGTCTCTCCAGACAGCTGGATGCAGCGGTGCTCCAGCTCCTCCAGACGCTCCTTCAGATCAGCCTTCTCACGCATCAGCTCTGTGAAACGCAACTGCACACACACAGTGGGGTCAGTCACCTGGGCTGCTCACGTACAGACAACACCCATGCTAAAGATAACACCCCCATGACTCTGTCTGAGCCTGGGGAACAAATGCTCCTTTACAAACAAGCAGTGAGCAAGCTTTTTAGCATGGAGCATCTTTTTATGGAACATCTGCTGCTTATTCCCCTACAACGTGCTTGTGTTTTGTTTGTCTGACACTGGACCCTTGTCTGGCTGAGCAGTGTAATAGGGCTGAAACAACATGAGATGCTTTTGCTTACCTGTAGCTTATCCATGGCAGTTTTCAAAGCCTCGTGAACCTCCACTGGAACAGTATCCATAATGGAGCCTGGAAGGGATGCGTGCAATTTACAATTTCTCCTGGGGCAGGATGCACTCACAGACCCAAAGGTCTGTCTCAGAACAGCCATGGCCAGCTGGCCCAGCACCTCATGGTCACACTGTCCCCAATCTGTGCAGAGACTTTACCTCCATCCAGTGTGATGTGATGTTGCTGTTCCTGCCTAAGAGCTGTGATTTGCTGCAGGAGGGTTCTGCACTGCTGCTTCTGAGCAGCCAGCTGCTTCCTCAGATCTTCTCGCTCCTGCTCCACTTGGGACATGGCAGAGGTCACAAAAGTGACCTAAGAAGAATTTCAGAATGTGGACATTAGTGCTTCCCCTGTGTTCAGCAGGATCTGTGGTGCATCTCAGGACAGAGTAACAGTTTACCACATTTTATTTATGGGTATGAAACCAAAGACCTGTGTGACTGCCCTGAAACTAAGCCAGGCAGCTGCTACTGCCTCTTCTCATTCCCAATTAGTGCAGGTTGAAAACTGGGTCCCTTGAGAGCTGTTTGACTGCAGTATTATGACTGTACTTGCAGATAAATCTTGTAAGATATTTGACACCATTTCCAAGTTGCCTTCCAAACTAAAGTGAACATCATCATCAAAGCCCCATTAAAGAGCTGCTCTGCCAGCTGGGTTGTCATCATAAGGAAACCACTGCCAGACTTCCAGCCTGTTTTGTAAGGATGCTGCAGAAGTCTTGGCTTTGCTGCTGCACGAGGAACTGTTGCATTTCCCTCATGACTGCACTCAGCTAGCAGGGTAACAGCTGAAAAACCTCTCTGCAATTTAACCAGTTTCCTTTTCTAGATACTTATTTAGAACTATAACCAAAGGCTTTTCTACCCATTAAGACTAACCATTTCTTCATGGCTTTCAAACTTCTCTGGGATCACAAGAGAAGGCTTTTGGATTTCTTCAGTCATTGCTTCATCGCCTTCTGTAAAAGAAGGAAGGTGAAGAAGGAGGCAATGCTGCAGAGAACCCAGCTCTGCCTCCTCCCTGATGCAGCCACTCACCCTCCAGTTGGTGTAAAATCCTGCCATCCATTTCTGCTGCCAGCTGACTGATCTGGGCTTGCAGCTCTTTGTTTTCCTTGGCTACAGCTTCTAGACTTTCCTGCAAGAGAGAAGCAGAGGATCACAAAAACCTGCACAAGCCAGACTGCAGTTACTCCATCTTCAGATAGTAGCACCACACACAAACACACAATAGTACTTTAGCTCCAGACAGGTACCACTGGTCTGTAGGGCACTGCGGTAGTCACAGCATCACAGAACAGCCCAGGGTGGAAGGGACTGGCCAAAACTCTCACTTATTGATTACCTCCCATCTTTCCACTTGTCCCTTTCTAGTGTTACCTTCGTCTGCTGCAGCTCTTTCAGGTGCATTTCCACTGTCACCTTCCCCTGGACCTCCTCGTGCTGCAGGCGATCCATGAGCTGCGTCTGAAGCAGGAATTGCTTGTGCAGTTCGTCCTTCTCAGCAGTGAGCTGTTGGAAGGCCAGGGTGTACTGCTGCAGGTGGCTGTAGCACTGGTCCCGCTGCTCCTGCAGGCCACGGGCCTCCTGTGTCTTCAGCTCCAGCTGAGAGAACAAGACCAAACCACCACATCAAACCCTTTGTGCCTGAAAAGCTGATCCGTGTGACATGATCTAAACTGTCAACATTGCCCCAAAGCCACCAACCAGGCAGACAGCCACCATCTGCCCCCACATGCTGGTCCCCCACATCAGGCAGCAGATGATAGGGGAAGGCTCCCAGCTGGATCTTTACAATACCCATTTCCATCCTTCCATCAGTATCTGGGAAGTTGCCAGCAATTGGCACAATCCAGCCCTGCCATCCCACTGCTGGTGCTCACCGACTCTTTGAGCTCCGCCAGGTTCTCCTGCAGCTGCCCAAGCTTCTTGGCCAGCTCTTTCTTTACATGTTGCTCTGACTGTAGGGCACTTGTAACCTCCATGTTTTCATTTGTCTGCAAGATAAACACAACTGTGTAAGGAAACCGCCCCAGCCACCATGAAACAGGCTCTCAATAAACCACGTTAGTTCCCAGTACAACAGGGTTCTATCCCTTGTGTTTTTCTGGACTGTAACTGAGGGCCATAAATTGACTGTTTGGGACAGAAAATAACTTACAGAAAGGTTCAGAAGATGGGAGAAGAGCAAGGAAAGAGCCTGGGAAATCAGTGCTGGGACAGTGCCAAGACGTGGCCTGGCATATCATGCAGCCTGTCAGCTCCAAAGCAGATGGGTGGTATGAATATCCCAAAGACAACCACAGACATTCAAAAACAGGGAGTTGAAAAAGGACTAAAGCAAAAAAAAAACAACTGAACCATGTGTCAGTCTGCTGGGACCCCAGAGGGGAAAGCGATACATTGAGAGAAACAAAGCAAGAGTAAGGATTCAGCTCCAGGATGGGTAAGAATGACAGCAGCAAGAGAGAATACTGTTGAGAACTTCCTCATGGACAAATACAAGGGAACAGGAAATAGGTATCTTCAGGTAGAGGGGCAAGAGGAATAGCCAGGGACAGAAATAGCCTGGCTTCCAGGGAATGAGAAAGAAAAGGAAACAATTCTGGACAAATATACTGATTCATCTGATAGAGCACCTGAGGGAGTAAGGAACTGGAGGGAACCTCCTGGTATGGCACTACATATCAAAGGATGGAGCTGCCACAGTCTCAGAGGGTAAGAGATGGATAATGCTGCGGCCAGTTTTTCACATCTGCGCTACAGAAGGATTGCACCAGTGAGGGAAGCAGTGGGAAAGATGCACAGAAGAGACCTACCAGTTTGACAAAGCCATTCTGCAGCTCAGCCAGCTGCTCCTTCAGATCCCGGTTCTGGCTCAGTGCCCTACTGATTGTGGCCTTGTCACTCTGCATGTCCTCCAGGATCTGCTGCCTGTCCACAGCCTCCTCGTTGTAGCGCTGCACAGTCTTTTCCAGCTCCAGCAGCCGCTCCTCCTGCTCCCTGTTGAGGTGGCTCAGCTGCTCGTTGTCGCGCACCTGGGCCTGGTACTGCCCGTGCAGCTCCTCCTTCTCCTGCTGCAGCCGCTGGATCTCCTCCTGCAGGCTGAGCTCAGCTGCCGTGGGCCCCGGCGGTGAGGGAGGCTCGATATCCATGGGCTTCACTGCTGAGGAAATGCAATCACAAGGGGCTCAGTCACAGTGAAAATGGCTGGGTGAAACACATCCCTACTGGAAACACAAAGCACACCCCAGCCCATTGGGCTCTGTGGCCCAGAAGGAATCACCAGCTGCAGTATCCAATCCTCAGTGCACAGCACTGAGAGGAACAAGGAGCAAACCCTACTCCAAACCCAAGCATAGCATCCTGTTGTCTGCTGTTGACTCCCTCACAGCCCTAGCAGGAGCATCCTGCCCTCCCATAAACTCCTGGGCCAGAGAGGCTGACAATACAGTCAGGCCAATACTACAGACATAACCAGGCTGCTGGTCCATTCATTGCAGGAGTTCACTTGCTGTTTCCCAGGAGAAAAGGGTTCTTAGGGTAACCTGGTCTTCATCTGCCTTCCCAGCATCAGACCTCCTTTCAGCTCCTGTGCAGAAGCATCTGCACAGAAGGACAGAGTTATCCAGCTTCACTCTGCAATGGGAAGCCCCACTTTGAAAGGCCTACCTGACGTGCTCAACAGCTCAGTAACACTGTCTTCCAGCTCCTGAATTCTGGCCATGTGTTTCTCCTTCTCCTCTGCCATTGTGTGGACCTGCAAGGCCACACAAATCAAAGTTACAACAACGTTCATGGGGCATTTCCTGCTGTGTTTGTTCAGAGCTGGGATGTTGCCCCTGGGGTTACCTGCTCAGAGAGCTGCTGCACCCGCTGCTGCCAAACGCTCCCCTCCTCCCTCAGTTTCTCCACATACTGATCTCTTTCTGCCTGCAGCTGGTGAAGTGATTCTGAGAGCTGTTCAAAACAAAACCAAACAACATAATATTGGCTAAATAAAGGTTTAAGGGATAAAACTCGAAGAAACAAATGTTAGTGCAAAGCTCAGACTACATTTTTCTGCCCCACAAGTTTCCTTACAGACATCAAGATTTGGATCATATTTCATACAACTTCTTACCTGAGCTACCTGGGTTTCCAGGCTTGCCTTCTCCTCCAGAGCCATCTGCAGCTGCTGGTTTGCATCCAGACTCCCTCCCTGGCTTGAGAACTGTTAAAAAAAAATCAGAAATTTAAGGCAAAATGTTAATGCTCAATTCCTGCACAGCCTTTCCACTGAGAGTAACCTGCCACATGATCTATGCTGTAACCTTCTACAGTTCCTTAAAGTGCTCCACTCATAGTGAAGATCAATGTGAAAAAAATAGGGGGATTAAAAATAAAAAGCTGAGATTTTAATCTTGTAAAAATGGCTGAACTGGGAAGCTCCTCCCTACCAATTTTACATTTGCTATTTTTTTAAATTAAGAAAACAGAATTCAATCAAGCTTTGGCTCAGAATTTTTGTGCATTTCCAGAGTCTGCATTATATAGCCATATCAGATGATATATCAGATGATATAAAGGCGCGTGAACTTAAAAGCTGTCAGACATGTCAGGAATTTAAAGCCAGTGTCTGGAGCATGTCAGTGGACTGAGCATCAAGGCTGGTTGAGATGAGGCACAGCACTTTTCCCAGAAGAGCAACACTTGGCTTAATTTCAAGGGTAACTTAAGACACAGTCTAGGAATAAAAAAAGAGCATTTTCTTCCCTCCCAGGCTCTGGGTTACACCAGGCTTGCTCTCTGACCTGCTAACAGTTGGCTCCATACATTCTTTTCCCCAGCTGACTTCAAGCTGCCACTGTCCAATTCACCGCCTTCCAGTGATGGGTAAAAACCCCACTCCTACTCAGCTGGTTACTCAGTGAGACTGCACAATTAAATAACCAAAATCCTGAACAGATACAATCAGGAAAGTCACTGTATTTCACATTTCACCCCCTCTCACTGGACAACAGTTTTAGCAGACTAATGTTACATTGCTTTTCAATCAGTGTGTGCTTATCAATCAATTTATAGCTCTGACACCTTAGAGAATACAAACTTTCTGTTCCCCTGAGGCCGTGCTGAAAGCTTTTTTCTAGAAGGTTGTCTTGATGAGATTTCATGCCTTCCTTTAAAGCCAAGAGTTAAGTCTTGCCCCCTCTCTCAAAAGGAAGTGTGGCCATGTCATCAGTGTCCTCTGCCCTTACCTGTTGAATCATCAGTTCAGCCATTTCCAATTTCTTCTGCAAATCTTCCACATCCAACTTCATAGCTGAGTTCTGGGATGACAGGGAGTGAACTTTCTCTGACAGCTCTGAATTCTGCTGTTTTATTTCCTCACTACTTTTGCTAAAACAAACAAAAAATTAAAGTGGCTCTGGGTCTGCTGATGTCCAGGTCATAAATCTACAAACCAGTGCTTCCTGGCAGCTAGAATCACAGAAGCATCACATCTAATGCCTTTTTTTTTTTTTTATTTGAATATCCAGCCTCCCAAGTCATCACCTGTGTTCTTTGCCCTTTGTTTTGGGACTCTTCTGCAGTAATAAGCAGAAGGGACTTACCTTCGTTTGTACAGTTCCAGTTTCAGGTTGTCTCGCTCCTTCACTAACTCTTTATTATGCTGGAGAAAAAGGAAATTGATTCATCTATAGACTTTAGCCAAACAAATAAGGTATTAAAAAATACTTCATTTCACCTTTAACAGACCAGCTAAAACAGAAAAGGTGATAACTTTAGCAAAAAACTCAGGACAGCTTTGCTTAGAACCTCCTGAATTTTTCAGGAATAAGTCTGCTCAGTCTTTTCAAATGTGATGCTAAAAGTATTTCTGCAAACTTCTGGATTAAAGACGATACTAAGGTGTGTGATGGACAGTCTGGGACAAGGCGTCTCTCTTGCGTGGAGCTGCCAGACTAATGAATGAGGTGCCAGATCTGAAGACACCAACTGGACCATATGATTAGTCACAGAAACTTGAATGAAGCTTGCCTTGATCATGGGGAATACAGGTCTTTAAAAGGTTAATTAACAATTAGCAAGGTTAACATCTGCCTCTTCTCCAAGCAGACACTGCAGACTTTGCAGCAGTGTAAGCAAACAGCCAAAGGCAGAGCTGCAGGTTAAGCACAGAGGTGTCTCTTACCTTCTCTGACTGCTTTTGCTGCGTGGAGATGGAGGACAAAGTGCGCTCCAGCTCCGAGACCCGCTGGCGAGAGGAATGTAAACGGGCAGCAAGGCTCTCAGCTTCGCCTGGACAAGTCAGAGCACAGTCAGTTGAGGCCAGACCACAAAGAGCATTTTGGAACCGGCTGAACAGCACTTTCTACTTTGTCAACAAGCTCTTCAGGCAGCACAGAACTGAGTAAATCAGCAGAGCTGGCTCCACTCCTGGCTCTACAGGTGATTCACTAACAGCCCTGGGAGCACAGCTCTCTGTAACTACCTGCCTCACTCTTAGAGGGAGATGACGAAACTTCCTTTGCAGAACAATGGACTGTATGTTGTTTGGGGAGTTTTTTTCCTATTAGAATAAATTGCTCAAATGTAGTTCAGAATAAAAGGCTCAGCTAAGACCTAGATTAACATGACAGCTGTGTGGGAGGCAGGGCAGAAAAGGGAAACCACATTTAAAAGAATTAGAAAGAAACAGTCTGGGGTAGTCATCAGGCCCAAGAGAGCTGACGAGGCTTTAGTGATGCACAGAAGAAGCTCAGCTGCCATGAGACCAACGTGCTCCCATCTGGGGATAGCTACGATGACAGCAGGGGTGCCAGAGGCTGCACAGAGGGGTCAGGGAGTGCTGTGAGCTGGCTGCCATCAACTGCCGTGCTTGTGACTTGACACCCACAGTGCAGCCTCCAGCCTGAGCTGCAGACTGTCACGTACCTGATTTCTGCCGTGCAGCTTGCTGAGTGTGGCCAAGGGCTGTCTGCAACTCAGACTTCTCAGAAACGAGAATTCCAATAGTCTGGATATGAACCTTTGGGAAAGGAAAATCAGCTCAGCACAAAACTTCTTTGCTTGCCACTGCAACATCACTGTTGTCACAAAAGGACAATTCAGTAAAGAGCTCTTGCAGTTAAGTATAGTCTGGCTGACACTCGCAGTTTTGCTAAAGGAATGGACTTCTGCCTTGCAGGATAAGGACTGTGACTGCTCAATAATCCCCCAAACAGCAGAAAACAGGTGATATTACAGTAAGGGAGGCTCTGCCTTACCTGTAACTGCTCCCTCAGGGCTGCTTGCTCTTTAGAAAATTTCTGTTCAAACTCCTTCTTTTCCTGTAGAAACAAATACTGCTTGGTCAGCACAAACATGCAGATAGTTAACCCTTGTTTTACATGAAACTAAAACAGCAGGAATTAATTGCTACTATTTCTAGCATCCAAATGATGCCAGTATTTTTAAAGACATGCTTAAATCTTCCATTATTTGAACTACTTAATAATTTTTCCATCCCAGACCAGCAGCGACAGCACAGTGCAATCACTGCAGCACACACGTGGCAGTGTTGGAATGGAAGCTCCTGGCAAGGATCTAAACTGTAACCTCCTGCCCCCACTGCACTCCTCCAACTTGAGCATTTACATATTAGCTTTGGTCAAAATAAGAATGCTGCTTGTCAGGTCTAGCTCATGAAGTCAAAATATTATACCTTATGCTACAAATAAAACTGAATCTAACACCAGACAAGATCATGCACTCTTGTGCCACAATCCACTGTGTTTTCTACTCCTCAGAGAAACAGATACCTATTTCTGTATCTATCCAAAAATAGGACACACTTTACCTTCTCCAGCTGATTCACTGCTTCTTGGTTCTGCTGTTTCTATGGAAGAAAATTGATGCACCAATATTAAGAGAAAATATTCTTATGCTGCTGAAACACATTTTCACTTTGATGAAGTAGGATATATGCCCAGTTAATGCAAGGAAACTTTCCATTTCTGTAGAAGACTAGGAGGTTCATCTTAGCTATTAAGAGATTTGGGGCTCCCTTCATTAATACATGTGACATGTTCTTCATTGTCCAGTACATTGTCACAGTTCTTCACCTCTGCTGAAACTCCTCTATGTTCCTATCTGAGCATCCAGCAACTTCAGTTTAAACTTCCAATATCCCACATCTATGCAATTAATCATAGTCAAACTGGTGTGTCAGGAAAATCAGCAAAACTGCTTTCAGTAAAAGACAAATACTTAATTCCCAAAGCAAAAGTCCTTTCCTTTAAGTGATTCCTTAGACCTCTATCCCAGTTAACAACTGGCCAATCATGCAGAGCTGCACGTACGTTGGCAGGCTCCCACCAAGGTGGTATGAGACAGAGCTGAAGCCAGATGCAAGGAAAGGGATAATTCTGTCCCAGCCAATTTCTGTCTTATGGGTGAAGTACTGGAGATATGTGATTGCACAAAGTGCATCTGTAGGTGTGAAGGGGACAAAGGCTGCCCAGGCTGCCACCAAACCCTGTTTGCCCTTTGCTGCTCTTGTCCCCCTGACAGTTTTCTCACAAATGCCTCTTAAGTAACTACATAATTAGTATTTTTTTCCTTTTCCCAAATGATGAATATTGGCCAAGGTGTTTCTTTATTGCCACTACTACCTCAGTGGATTTTGAAACATGACTGCAGATGGAAAGGTGATGAGGTTTTGATTTTAGCAATGCCAGCGCACAACATAACCAGGAAAAGCAAAGGCAAGAGCACAAATGCAGCAAAGGCCCTACAGAGTTCCAGACAAACAGAAAAGCTGGCAAACAATGAGAATCCTGGGTGGGCAATGCACTCTACCTCTGCAGCCCAACTAAAACACAAACAGAAAAAGAACAAAACAAAAATAACTCAAAACCAAAAATGAAACAAAAAGAGGGGTCATGGGGTACACTGGGAAATGCTAACCTTTGGGAAAAGTGTAGTTTTAGAAAGGAACAAAATGGGGGAAAGTATTTCACACAAGAAAGGCTCTTTTTCAGCCTGGAACAGATCCACTTAGCTGCATTTCTTGCAGTGTTAAGGCTGAAGGCTGAAAAGCAGCAGCAGGAATCCATGCAGGCCACAGGACAAAGCAGTTCATTCATTGTGCCAAGAGAAGCTGAGGATATGATCAGGAAACAGCCCCAGGCTCTCTTGGACCTATTGCTCCCACTCTGCTGATATATTTAGAACAGCATCACCACCTGCAGAAACAGGTTTTCACACTGCTGCCAGCACCAGAATTCTCTACTTCAAGGATTCAGACCAGGACCAGAAATAGCTGTTTTATGAGGATGCTTATCATCCAGGGACAGTATGAGGAGATCAAGAGAGCACACGTAAATGGAAGCAACAAAACTCTGTTTCTGCTTCCTCAGATGAGCCACCACACTCACAAGAGGCCTCAGGCTTTGATCCTCTCCCAGGTTTTCATCCAGCCCATTTTGTTCCATATGAAGTGCTGTGTAAGCAGCCTTCCTTGTGGCACTACGAGGGAACCCGTAACCTTGCAGACACCCAGAGAGCGTGGAGGAGCAGCAAAGACAATGTCAAACTGGTTGGTTGGATTGTTTCTTACCAATTCCTCTATCTTTGTAACGAGCTGTTTGTTAGTTAGATTGCTGGAATCCAGGGCTACTGCCAGCTCCTGGTAACGTGTCTGACGGGCACATGCATATAGGAGAAAAAGGAAGGAGCAGAAGAGGAGGAGGGAAGGAAAAAAGCAATAATTAAAAAGGACAGAAAAATAAATCATTATCACAGTTTGATATAATCAGATTCTCCAAACAAAACAAAATCTGTGGTTTGAACAAAAGCAGCTGGGATGTCAACCTATTTTATCTGTTTCTGCTGAGGCCTCATTTTAACATAAAAGCGAACCAGAAATAAGAACTGCAGTTGCATGGAAGCCAGATTATCCCAGTCCCCAAACTGGAACTTCTCCAATAACTGCCTCTCTTGTGATCACAACTACCCAGTTACAGCCCCAGTTGACACTACACAGTGATGGATGTGACCTGTGCATTCAGTTAGGCCTCACTAACACTGCTGTAAGCACAGAATCCAAACAAGTGATCAACAGCAGCAAATAGGAAAAATAAAAAGCATGACAGACTGAGAACAACTTACTTCCATTTCCTTAATATTTGTGGAAGAAACAGGACTTTCTCCATTCACATACGATGTTGACTAGAAGTAAATCAAGTAAGTCAGTTTTAGTCCCCAAGGCAAATCACTATTAGACAAGATCCCATTATAACAGTAACACTCCTTATAGCACCTGTCACTTCAAACGACCACACACAGGCACAGAAAACACTTTTCTGGCTCAAGATAGAGGCTGGCTGCCCCTGTGACAAGCTGATGTGAATTATTCAGACTTCATATTCTTTTCCAGTAAATCAAGAGTACATCTTTCCATGAATACATGCAATTCATTCATCCCACTCTGCTTTTCTTCCTACTGCTGAAATCTTACATTCCTAAACCAGGATTTTTTTGCTCCTCAATGTTTAAGTATCCACATTGGTTAGTAGGATGGCTGCAGACGTCTCTGAGATTGAAGAATGTTTCCTTGAGCTGTCTGCTTAAAGTTCCACATCAAACACCAAGAAAATTAATGGGACAAATGGATTAAAAGGAGTACCTGGGAAACCAGGCCATTGAGTTGTTCAGACAACTGACGCAGACCCTCTGTTGACGAGAAAGACCTGGGAACAAAGACCTGGCAATGAAAACCTCTCCCAGAGAGCTGCCCAAATCAGCAGAACATTGGGGCAGGGATAAAACCTTAATTTGTTGTGATCCTGTTGCAAAGCCAACATAGATACTCACCTGTTCTCATCCAAAGCATTTTTATGATCCTCAGCTTCATTCATCTGTGGATTAAAACATAAAAACTTACAGGCCTGTAAAAGATGGGAGTCTCACTTATGAATGTGTCAGTAAGACTTGATTACACCTGGGCTCAAGTTTCACAGCTCCTGTAATTACTGCTTCCCAAAGGAAGATGAACTTAAAACCACCAACTCAGCCCTGGCTTACACATAATTTCTGAGTGGTGTGAGTCTGGGTTTCCTGGAATAGAGAAATTCAAGTGTATCAGGCTTTATGTTTGTTGTTCCTTTTTATCAGGATAATCAACACTTCGCTGGAAAAAACTACAACTGAATCTTTAATTAGTAAGAGGAAATGCAGACTGATTGGACTGGAAACCTGTCTTATTAAGGGTACTTTCTGCTAATGAAATAGGAGAGAAAGGGAAGGAAAACAGCTTTGGAAGCCACAGGGACACGTGTGTGCTAGTACTCCCTCTGCTCTCACAGACAGATGATGACTGCATGGAGAGTGGGGAATGTAGTATTTTTAACAGGAGAAAACCTGAACTAGTCATGTCATATTTATGAAGGTCATCATTCTCCACATTAACGTGGCATCACTAACCAATGTTTCAATGGCAATATTGATGATAAGTCACAAACCTGTGTCAGCTGCATGCTCTCAGGAGCAGGCAGAACAGAAGCACAGCTAGGGAGGCTGTTGCTGTTAGATAGCACAGGGACATCGGGAGCAAGCTGTTCAGCACTACGAGTGGCAACATCACTGTCAAAGTATGCCTGTCACAAAACACAGCACAGGATTACAGCCTTCATGCAAAATGAACAAACACACACACCAACGCATCACCTCGTGGCCTGCCGTGAGAACCAGACACGTCAACATCATTAAGAAACATGTGGAAGGGAACCTGTGTTCTCCCCAGAGCAAAGAGGTGGCTGCATCAGCCACAGACAAACACTGTCCCAGAGTGTGTCCTTTCATACACAACCAGTGTCCCACAGTCCAACTCCCTTTTTTAACACAGGGCAATAATGTCACCCAAACTCTAAATTCACACACAAGATTTCACTGCAAAAAATTCACCAAAAATCAGGCAAGGGCAAAGCCAACTGTCACTGCACTTTGAAAAGCACCACCTTCAAGGTGTTCCTGGGGAAAACACAGATCACTATGCAAATGAAGATGGAAAAGAAGAGGGGAGTGACTACTTGAAAATTGAGTTAGTCAGACTCAAGGGCTCTGTCTAAAACTCGGTGAAATTTGTGGCATGCCATGACACACCAGTTTAGAAACAGGACATTTATGAGCAGGCCAGAGGGAGGGTAGCTGTGAGCAGGTGCCTGTGGCCCTGCTGCAGCCATGGATCCCATGACTAGAAGAATCTAAATAGAAAAGAGAAGCGCCAAAAAACTATTTCTGGAGAGCAAGTTCCCATCCAGCCTCTGTGGGAGGATGGATGGCACCTACAGCCCCCTCTACAAAGCCACACTACACTGGACCATTTCATCTCCTTGCACAGCACTAGAGTCATGAAGATCCAGCAATGCTCTTGTGCTTTATAGCAATTTGATTGATTTCATCATCCAGCTCTGGTAAGTCATCACTTAAAAACACAACAAAACAAATGAGATAATCTTTCACCATTCAGCCCCACCAATATACTGCAGCTCTCTGCTATTCCACCTGGAAGAGTTCCCTCTTACTTCAGTCACTTCCTTCTTGGCACTTCATAGGAACCAAGAAATCTCACTTGGCATTCCCTGTTTACCTGCTCAGCACTTCACTCACTAATCCAGCAGCAAGGTTAAAACAGCAACAGTGGAGACAGATTTAACAAAGGCAGTAAGCTGGAAAACTACAAAGGGAAAACAAGAATTTTCTGAATTTCTTTTTGCAGGACAGGTAGTGATGCTCTGAAGGAGCAATATGTGTTAGGTGCTTATTAGGAAGGTCAGGAACTCTCTCATTTCCTGCAGCTAAAGGTTACTTCACCTTTATCAATCACACACTCATCAATATAAACATCAGAGGGACAGGAAGAAATAATTCCCCAGTGCATCTCAAAATGATAATTTCTTCTGATCAGAACGTTCTTTCTGCCTAACACTTCCAAGATGCAGAAACCAGTAATGTTCCTTAACTACAAGAACTCCTTTCTTTGCAAGGAGCAGTGCTGTAATAAACTGTCAAAACCCCCAAAACTATTTGAACAATTGGATTTGTTGGAAACAGAAAGCAACAGAAGCAGAACACTTATATGGAAATTATGCATTGTGACATTCCAATAATGTAGAATAGAAAGTCAGTAATTCTGCTCAGCTTAGCATGGTAGTAGGATCCATTTGCTTTCACACAAAGGCTTCTACTTTGCTGGTTTTCCTCTGTTTCAGAGCCAAGAAAGCTGAAGTGAGAGAGAAGGGAGGGCTCTGCCTCACATGAGACACCAATGGCAGCAGCAGCTCAGCTGCCAATTACCAGCTTTTCTGCCCTATGAGAGTCAAGTCTCTAAACAGCATTTTCCTGACTCAGGATTTTTACAAGACAGCGACTGGAATGAGAAATTGTTCTTTCATTACATATTGCAGGTAAAGATTAGTTTTCAAACAATTCCTAAAACCCCAGGCACAACAATGCAAAAATTCCGCAATAGCCAATCATATCAAACTGTATCTCTAAGGAAAAGAAAAATAAAACAGGGAAACAAGGATGAATTGAACAATAAATTCTCCCTTTGCAGAACATGACTAAAGCTGTAGACACAGGTAGGCCTCCACTGCAAAGGTAAATGTCACCTCAGCAACAACACTGGACCACCTATCTTCATCTCACCCTCCAATGGGAAACAAGTCTCTTTCTCCAATATTTCACCTACTCTGAGCTTACAAGTATTAACTGAAAACAGTCCCCAGGACAACAATGACACTTCAGTCACAACACAAGTTTTCTGAGGCACACTTGCACCCCAAAAGCTGGCAGTGTGTCTTCACATCACTCAAGTTCTGCTGGCACAGACCTACACAACACAGTCCAGCTGCTGGAACTCTGCGTGTCAGACGTACTATTACACAAAAGCAAAAAAAGGAAAAAAGGATACAAAGGCAATTCAGAGGGAATTCCATTCCACCTTGCAGGTTTCACTTCATCTGTCAGGTACCCCATGTGATTACTATAGTTACATTTATGGCTGGAGACCCATGGATATGCAGTAAATATAACAATGAGCTACTTTATGACAACTAAACTTTATGACATTGAAAGAATGGTAGGGAAATAAGCTACCAAAACAGTGCAAGTGAAAATGAAAATCAGAGCTTTGGTACAACAAAACTGGAAAAACATTCTGGGCTACAAAAGTTGACTTCTCTGAGTTCCTATCACACTTCAGGCCTTATTTTAAATAAACTGACTGTCTGAAAATAAATATTTTAAAAATATTTAAAAGGCTGTTTGTTCATGTATGCTCCTGAACACCTTTCTCTTGCTTCTTGGCATACTTCCTGCCCTTTCCTTTTCAGGATCTTGGGAATGTGAAGCCTGTACATGCCTGGCTTTGAAGTATCTGACTTCCTGCCTAAGCATATTTACAGCCCTGGTCCTTGCCAGACTGTACATCACCTGTGCCAGCTTCATCGCCTGTCATAAAAGGGGTGGCTGGAATAACCAGCCAGTGCAGCTGTTTGCCTGGAGATGAGCAGAAACATGCCCTTCAGAAACCAAGCTCCAGCAAACAAAGCAATGACACTCAGAGCAGGAGAAATACAGAATAAGGAAACACTACCTCTTCCTAGTGCAGTTTTCCTCAGCTGTTAAATGAGTTTATTGCCTCACCCCAAATTCCTGTTTTCCTCCAAGCTCAGCTGTCTCAAGAAAGACTTTTTGACAAGGCTCACTTTTTGACGTGTTAACTTCGACACAAACCAGAAGGGAACAAGCACTTAACAAGCAATGGTAACAAAGAGCTCCATGTTAATAAAAACAGCAACAAAACTGAAGCAACTGACAATGGATGTGTGAGGACAAGGCCCCATCCCAGAGATGGAGCTCAGTGTGAACAGAACCCGGAGCATGCAGGAGGGAGAGCGAGTCACTTTGAGGGACACAAGCACTGCCTCACCTTCCTCTTGTCCAATGAGGGTATGGCTACCCCATTGGAGCGGTTAAGGTCTGACACCAGCACCTTCAGAATGTTCTGAATCTACAGGAGGCGAAAGAAAAGGGGAAAGAGAAACGGCTCAGAGAAGGGCAGAGAGAAAACATCAATCCAAGGCAGCCAAGGAACCAGCCTTGTCCAGCTGGTGAGGACCACATGCCTCAGCCAGCAGCTCTGGGCACACCCAGGGCACCATCAGACAGATTCTGACGCCAGCTGCACCTTCCAGAACAGGCAGCTGCCAACTACTGTAGCACACTCCATACAGCACCTACACCACTCAGCTCTTACCCCAGCACAACCTCTTCCAGCTCCGATCAGATTGTCCAGAAAACCAAAGAAGAGGGAGGTGGCAAATGATTTGAGAGAAAGAATGAGACACTCACATTCTCTGGAGGCTGCTGGTCGTCAGTGGTGGGAGTCGAAGGTCTGCTGCCTTCTTTAGTTTTGCGTTTTTTCTTAGTTCCTGCAGTTGCTCCAGGGCTGTTCTTCTGCTGGTATTCCTTCAGCTGTGAACAGAAGAAGAATAGTCTGAAGTCCGAACAGAATATGCCTTCTATAACCCCAAAAAAACCTCAAAACCTAACTTCACTGGTAAAAATACAGATCGAGTATAAGGCCAAGTGAAATGCTCTTCCATTAATTCATCCATCTGGGGGGAAAACAAGAATCCAAATAAGCCCACAGAAGGCTAAAGTTAGACCAAAGTGATGGGTTTATGATAAGAGTTGTAAACATTCAACTTTTGTTTACATCCAGTGCTGTTCCTGGGAAATTATTTCACACTCCATAGTGCAAAAGGAGATTGAAAGCACTGATTTGGAGGATTTTTAGGGTTATAAGTAAGATCAATAAGGCAAAACTAATAAAGGGCAATTTATCCTGCATGCAAAGTGAAAAAACACTGCCTGAAAGACTTTATGGAGGACAGTTGCAATCCCCACAGCAGACAGTGCAACAACTACGAACTAAGAGGAGAGAAAAATCTACAAATGATTTCTAATCACAATCACGTCGCTGAGGAAGTGCCGGTGTGATAAGGTGTAACTCGAAGCCCGCCAGGTCTGCCGGCATTTCTGTGCAATTCCTGCACGCCCGAGCCCCAGAGCGGCCGGTCCCGGCAGTTGTTTATGCACATAACGGCACCCCCGGCCCGCACACCCCGGGCAGGGCACGGCGGGGCAGCTGGGATGGAGAAGGACGAAGCAGGATCACTTTATTGGTAGGATTTCAAAATGGAAGCCTCAACTGCTCCAGGACACTTTCCCGTTCCCGTGACTTTGACACAGAAGCGCATCCCGCCGGGACGCAAGCAGCCGGGCCGCCCCGAGAGAAAAAATACGGGGAAAAAACAGGGGAATAAAAGGGGGAAGCGGGGAGGAAGTGGGGGGGAGACACGACACCCGCACACCAGCCCGGGCAACCCTCACAGCACCGCAGCCACCCAGGCCCGGCCTCGCCCCGGCCGCCCGCCGAGCAGGCCGGGCCGCAGCCCCGGACACCCGCAGGCTCCCGGGGCCCCACCGCGGCCGGGCCCGGAGCGAGGGGGCGGCGGCGGCGGCCCGGCCCGCGCCCCTCAGGGGAGGCCGCGCTCGGCCCGGCCCGGTGTCCGGCCCGCGCGGGGCTCGCGGTACGCAGCCGCCCCCAGCTCCATCGTGTCGTGTCCCGTCCTGCCCGCACCCCGGCCCCTCACCTTCTTCTTGGCCGCGGCCAACCGGCTCTGCCTGCTGCCGTCCGCCATGTCCGCCCCGCGCCCGGGCCACGTCAGCCCGCCAGGAGCGGCGGGGGCGGGGGCGGCTCCGCCCCCGGCCGGCCCCGCTCCGCCCCGGGACACCCCGGGGTGACACAGCGGGACGGCCCGGCCCGGCCGGGACACGCCTGCCCGGGACACCCCGGCCCCCTGTGTGACACCCGGCGCTGTCCCGCTGCTGTAGTGACCCGACAGCACAGAGCAAATGCCGGGAGGGGCCAGCCCGGCTTCCCTCGCCTTTGCGGGGCGCGTCCCGCACACCCGCCTCGCTTTCTGTCCTGTGGTGTCCGATCGCTGATCCCGCGGGCAGCGCAGGCGGCGGGGTCGCTGTGTGTGATCCCAAATCCTTTCACCTTCCAAGCGCGGCAGCACTTGAGGCTCGGGCAGCCCCGGCTGTCACGGGGCGTTCACAGGGACACGGTTCCCTGCGCCAGCCGGGCCCGAGCGCGGCGGGACGGGGCTCCAGCACTGTCCGAGCCTCTGTGCGAGACTCGAGGGGCCGGGCCTGGAGGGAGCTGGGATGGCCCGACGGGACACGGGGGCAAGCAGAGGCGTGGGCACTGCTCATCTTGAGAAAACAACGCTGCGGAGGTGCTTAAGGATAAAGACTGCTGGTGGCACCCCGTGCCGTGCTCTGGTTGGCATGATGTGTTCGATCACAGGTTGGATTCGCTGTGATTTTTCGAACCAGAGGTCTTTCGAACCAGATTGATTCAGTGATTCTGTATGAGTGACCCCGAGACCCCGTGAACCCACGTCTCTGAAGAACCAAATGTAACTACCTCGGCAGCAGCCATTGGGGGGACAATTGTGTCCTGCCACACCCAAAGTCACCTGCAGCCCCACCGCAGTCGGGCCCGGCAGGGAACTACAACTCCCGGCATGTCCCTCGGCAGCAGGACTAGCACTCCCGGCGTGACCCCGGAGGCATGACTACAACTCCCGGCGTGCTCTGTGGCGAGGGCAGGTGGGGGGACGACGACTACAACTCTCCGGTGTGGCGGGAGCCGCGAGCCCTCAGCCCTGGCCGAGCGAGTCCCGCCGAGCGCGGGCCGCAGCCCGCCCCGCCTCCCGCCACCGCGGGCCCTGCCCAGGAGGTAGGAGCCGGTTTCCCTTTGCCCTTCCCCTCCCGGGCCGTGTCCCCGCCGAGGCGGCGGTACCGACCCCTGACGCGGCGCTCTCTGCTTTGCCAGGGTCTCGGCCGGCGGCCGGCGGAGCGGCCCGGCCGGATTCAGGACACCGGTGAGTCCTGCGCGGGGCTGCCCCGGGGCCGATCGCGCCTTCGCGGGGGCTCAGCCCGGCCCGGTGGGGCAGTGTTTTTCCTTGAGGGTGGAGGTGCTGGTTCCCTTGGTTAGTGCCGGCACCGCAGTTTGCACTGTGTCGTGCCGAGTGTTTCTCTTTAAAAGGCACATTGTGATTTTTAATTATTTATTTTCACTTTACACTGTAGCTCTCGAAAGTGCTGTAGGATGTGATATGGAACAGGCTAGTGTTACGTACACTCATCCATATTTTAGTTGAATCCCCCCCTCCCTGCCCTGGGGATATTTTTTTTTCCTTTTCTATTTTGTCCTGTTTTATCCAGTGACACACACACACTATTTACCCATTAGTGCACCAGCATTGTAGTATCCTATCCAGAGCTGAGTTCCTGCTTCGTGTCTTCTGTGTTCTACAGATCCCATCTCCAAAGTCCCTCCAGCCTGATGGAGCCAGCGAAGAAGCCCTGCGGTGTGAAATCGAAGAGCTGAAACAGAAAGACCTTGCTCTAGATCAGGAAATTGCACAATTATTGTCCGAGTACGCCCTTGGCAAGCTCAGTGTTCACTGTGATGCCTTAATTATTTTTGTTTTTAAAACAAAATGTGTTCCAGAAATTGGAGCTGAGAGCTGACCTTCTATGATGCCATTATTGGCATGGTGCAATGGTTACAGTGTTGTAAGTGATGGGACTTGTTAGAGGCAAGTGGGAATTCTTTCCACTTTTATGTGGTAAAGCAAAACAAGTTTTACTATGAACTTGCATAAGAGGATTTTTGCTTTAGCCAGGGTGTTCCTGAGGTAATTATGTGTTTACTGGGAACAGATAATTTTAGCCATTTGTTATTTGTTGTTAAGGACTGATATTTTCTAAGGTGAGTGTAATGCATAGGATGGAGATGGTAGAACAACAAAGGCTGTTCCAGAAACCTTTTTCATTTATCCTCAAGGATAAATAGATCTTCTAGCGACAGGACAAGAGGAAATGGCCTCAGGCTGTGCCAGGAGAACTTCAGGTTGGACATCAAGAGGAATTTATTTGCTGAAAGAGTGATTAAACATTGGAATGGGCTGGCCAGGGAGGTGATGGAGTCATGGTCCCTGGAGGTGTTCAAGAGATGACTGGACATGGCACTCAGTGCTCTGGTTTACTTAATATGGTGGTGCTTGGCCAAAGGTTGGACTTGATCTGGGAGGTCTTTTCCATCCTAAATGAGTCTATGATTCCCAAGTTTTTTCCTATAATCTTCACATTAGATTAGAGATACATATCAATGGAATTAACCACAGCCTACTTGTTTCTCCTTGATTCTGAGAACTTGGGTGAATTGGCTTTCTTGAGCTTATTGAGATCTTTCATGTTTACAACTTGCAGCAACTGCACTTTGCTGTGTTCAGTTTCTGCTTCTGAGGTGCTGGGCTTGGGTATCTGTCAGAGCAGCAGGAACCCCCAGTCCCTCTGTGTCATTTGTGACCTTTGTGGTGTATTTTACAGGGGCTACAGCCTGGAGGAACTGGACAAGCACATCTCTCTGCTCCATGAGTACAATGAAATCAAAGATGCTGGGCAGATGCTCCTGGGCAAGCTAGGTAAGGAAGGGAAAGCTGTTAAAGGCCTTTTTAGTCAGTGTTTTCATACAGACACAGAAAGAAGCTGCTACCATGGAGGCAAAGCTTATGTTACAGATTCTTCACTTTAAAAAAAGTGTTTGGGCAAGCAGGAGGCACAGCTGCAAAACCTTGTGTTTCTTGTCTTTGAGATGTGCTATGGGAAAATTAGGGGAGGAAAACACCACGTTTCTGACTCATCTGACCTTTGTTTAATGAAAGCAATGCTGTTTCTTTATTTCCTAGCTGTTATCCGAGGGGTCACTACAAAACAGCTCTATCCTGAGTATGACCTGGAGCTCAGTGACTAGTCCTGAACCTGGAGACTGCCATGTCCTGCAAAAGTGACTGTCACTGGGCCATTACACACTGGTGTCAGCCTGGTTTGGACGAGACAGAAGGTGGAAAAGGGTTGTAGGATTTGAGATAATTTCATGTACTACCTGATCAACAGGAATTTTTTTCTTAATTTTTTTTGAAAGGTTGTAGTTCAGGTTGATGTTGAGCCTCTTCCATGGAGCCTTTGATTCCCTGCAGGGGCTGTTTGGTTACTGAATGGATAGAGGAAGTGAGGACATAGAAATGTGCAATGTAATAGCTACTTTGAAAGGAAAACCCTCAGAAGAAGGGAGGGAAGAAGGTGTAAATTGTGATGGTTTGGAGATTTTATTTTATCAACAGATCCAGAGAAGTCTGGGTGTTCTGCATTTTTGTACCTATCTGCTCTGGTATCTGGAGGTTTTGTATCATTTCTGTAGTAAATGGCAAAATGTAAAGTCATGTTGGACTGTCCACTCTGAATAAAGCAACCTTCACATCTGTCAATAATTCACTTTAAGAGCCTATAAAACACTGCATGAACCTGGGAACAAATTCTAAAACTATAGAGACAACTATAACATGAGTTATTCATGTTTTCTCCAGGAATGTGCAGATGTAGAATCACTTTTCTCTGCTCTAAGTGCAGAGTCATGGTGGGAGTGAGCACTGTCCTGGACAGGGGATGATGTTGGGAGCACGAGTGTTTCAATGTCAGCGTTAGGGCTGAGGGTGACTGCACAGACTAAATTTGGCTGCTTTGGGCAGTTGGAAATGAAGAAGTGCTCGGCTGACTGCAGATGTACTGTACCTTTTTCACTCAGGCTTGATGTCCTTCTGCCCCTTTTTACTTCCCAAGACCTAGACAGTAAGGTTCCCCTGTGGTCTCCAGTTAGGCCCATGCTGCAGTCTGCTTGTTACTTAAAAATCTGAATCAAATTAATTTGTCTTCATTGTGATTGGAAGCCAGAAACCAGGCACAAGGCTGCTGCCGAGAACAGATAATTGGTTTTGCACTTGTGGCTCTGGATGTGATGCAGAAACATCACTAATAAGTGTCTTGTTTTGCCTCAAAAGCTGTGGGGAGTGGTCTCAAGCAGGGGGACAGAAAGAGCCTCTATATTCCATGATTCATCTAAATAAGTCTCTGTTGATTTGCGGCTGTGCAGAATATTTCCTGTGGCCAGACCAGAGCGGACTCTCAAGGGGATGTTCACACCCCTCCCCACCACATACCCCTCTGCCAAGTGTGGAACACTCATGTGTTTTTGAGTAGTTTTAAGGGGAGGGAAAAAATCACAAGGTGACAAGAACTGGGAAATGCAAACTTTGTTACTAAAGTTGCTGTTTTGGCTGGTATTTCCTGTGTAGAAGGACTGGTTCAGCCTGGAGTGTTCCAACCAAAGCGTTCCTCTGTCAGTGACACACGCAACTGGAAATTGTTTTTGCAATAGGAAGTGTATACGGAAATTCTTCAGTTTGTGTGAGATGTGAGCTGAGGGGATGAAGTATAGTCCATTACCAAAGTTACTGAAGGTTGTTCAAGGAGTGAGAAGTCCATGTTTTCTTCCCCACTATATAGGGGCACCGGGGTAAAACTTGTAGCTGTAGCTGTGCAAGTATCCTTGATGCTGCAGGGATGGGTTTACACTTCAGGTAGCACTGGGGAGGTGTCCAGGGAAGGTCCCCTGATCCCAATCCCTTGTCCATGGAGGATGAGAACACGCACAGAACAACCCAAGGATGGGGCCTGGTGTCCTTGGGGAATCCTTGCTGCTGCCACAGTGGCTCTGCCAGGCGGTGGCAGCTTCATTCCACAGCTGTTCTGGCTGCTCTGTGCCGCCCAGAGGATCCCAGAACTGAAAGATTCCAGGGACAAATTAAGGACTCCTGGGATGCTTCAAGACAGGACTGCATGCTGCCACTGAGGTACTTCATCATGGCCCCTGTGACTGCCCCCCCCAGAGTTACTCTTGTACCTTTATGGCTGTCACCTGGAGGATGAAATATGCTGGCTAAGTCCAGGAGAGGAACAGAACAAATCTTCTGCCTTCCATAAATAAATCTCCAAACTCTCTAAGTATATAACTGGAAAACTATACAGTGCAATAATGGCAACTGTAATTCCAGATTTTTAACTTAAATTTAGAACGCGTGTTTCTGCAAAGTCAGACCCAGCTATAATCAGCTAACAGAGACCAAATGGTATCACAGGGTTTACAGTTTCACCAAAGGGCAAGACCTGCTGTCTGCAAGGAGCTGCTGCAGAGGAGGATACCAGAGACCATTGAATACCCTTGGCTCCTCAGGGGAAAAAGGGTAAAATAAAGTAGCACTTGCTGGGTTTTTTATGGGTCAATATACATGGATGAGTACTGAGCCAAGAACCAACCTTTTCCCCATTAGGTCACTTTCTGTTTTATTTTTTGTGGATCCTGTGCATTAGTCCCCATTATAAGCCACTTTTCATCACATGCCTACTCTGGATAAAACCATTTCCTTGCATTGTTTTGGGTAAGCTGTGTTTCTCCTGCACACCCCTCATTTAGTCCAATTTTGAGCTCTCATGTGTCTGAGAGGAGGGCTAATGGAAAGAAAATACTCCAGGAGAACACAGGAAAATAAAATCCATACAGCAGATAAGTTATGCTGCGAGTTGCAAGGACAAATCTGTGCAGTCAAGGGAATACAGCTTTCTAAGACACTACTTCCTGCTGCTAAACAATTCGGAAATGGGTTTTTATATCCCTTAGCAACCTAATGTTCTCAAAATCAACAGGAATTTTGGCACAGCTACCTCCTGTTAATGAACTTTGTGATGCTTTAAAAAAATGATACAGCCTGTCACTGAAAAAAAAAAAGCCTCTGATAAAAGTCATCTCAAGGAAAAGGTGGAAGTGAACTGCAGTTAACCTCTTTCCTTCTGCTGTCCATCACGTTGCTGGCACGTCATTGCCGTATTGTGCTGCAGGGATTGCTCATGACTGACCGTGCTCAGCTGTGTCCCCATCCAGCTGATGAAGGAGACTGTTCTCCCCGTGTCCCAGTGTTTTCTCCAGCTCTGTTTCCACTTTGAGCTGACAGTTCCAAATTGCCTCCTGGATGCTCTGCAGGTTCCACTGGGTTCTCGGGAGAGCGTCGTCCACCGTGAAAACCCCGTCGCGAATTCTCCGCACTTGTGTGCACACAGCAGATGATTTCAGCTCCAGACCAATCTCGTGAACCATCTTCCGGAGGTACTGCTGAGTCTCATGCAAGCAATGGATTTCTAGGAGGACAGAGACATTCCTTCAGAGGCAAAGCTTTGACACAAGCTCTGACACTGTAAATGCAGATGGCACTCGCAGTTATGCTGAAAGAACTGGTTTGGCAGAAGGCACTAAGAGCATGGTATGATTTTCTGGAATAGTACAGGGTGTTCCACACCCTTCCAAAGTGAATACTTTAAAAAACAAAGCTATAGATATAGAAGAGTAATGCAGAAATTTAGGTATTTCAAAGGAGATAAAAAGGCACCTTTTTCAGTAAGACAAATAATTTGTGAGGGAAGGGGGACTGGCTACAGGAAAACAAACCACACTTTAAAAAAAAAAAACCAAAACCCAGCACTGAAATGCATAACACTGAGCTAAGAAGAATTTCCCCCTAGGTATTCATGATGCAAATTTTCCAGCCTTGGGCGTAGATCTGAACTGGCAAGGAAAAGGCTATGAGCTGGCTGGATTTACCAGAGAAGTTATAAGTTGATAAAAAATTCCCTTCAACTCATTCTGTGCCAGTCCTACCTAGCTGGAATTCTGGAAGTGCAAACTGAAGGCACCGGACTGCTGTGATTATTGGGGGGCTCTTTCCCATGGGGCGAATCAACCCTTTGACAGCCAGCTCGTATGCCTCTTGGGTTTTCATATCAATGTTAGAATACCTAGGAAAAAAAAAGAAAAGAGAGCAGCAGAGACATTTAGAACTTCTTTCCAAAGAGATTCAAAATATGTCCATCCCCAATAAAACACAGTTGCAATTTTTGTTCTTAAAACTATCCAGTGAGGTTTTGCATATATTTTAGTGGTGTATGTACTGTCAGTAGTGTAGCACAGTTTGGGAGGGAGGTACTTGGTCATGTCTACAAGTTATTTTTGTGAGCCCTAACATCCTAAAGCAGCAGATTGGAGATTTGGGGATAGAAGAAGGACATTTAACTGCACCCTCTCACCAGAGCACAGAGCACTCAGAGTAACTCCTCCCTGCCCCTTGCTAGCACTCCAACCTCTACAGACTTTGATTATGGGAAACAAAATCCTCTCATTTGTTTTGAAGACCAGCAAATGGCAGTGGGATTAGCTCACTTCCCCAGTGGATACACACATCAGCAGGGCCTTTTGGTTTGTCCCTTGAATGACAGCAAGAATCCGCTCCAGCTTCTCCCTTGTGATATGATCTGCAAATGTTAAGGCAGAAACAAAGTCTCAATTATCCATTCAGAAACTGGAAAGTCTGAAAAGTGCCACTGAGGTATTGCTGTCCCTCAGGCAGGCAGTCACATCAAAAAGGGGCTGATGAGAGCTGAGGGGTGTCCTTTACAAAGTCACTTCCCCTGGCTCTACCTGGAGCAGCACAGAGCTGGACAGCAAAGGGAGGAGTTATTTCACTTAACTGATTCCAAAATGTTGATGCTCCAGTTTCCTTATTGTACGTTTTCATTCAATGAAATCTCCTAACTGCTATCTCCAAGTGTGATTCACAGGGAGATCTGAGTCCTGACCAACCCAATAGCAACCACTGTGACCAGCATTCACACTGGCTTTGTGTGTATTGTGGTTAGATTTAGAATAGGGGAACTACGACATCAACAAAGACTAGAAGACATGCAAGATGTGGCTTTTGTCAATTCACCTGATTAAATGCTTTGCAGTTAATCTGCTGTTTGGTGTTCTGTGTAAAAAAAAAACAGAACAACACATCAAATCAGTTTCTTACCAAACGTTGTCTTCTCTACTAAATTCCCTGTGTCTGAGAAGTCATCAGTGGCCTTACCAAAAAGCCCACCAACAGTATAAACCTGGAAGAAGGACAAAGAGTGCAATTTATCAAAATAATGCTCCAAGCAATTGAGCAGCAGTATTGCACCATGCAGCTGCTAGAAGTGCAGGCTATGAGAGTTCTGCACAAGAAGACAACAACATCCTCTGCTCAAAAGGCCACAAGTGGATGCTCATGTGAAGGATGAACCTGCACCCTGAAAAGCTCTAAAAAGCATTGGTAGGCTTGAGACTTGTTCTGGGGCACTGGGGCAGGATCAAGTGTGTGATGGCACTCTGGGGCTCCATGGCCCATTCAGAGCCAGCACCTACCCTGGTCAGGTGGCAGTTGTACAGGTCAGTGAGCAGCTTGTTCCCATGGCCGATGCCAAGCACTGAAACATAGAAAATGAGGAACCTGTCATTCAGCCTTGCAAAGTCACTGATGTGCACTTACACAGCACTGAACAGGCACACCACTCTTGCCCCCTGGACAGAGCCGTATCTCCTTAGGAGTCGTGTCTGAGCAGTGCAATTAGACCCCCAGATTACTGTCTGGCATGAAAACCATAGGGTTGTAACCAGAGCTCTTGGATTTCCCCAGAACTTTCCACCTGGGCACTCAGGGCAAACCCTCAGCAGTGCCTGACAGAGTGAAGCCAAGTCAGGTGGTGGAGCAGACATGGGGATTGATGTCCCCCAGCAAACCCCAGTGTGGCTGGATCTCTCCCTTCTAGCTTTGCCAGCGACTTGCTTGGACATTTCTTCTGTATTTTAGCACTTGAACTCCCAGTGGGGCTGTGACATCCAGGGGATGCTGCAGTGCAATGGCAGTGCATCCACCCTTCTTCCCCGCATGGAAATCCATCCGCTCGCAGGCAGCAGGACACGGTACTGCTCCAGGACGAGACCCACCAAAGACTCCCGAAGCCTTCACATCCAGCCGGTGACCTGCTCCGATCTTCAGCTTCCTGAACCGCGGGCCTCGGACTGCAACGGAGACAGTGATGGAGCCGGTCCGTAGCGCCTGCCCGAGGCCCCCACCGGTCCCCGGCTTCCCCCGGCCCAGGCGCCGCTGTGCCCTTACCGAGGGGGTGATCGGCCAGCACCGGCACCCTGGCAGCCACCAGCTCCACGGCCCCGCCCGGGGCCGGTAGGAAGCGGACTTGCTGCCGCGGGGCGCGTCCCGGCGCCGCGTTCAGCTCTGAAAGAGAAGCGAGGGGACGGGTCAGGGGCGGCCGGCGAACCCCGGGGACGGGACGGGCCCCACCGGTAGCCCCTGGGGATGGGATGGGCTAGGGGGCCCCGCCGCCCGCGCTCACCGCGCAGCAGCCGCGTCTCTACCGCCTCCCGGACGCGGCCCCACGCCACCCCCGCCGGTTTGTACACGGCGAACAGCCCGGCCAGCTCGGCCGCCGCCGCCGCCATGCCCGGCCCGCCCCGCCCCGCGCCGGGCGCTTCCGGGGCAGCGGCGGGGCCGGGCCGGGGATGTGGCCGCTGCTGCTGCTGCTGCGGGCGGCGCGGGCGGGGGTCCCGCTGCTGAGGGGAGGTCCCGCTTCCCCAGGCAAGTGCCTCCCGCCGCAGCCCCTGGAGCGTCCGGGCCAGCCCCTCGCCCGGGCCGGTCCCTTACCCGCTGCTCCCCGCAGGCAGAGCCCGGCCGAGCCACAGCGAGCCGAGGGGCCGGGATGGACGCGGCAGGGAGGAGGAGGAGGAGGAGGAGGAGATGGAAGGGTGGCACCAGCTGTACCCCGGGCACATCCCCACCAGCCCGCTGCAGAAGGCGCTGCTGGCCGCCGGCTCCGCCGTCATGGCGCTCTATGACCCCTACAGACACGGTAAGGCCGGCGAGGGGAGCGCCTGCCACCCGCGTCCAGAAAATCCTGCTCCCTTGCCCCCGGGAAGCTTCATAGGAGAGTCTGGGGCAAGCGCAGGGCTGAGAACTGACCCGGCGCAGGAGGCTGTGAAAGAGAGGGAGTGAGGAAACCCAAACACACCCCAGTGTGACCACTTGTGATGCCACCCAGACTGGTCTATTTTGCCAGAGTCCCTCAGGCCTCATGCCTGCTCCTCCATCCCACTTCCAGGAAGGGTCATGTGGGTGGCACCAGGGCCGAGTAGCCCTGAAGCTGAAGATCTGTGGTTTATGACATCCCCACTGTGCCACGGGCTTCCTGCCTGCTCCTGGTCAATTACTTCATTGCCCAATTTCCTCACCTGCCAACTGAGGATAGCTGGGTGTTGTGAAAACAGCTCTTGGGTCACTCTGGTCTCTCTTTCAGACATGGTGGCAGTCCTTGGAGAAACCACAGGTTGCCTGGCCCTGCCAAACCTGCGAGACAAGATGAAAAACCACCCTGAAGGTTACCGCATCCTCCAGTGCGTCCCTCCCCATCCCTCCCACCCTCACTGCATGGTTTGTGGTGGGGAGGCCAAGCAGGTTCCTTGGTTCTGTGAAGAGAGAGCTTGGAAGCTGCACAAGTGTTTTGTCAGCTCTAACCCTCCCGGCTAGCTTTATTTTTAACGTTCACAGGAGCCCTGTAACACATCTAAGGGCAGGCACTACTTGCCTGTCTGTTCTGCTTCACTGCTGGAACTGGCAGCTGCCAACACCACGAGATGCAGCAGCAGGCACAGGGGAGAAATCCATGGATGTGGATGCTGAGCAGTGATGAGAACACACTACATCCATGGATTTCTTTCCTGTGCCTGCTGCTGCATTTTCTTGCATTGGAGACTTTGTCTCTGCTGGTCTGCCTCCTCCATAGACACTTCCATATTTTTTTTTCCTGGCTCAAGCTGAAATGAGGCCACTTCTTTTGTTTTCTTTTTTAAGACTCCATCACTTCTGCTTCCATGTTTGTGAGGACTTATTGAGTGCAACAAGGCTGAGGACCAGGAGGGATTTCTCTTATTAACCAAGCTCTCACTGTATATCTGCTTGCCTTTTCCCTGTTCCGTGTCATGTGTCACACCTGCAGCTTGTGTCACATAGGAGCTTTAGAAAAGTTGCCTTTTGCCATATGTTTGTGCAGATCAGCCTCATCCTGGCTTGGGAAGTTGACTTAGTAAAACATCCAGAGCACTGGGATGGGGCTGAATCCCAGCAGAACTGCCCAGGGAGAGGACTGGGAAGGGACATAGCCACCTGCTCCTTGCCCTGTGGTATTGCAGGGATTTGCAGGGGTCTGAATTGGGCATACAGGTATTTTTGGTTTTATTCCCCAAGCTGCTGAGGTCCCTTTGACAACAAATACACTGCAGCCAGTGTGAAACTGGTGCCAGTGCTGCTTATCTCCCTGGCACTTCCACTCCAAGAGCTGAGCAGTTCCTGGATCCACTGCAGGGCTTTTATCATGGGGAGAGTTTACCTTGTGAATGGAAATAAAAGGGCTTTTGTTTACTTCCAAGGCTGTGAAGCACCTGTTTGCCAACAACCTGTAGATGAGACCTTTCTCTGTGTGGCTGCCATGTGGCTGGTGATGAAAGCCTGAGCAGGATTGAAATCAAACCTGTGTTTAGAACAAATTCCTTCTCCTCTTTGGAGTTGTTCCTTTGAAGCTCTGGCTGCTTTGCAAGGGCACTAAATTTCTCTGCTCTGCAGGGCTGGCTGTTGCTGGGGGCTGTGCCTGGCTGGCAGCCCACACAGCAGCAGCGTTTCAGTGCAGAGGACACCAGTGTTTTTCCCACCAGAGCTGTTACAAGCACACAAGATAAAGGCCCTTTTATTGCCAAAGCTTCAGGTAGATCCTTTAAGTAATGCGTGTCCCAGCCTCTGTAACAGAACTGCAGACAGTGCTGTCCCTGCAGTGAGCAGTCAGGATCTGCACAGGGAAAATAGCAAGAATGGGCAGAGGCAGGGATGGGTGTTTCCAAGGGCTCCTTTTCTCCAGGACCTGCTGCTGTAAATTTCACTGGAAGTCTCACTGACCTGTGTTTTGCTTCCAGAGAACGGCCTCGCATCCGTCTCTCCACCCTGGACATGGCCAGGCTGCAGGGGCTGCCGGATGGCTCACTGGGCCGGGAGTATGTCCGGTTCTTGGAGGACAATGTGAGTGTGGGGTTTCACGGGGTGCAAATTTCTATGGCTGACTGGAGCCACGGAGCTGAGCTGGACCTCTTTGGACTTGCAGAAGGTTTCTCCAGACACCAGGATGCCGCCCAAGTTTGTTGATGATGAAGAGCTGGCATATGTGATCCAGCGGTACCGGGAAGTCCATGACCTGATGCACACCCTCCTGGGCATGCCAACCAACATGCTGGGTGAGCAGCAGTGGGCTCAGGGGGCTTCACTGCCAAGCCTACCCATTGTACTCAGCTGCCTCCCAAAAATGAAGCAGTCTGGGCCAGCCAGACTCCCTGATCCTCAGCCTGGGTCAGTGTGTGAGGATTTTGCATCATCACTGTCCTACATCACTGGCTCTGTGGTGACCAAGAGGCCATGAGATGTCACCTTTTCCCTGCTGAGAGATGCTCTGCCCAAGCCCTGGGCACAGGCAGCCATTGGATGGGTGGTGTCTCCCTGGCAGGGAGGGTGGCAGGGAGGGAGGGATATTTTGCAATCTGTGTGAAAGGCAGAAGGGAATTCCTGGTTGCTCCTTATCTGCACGTCTCTGTGTCCTCTGCCCTCGTTTTGTGTCTGACTCAATAGCAAGTCAAAGTGCAGCCTTGTGGGTGCCAGTGGGAAGCAGCATGACTGGTCTCCTATGCAGGCTTTCCCTGAGTCCAGGCAGTTTTGTAAAAGGCCTGTGCTGGGAGACCAGGAGAGCCACATGAAGCATTGGGCCTTGGAACCGCATTGCCGAGGTCTGTAGAGAGTTGGACTGCCTGGGACATGTTCCCCAAGCTCCCAGGGTTTGTGGGATGCCATCCCTGTGGGGTGGGTCAGTGGTGTGTGACAAAGCCCATCCTGGGACAGGATGAGGCCATGGCCAGACTTAGGAAACATTCCCAAGTAGCCATCCTCAGGAAGGGCAGATGTACAGCCTGTGCTGAGGAGCCACACAGCCCTGGCTGGCCTTTGATCCAGGTGTTCTGTCGGCTCACACCTCCCTGCTCCCTCCCAGGTGAGGTGGTGGTGAAGTGGTTTGAAGCCATCCAGACGGGGCTGCCCATGTGTGTCCTGGGAGCAGCGTTTGGCCCTGTCCGGCTCAGCTCACGGTAGGTGCCCACTCTCTGCCCTGGGTACACCCAGCCTGTGGTGCTTTCCTGTGTCCACTGGGGACAAAGAGGGGACACTGCTGGTTTGCAGGGGGGAGTCAGTCACAGATCCCTCTGTGACCCTACTGCTGTCCCTGCATCCCAAGGAAGTGGTGACAGCTTTGCCTTGTCACTGAGACAGAACCTGATGCTTGATCTGCATTCAACACCAGCTCCCCTGTGCCAGGCAGGAGCAATTTCCAGGCCTTGGATGGGCATGTGTTGAGGGCCAGCAGGACCCTCACCACATTGGCAGCTGTTCCCTGCCCCAGCATGTCTGTTTTGGTGGCCCAGCAGTTGCAGAACCTGAGTTCTGGCTTTGAGTTGATGCTGACTGTAACCTTCCTGGCACACCATCCTCTTCTCTGCCTCAGTTTCCTCTGTGAGTTAAGCAGAAGGGATGCCAGAAAGTTAGAGGGACACATGGGACACATGAGCTTGGCATCAGCCTACAGTGGTGACTTGGAGAAGGAAATTAACAAAATGCAGATATCAAAACTGTATCGTTTGTTCCAGAAAGCTGCAGGTCCTGGCCACCGAGCTGGTTCCCTGGGCAATTCGGAGCGGGCTCAATGCCAGCTGTGTCCTGAACGTCTACTACGAGCAGCGCTGGGAGCAGCCAGTGGAGTCCCTGCGGGAGGAGCTCGGCATCTTCCCTCCCCCGCCCGTTCGAGTGTGAGAGCTCTTGTCGGGAAGAGCCCCAGGGATCCCTGCTGGCAGCCAGCAGCCGGCCCGGCCACACTCCGTGTCCTCCTGCCCTGCCCAGGAGCACAGTGTGGCTGTAGCTCTTCCATCATGGACCCGAGGGCTGTGTTTTCTCCTGCCAAGAGCTGGCACCAACCTGTTGGTAGAGGCCAACTGGCACCTCCCTTCTGCTGTGACAAAAACTCGACCTTTTTTGTCCTTTGTGATTTTGGTTGTGGGGATGTCAAGGTCGGGTGTGCCTTTGCCAGCTGGTCTGGCTACTCAGGTCTCCAAGGAGCAGCATTCCAGTACTGATGCTCCCAAATGCTGGGATGGGGAGGGAGCACATTCCAGCAAACTGATGCCTTGGCCTTCTGCAGCTCTGGGGCTGTGCAGGTAAATCCTTCCTCCCACCCTTCCCATCCTGGGAAGATTGAGGCTTCACATCTTGGGGCTGCTCTGGGCTGGAGCTAACCCCATGATTTCCAGAGGAGCGCAGGGGCAGGTTTGGTGTGTGCAGTGGTGAAATCCCATTTTGTGTTGGTGCCTAACTGGTCTCCTGTTGGGTCATATTGGATGTGCCTCGCTTCCCGCCTCAGAGACCAGGCAGTGTGTGATTGTGTGCTCACGAGGCAGGCAGGGAAGAACCTCTGGGTATTTTCTCTCCTGGATTGGCTGTTTTGAGAGCTCATCCCAGCCTGCTGTGTCTCCCTGTAGTCCTTCTCCATCAAAAATTATGAAAACCATATGATTGTGCTGGCTGTTCAGTAAGAATCATCCCTTCCTTGGGCAACAAAATGACACAGCTAGGATTGTGGGATTGAATCCAGGGAGGGCAAAAACAGTGACTGCTGGTGCTGTGTCTGGGAGCTGATTGCTGTCTTGATTAATTAAACTGTGCTCCAGACTGCCAGCAGCCAGGAGCAGAGTTGCTGGATGTGATGGCAAAGAGCCACGAGGCCAGGGGCTCTTTGTTCATGTGTGTTTGCTGTTGGAATTCTTTCTTGTTTAATAAAATCCACACTGGGGCTTGTAGTTCATTACCCCTGTCCTTTTGCCCCATCTCCCTTCCTGAGCTGGAGTTCTGATGGTGAAACCTCACCCCTTTTTGGCTCCAGCAGGTTGTCTTCCTGCCCCTCTGACTCCTTTTTCTAACTTCTCCCTGCATCAGCCACCCCACAAGCCAGACTTTGGGTTTTTCTCCAAATCCTCCCTTGGCCCCTAGAGTTATTTCAAGCAGACACTAAAAGACAGCATATAAATACATCCTTTAGCTGCCAGTAAAACACACAGTCTGGGGGTTGTCTTAGTGCAGTGGTCGAGATGAAAGAAACATTTGCCTCTAAAATGACCCAGAAACATCAGAGCCTTGGGGTGGATGAACCAAAGGGCAGCAAAGATTGGCTTTCAGGAACTGTGAGCGGCAGTCAAGTAAACGTGGGAAATTATGGCCGTGAGAGAGGGTTTTGCTGCATTTTTCGTTATTTAATGAGGCCTTGAAGTGTCCGGGCTGTCAGTCTTGGTGGGGCCGCCTTCGTGCAGCCACGTGTGGCTCAGTGGGCTGGTGCCAGCGCTACGGAAATGGCACATCATGTAATTTTAAACGGCATCTGCTCAGCCGGATCAAGTAACAGTCTCTGTGGCTCCTGATCCTGCAGCGATCGCTTGAGGAGCCTGTGGAAAGAAGGCGACAGAGGGAGCAGAGGGTGATTTGGGGAGGGCAGACACCAGCCACGTAAAATGCTTTTTTTGGAGACGATATATTCGCTGTGGGCGAGTGGCAGCTCTACCGTGCCCGTACTGCGGGGCCGTGCTGGGACTCGGTAACAGTAACTCCTGAAATGCTGGGACGGATGCCCGGGCAGCCTCCCCGGTAGGGCCCGGCGCCCGGGCCGCCCCTAACCCCGCTCCCAAAACGGATCTCCCTCTCCGCGCTCTCCCGAAGACGGGCGGACCCTCCGCGGGGGTAGCGCCCGGGGGCGGCCGCGGCTCCCCCCGGCCCGACGCAGTCGCGGAGCCCCGAGAGCGATGGCCGCGCCTCGGCGGCAAAATGCGACTCTGGTGGGACTCGNCCATTGCGCCACAGAGCCCTCGCTCTGGCGCGCCGCCCTCACCGCCTCTTCCCCGCGCCCCGCCTGCCCCGCCTGCGCCACCGTTCCCCGGCACCGTGTCTGTCACCGCGGGGCTGGGCCGGTGCACCGGGCGGGACTACAGCTCCCGGCGGCCCGCGCTGCCCGCCCCTCCCCGCCCCTGCCGCAGAATCGGGCGGGCCCCGCTCCCGGTGCAGGTGGCCGGGCCGCAGCGGACGCCCCGGAGTCCGGTAAGAGCGTGGCACCATCCTCCCCTTCCCGATCCGTCAGCTCCCGGCGCCGTCCCGGCAGCCGCGCTCCCTCCCTGCGGGCGGCCCCTCGGGGACCCCACCAGGCGCCGCGGCCCTGCGGGCGGCACCAGGGTCCCTGCGCCCCGCTGGTCTCCGCATGAGGTACCGGGGCTCCTCGTGGGACACCGTGGCAAAGCGCCGGGATCCCTCAGTCCCCCGGTGTCCCCACGAGCGCGCCGCGGGCCCTCGCCTCGCCGAGAGCGGCTGTGTCCGGGCGGTTCCGGGGCCTGGCCGGGGCAGGATGGCGGAGGCCGGCTACATCCCGGTGCAGGGCCCTCCGAACCTTTCTGCCTTGTGTGATGAGGCTGGTCGCTGCTCGACCTCCCTGCCGGGTTCTCAGGAGGGTGACATGGGGGGCCCTGCCCAGGGCAGGTGGCGGACAGGTGCTTCCCAGGTGCCATTAGCGCTGGGGCTTTTCACAGCCCGGCCATCGGCCCGCTGTCCCCCCTGTGACCCGCTCCCCGAGCCCTCCTCGAGCTCGGTTCTCCCCGGGTGGATCCCCGCGCTTTGCCTCGGTGCCTGCTGGCTGTGAGCTGCAGGCAGGGCTTCGTTTTCTCTGTGCTGATGCAGCTGCACAAGACCTGAATCTGTAACGCAGGGCTGGAGGTCTCTGGCACCGACACACCGGGTATCTCTCCGGGTATCTCTCGGGAATCTCTCCCCGGTTATCTCCGCAGGAGGCACCGGGATGCCGGAGTGAGGTGGAGATATGAGCGGAGGATAACAGGGGCTTGTCTGAGCCTGCCTTGCCTTCAAGCGGGAGATTAAGCACTTTGCAGCCCACACAGAGTGGGCCTCCCCCGCTGCTGCCTCTCCACATCTGGGTGGTGGGAGGCTGTAACGGAGGGCCCAGGTCCCAGCTGAGTTTGATGGTGATCTAAAAGTTGCCCTGTTTAAGTGCAGAGAGAGGCTCCCAGGCAAAAACAGTGAGTCCCGCCCTGCTAAAAGGAAGAGGGACAGTGTTGTGGGACATCATGTCTGGGAGGTAGGTGTTTGGTGGAGAGTGCTCAGAGGTCACTGGCACAAGGGGGAAGGAATCTCAGGGTAAGGGTTATGGGTGGGAAAATGTCTCCAGGTGTCCACCCGGAAGTGGCATCTTGTGCACTGATGCATCCCACTCTGCTGCTGGTGGTACGACTCAGAGGTGGGACAGCCAACAAACGACACACATCAGGGCACAGTGACCATGTGGCACTGCCTTGACTCCCACCCTGCCAGCATCTGGTATCAAATCCAGAGGAGCTCCTTGGATCTGGGGGAACTGCAAGAGCAGAGGGAAAGCCACAGGTGTGGCTCCCAGCCCCACCAATTGTAGAAGAGCCCATGCAGGGCTTCCAGCTTCAAAACAGTGAATCAATTTTCAAGAGGGAGATGATGCAAGTGTTTCCTTCCTCTTTGGCCTGTGTCCATGCCAGGAAAGGCCAGTTTTATCTAGGAGCTGTGAGGGTCACATCTCTGTCATTTTCCTCCTCCCAGTGCTGTTGCCTGAAAAGAGCCATTGCCAGATCACCGTCTGAGTCTCAGAACCACTTCTGGGGTGTGTCTGGGATGGGGACAGAGATGCTGTTTTGAAGGGACAAGTACCAGAGATGGAGTCACTGTCCCCAGGGAATGGGACAGTGGCCTGGGCACTCCTGGCAGCAGCAACAGCTCCTGTTCTGCCTCCTCCAGTCTGGCCTCATCCCTGACCTGCTCCGGCAGTGTCTCCAGCCTAGCCAGGCCAGGAAACTGCCCGCCAACGTGAGGGTTTGCAAACACAAGCAGACCTCAAAGAATTGAGTTTCCTGTCCCTGATCCTGTCGGAGCTGTGTCGTGGAGCACGTGCAGCTGTGCTCTTCCAACATCTGTGATGGCTGTCCTGGAGCCAGGCATGCAGGAGAGCTCATTCTTGGGGCCTGGGAGACTCTGGATTTTGAGGTTGGAGGGATTATGGGGTAGAGTGGAGGCTTCCAATCACCTGTTCAAGGTCTCCTGGCATGACTTTGCCCACATGGAAGTGACTTTATCCTGCATCTCATGTTGCTGGGGCGTGGCCAGACCCCTGGCTGGTGCGCAGGATGCGGCTCCCCAGGTGGGAATGGCCAGGCTCTCAGCTTGCACCAAGCAATGCCGTGCTGATGGCTCAATTGGAGGCCATCTCCAAGGTCAGATAAAGTTACATCTCTGGGAGCTCTGGGCTGCAGGGTTACATCCTCACTGCCAGGAGTACCGATGACTCAGGGACCTCATCCAGGAAATTTGGGGCTGCTCAGGCATCCCACGCCCATGGGATTGTTATCACCAGGTCCAGTGTGCGTGGGCTGATGGCCGTGGTTTCTCTCTCCCCGCAGGCCATGATGCTGCGTTTGGCTGCTTTTGCAGCTGTGCTGCTGTTCTTCAGGGTCACTCTGGAACTGTCCTGGGCCCAGACCATCCCTGCTCTCTTCATCTTCTACCTGGCATCCGGTGGATGGGACTTCTTCCTCATATTCCTCAAGACATTACCAAGGGATGTCACGTAGGTGTCCTGGCTGGGACGGCCCAACCATCCACCCCTGGCCCTCTGCTCTGCCTTGGTGTATGTGTATGTGTGAGCACAGCCCCTGACCCCTTGCACAGCCTGGGTTTCTGCTGGCACCTGCCTGGCTGAAAGGAGATATCCGTCTGCCGTGACCGGGTGACTCCAAACTCTCAGGCAAACTTTTCCCAAGAAGGATAGATTTCAGCTGAGCTCAAAGTCTATTGACTGTCCTTGTACTTCACCCTGTTCCTAAAGCTGCTGGCGTGGCACCAGGCCCCTGTGCAGGGTTCATTCTGAGATGGTATCAGGCTGTGCCAGCTCCTGGCAAGGATTTGTGGGGGAGGGAGTGGTGGTACCTCTTGGAGAGCACCCAAGGCTCAAAAATGCCCCTTTGATTGGGGACATCCCTGTCTGCAGACTTCCAAAACACATCTCTCCCTGGCCTCCATCAGTCCCTGGCTATGAGTATCTTTGCAGATGTGTTCTGCCTATGTACACACTGCTCAGGGGAGCACAGAGAGCTGCTGCTGACCTAGAGTGGGGTCTGGTGTAAGTGCTGGGCTGTTGCAGCTCCTCAGAAGGTCCTTGTGCTGTGCTGGCTTTGCTGGATGAAGTGGTTTTGCAGGGGTCACTGAGCAGCTGCCCTCTTGCTCCCCTTCCTTTGGCAGCACGGGGCTGGTCCTGTTGCGGGTGAAGTGGCAGGTGTGGAGGCACGTGAGGGAGAAGAACACAATCGCCAAGATCTTCCAGAAGACCGCGAGGAAGTATCCAGAGAAGACAGCACTGATCTTCCAAGGCACAGGCGAGAGCTGGACTTTCCGTCAGCTGGACGAGTACTCCAACCAGGTGGCCAATTTCTTCTACAGCCAAGGCTTCCGCTCGGGTGACGTGGTGGCCCTTTTCATGGAGTCCCGCAATCAGTACGTGGGGCTGTGGCTGGGCCTGGCCAAGATCGGCGTGGAGACGGCCCTCGTCAATTCCCACCTGCGCTTGGAGGCCTTGCTGCACTGCATCACCATCTCCAGCTCCAAAGCTGTGGTTTTTGGGGTGGAAATGATGGAAGGTGAGGGGCTGGCAGATGTTTTGGGAGTGCGTTTGACTGGAGGGAGGCGTGTCTAGTCAGTGGGTTCAGTCTTCCTTTCCTGCCCACCACAGAACAGAGATCTGGAAGAGAGTGGACAGTTGAATCATCCAGGAGTTAGATTTGGGTTTGTTTTTTTTGTTGTTGTTGATTCCTTTGGACACTGGGCAGGATCTGGAGTGCAGTGCTCTCTGCCTCCCGAGCAAGTCAGGCTGGGTATGAGGATCCTTCCTTGTGTCTCTCAGATTCTCTCCCAGCATGGAGACCTGGGTTAGACTGGGCCTGCCCCACTGCACAGGAGGAGCCTCTCCTTTCTCTCCGTGGCTATTGCCACATCCCTGAAGCACCTTGGCTCCAGTTCCTTGTGTGTTTCAGCCCACACCTCTGAGGTTGATGGTGTCAACAGACCTCTTGGCACCAAAGAGGTTTTGGATGGGGAAAGGTGGAGAACAGGATCTTCTGGTCCCTGAAGAGGTCTGGGCTGTGTCCCCGGCATCTGTTAATCATGGGAACAACATCTGCCTGGGATGGTTGCGAGCCCTTTGGGGACTCTGCCAAGCACAGTGGGGGTACTGCTACCTGGGGGAGGGTGTCTCTCAGACTGTCTGGAAGGACAGGGGGTCTCTGTGCTGTAGACACCCTGCTGCTTTTCTCCAGCTCCCCTTTACTTTCTCAGCAATGCAGGAAGTGCAGCCCTCCCTGGATAAATCCATCCACCTCTTCTGGTCTGGGGAAGAGAATCCTAAATCCATGCTTCCTGGTGCAAAACACCTGGACCCCCTCCTGCAGATGGCCCAGCGACACCAGCCAGCTCCCCCTGATAAGGGCTTTCTTGGTATGTGGTCAGCTCTTGGGGCCAGACAAGTGGTGGTGATTTTGAGAGTCAGCTGGTTGCAACTCTGGCAAGACTGCTGGGGATGCTGATGGCAAGGAGTGTTTGGGATGGGTCTTACTCCAGTGTTGGAAGCCCAGCCCTGTGTGGAGCAGTATCCTGTCATACCCTCCATGCGTCCAACAAATCCTGGGTGATCCCAGCGTGTTCTTGGAGCTGTTACATGGGAGTTTTGTCTAAGCTGGCATGAGTAGAATGTTTCAATTTTGCTTGTCCCCTTCTCCTGGTTTGGTCAGCTCCTAAATTGGGAATGTCTCCTCATTGCTCCCCAGATAAACTCTTCTACATCTACACCTCTGGCACGACGGGGCTGCCCAAGGCTGCCATTGTGGTGAACTGCCGGTAAGGCTGTGGACAGAGGCTCAGGGAGGATGGGGCTGAGCTCTGCCCTGTCCTAGCACAGCACCCCTGACCCTGCTCCTGACATGCCTTTTCACCCTCCCTCAGATACTTCCGCATGTCCAGCTTGGTTTTTTACGGTTTTCGGATGAGGTCCGACGATGTGATGTACGACTGCCTCCCTCTCTACCATGCTGCAGGTAACACGTGCCATACAGAGCCTGGCATCCTGGGACTGGCTCTTCCCTCAGCCAAGCCCAGGGCTCGGGATGGAGGCTGGTGTGGCTGTGATCTCCATGTCAAGGAGGATGAGACTGCTGCTTGTAGTGTGTGACTGAGACTTTTTCTGCTTTTTCCCCTGGAAGCCAGGGATCTATCTGGCTGATCTTTGGAGCAGGGAGTGTGTGGGGAGGGCATTATCCTACCCTGTTTTTGGAATACCTGTTCCTTATTGCTGCTCCCTGTGAAAAGTAAGAGGGAAAAGTCTAGGGGAAGGAGAAGCAGTGCCTGCCTGGCTGGATGAGACATGCTGGGGTGTTTAGGTGCAAAGTGCTGTCCTACATGTTACTGCCATGTGAATCCTCCCTTGTGCCTGTGGTCCTGGGGGCTTTGGCTGGGTGAACCCCCACTGCTGTGAGCCAGCCATGGCCTCTGCCTTGCCCTGCCAGTTCTTTCCCCAGGTGGGCTGGGCTGGAGGTATTTGGGGACTGAGGGCTTTCCTGGCTGCCTCTCTGCAGGGAACATCGTGGGGATTGGGCAGTGCCTGCTGCAGGGCATGACGGTTGTCATCCGCAAGAAGTTCTCAGCCTCACATTTCTGGGAGGACTGTGTGAAATACAACTGCACGGTGAGGCCATGGGGCAAGGTGCCAGTGGGGAGTGGGCAGTGAAGCCTGGGGGTCTGTGCCATGCTGGGGAGAGCCCAGCTGCTGGAAGTAGGGGATGCCTGGACTGGTTCTGTCTGTCCGAACTGCCTCTCAGGGTGGTGAGGCTGTGTCCTTCCCACGTGGGCCAGTAACTCCATGTGTCTTCCTTGCTTTCCAGCATTAGTCAGGAGATAGTGGATGGGTTTCACAGCCTGGAGAGGTGGGTTAACCAGGCTGGATAAATTAGAACTTTTCTTCATTACTGCGGCCTCTTCAGCAAACATTGGGGGTGTTGTACCATTCCTTCCTGCTCTGAAGAAAGCTCAGACAACCCAGGGCCTGGCAGAGGGGTCCTAGTGAGTCTTTTCCTGTGTGTTGCTCCCAGATCGTGCAGTACATCGGGGAGATCTGCCGCTACCTGCTGAACCAGCCGTACCAGGATGCGGAGCAGCAGCACCGGGTGCGCATGGCCGTGGGCAATGGGCTGCGGGCCTCCATCTGGAGGGAGTTCATGGCCCGCTTTGGCATCGCCCAGGTGGCCGAGTTCTACGGGGCCACCGAGTGCAACTGCAGCCTGGGAAACTTTGACGGCAACGTAAGGCCCCAGAATACTCCCTCATGTCCCAAAGGGTGACAGCTGGCCTGGGCAGGGTTGGAAACTCAAATAGGCTGTTTGCTCCTTGGCACGGGTTGGCATCCGCCCAGAGGGGTTTTGGTTGTTGTGTGGTGCCACCTCTGTGGTGTCCTGAGAATATGTGAGCAGTGTGTTCAGGTGGGACAAATGCCCTTGCTACCCACAGCTCTGAGCTCTTTCTGTTCTAGGTTGGGTCATGTGGCTTCAACAGCAGGATCCTACCAGGTGTGTACCCCATTGGTTTGGTGAAGGTGGATGAAGACACTATGGAGCTGATCCGGGGACCGGATGGTGTCTGTATCAGCTGCAAACCAGGTGAGGACAACCGCAGGGACAAAATCTCCTCAGCCCTGTGTGTGTGAGTGTTTCACGATACCTCAGGATAATTTCCCTGGATTTGTCTATGCTCAGTGAAACCACACCAACCCTCTTAGACACTCTTTTTGCTTGGGGGGTGGGGGTGGTGGTGTTTCCCCCTTTCATCCCTTCTTCTCACTGCAGGGGAGCCAGGGCAGCTGGTGGGTCGCATTGTCAGGAACAATCCCCTGCAGCACTTTGATGGCTACCTGAATAAGTCAGCCACCAACAAGAAAATTGCCAGGGATGTGTTTACAAAAGGGGACGCTGCCTATCTCACAGGTGAGGCCAGCAGGATCTCTCTCTCTCTGCTGGGAGTGGAGGAGAAAGGCACCTGTGTGGGAGTGGGGACTCTTCCAGGGTAGCAGCACTGCCCTGACATGCTCCAGAGTTGCTCCTAGCCGACACCTCATTTTTTTGCTTATTCATTGCTTTCCCATAGGGGATGTACTGGTGATGGACAAATATGGCTACATGTACTTCCGAGACCGCACTGGGGACACATTCCGATGGAAAGGGGAGAACGTCTCCACCACGGAGGTGGAGGGAACGCTGAGCCGCATCCTCAACCTGACAGACGTGGTGGTTTATGGTGTGGAGGTCCCAGGTAGCTGAGAGGGAAGTGGACAACCAGGAGAGGCAGGCAGGCCTCCAACACTTGAGTGTGAACCTGTCCTGCATGTCCAGATTGATGTGTCCTTTGACAAGAGGGTAGACTGATGCTCCCTGTGGGCGAGCTGGGAAGAGGCCACAAGGGGTGTGGCTAGCAGGAACCAGAAGGTTTCCTCACTCTCTCAAGCTTTGGTCTGATATTGTCTGGTTTGTAAGGACCCTGTGTGCTCTCTGGCCATGACTGTGACCACAGGGTATCGCTGGTGGCCCTGGCCACAGGGTGTTGACATAACAGTGACACAGCTGAATGTGCCAGCGCTTCAGTACAAAGCAGGGTCTTGCTGTTGCAGGGCAGAAGGGAGATGATGCTACAGGGGCTGTGTATCTGAGTGCTCTTCATTCTCTGCCTCTTAGGGATTGAAGGGAGGGCAGGAATGGCAGCCATTGCCGACCCAGAGAACTCCTGTGACCTAGAAGACTTTTCCAGCAAGCTGAAAAAGGCCCTTCCACTGTATGCACGACCCGTCTTCCTGCGGTTCCTGCACGAAGTCTCCAAGACAAGTGAGCCATGGCATGCGTGCTCACACTGGACATGAAGCTGGGGGAGCCTGGGAGAGGACAATCTGGTTACAGAGATCAGTCTGTAGGGTGGGGAGGGAGCCCCTCTGCCCCACAGAGCCTGTGGCCAGTTCCTCTGGTGATTTTGAGGCACAGGGACACAAGGCTGGGTGTTGGGTAACACAGATGTGGTGGGGATGGAAGTGTGTGGCTAGTGAGCCCTTACTCCTTCTCTCCCCATTCCAGGCACTTACAAGTTCCAGAAGATGGAGCTGCGGAAGCAGGGCTTTGACCCCACGCTGGTGAAGGACAGGCTGTATTTTCTGGACTCCAGGCAAGGCTGTTACCTGCCACTGGACCAGGCAGCATTCAGCAGAATCCAGTCAGGAGACCAGAAGATGTAACTGGTGGGGCTCAAGCAAGGCACCTCCCAAACCCTGCTGGGGAGAGGGGGCAAGGCAGGCACTGGGGAAGGAAAGGTTCATGGAGTGATATAAAAGGCACACTAGAGATTTTATTTGACAAGTTTTACAGATAAGGGTTTGGGGGGAACACAGAGGGGATTGGGGGGAGGGGGATGGTCACATACCAAAGCATTGACTCATTATGGGCTTTATTTTTTACTTGGTACAGTGGTGGTGGTCCCATGCCATGGGAGGGACATGGCCCTGGCCAGTTGAGGAGGAGTGGGGTGCCCCTGCCACTCCACTTTGCTTTTCCTGTCTTTCCCTACCTTTTCCTGCCTGAAGCAACCTTTTCTTGTGAAGGGACCAGTGCTGGGCTCTTCCTCACACCTCTACCAAGCAGTCAGCTCCTCCATGGCACAAGGACCCAGCTGGCAGAGGGAAGGTGGGTGCCAGGTGCAATCCTTTCCCTCTGCTGGGCCCTGCTGGTGTCGTGTGTCTGCTGTGAATCAGGGGAGCAGGGCAGTGTTGGGCTCAGGAGGGGGACAGAAAGTCTGCCATGCCTTTCTCTCTCCTGGGGATGACATTTCTATTTTTCACAATCACACGCACATCATATTATATTAAAAATATATATATATGTGTGTGTGTGTGTATATATATATATATAATACACGCTGACTTTTTTTTTTTCAATCTTAATTTATTGTCTGTACTTTTGAATGTGTCCAGGGTTTGTGCAGTAGGTGGAGGGGTAGCCCAGACCTGTCCTGTCTTGGAGAATCCTTTTCTCTTGCAGGGAAGTGGGATGCTCATCTGGGACTGATTCTCCTCTTCCAGTGTGGGTGCAACTGTAAATGTCCTTGTGGCCTTGCTCCATGGTGGAGGACATGAGCAAATCCCACTATCTTGTGGACACTTCTCTGGGTCTTTTACTTCCTTCTTTTGTGGATGCAGCATTGTTTTGTGGACCTTCTTCCTTGCAGAAGGGAAGTGGGAGAGTGGGAAGAAGGGCTGAGCTTGCCTTGGTTTAGATGTACTCAGGAGGTAACTTGCCTGGGGAGAGAACATCCTCTGCAGGGTGGCCTCTGTGAGAGCCTGATTTCATGTGCTTTGCATCCCTTCCCTAAAGAGTCCTCCCTGTCTCTAGCACCAGAGCAGGGCCCTGAACTGAAATGTCCATGTGAAACACCTGACTTGTGCTATGTGAATTCCCCACGCTGTGTCTGACATGAAACAGCCTCAGCCGCGATGTTCAATTCCAGTCCTCAGAAAACATGCAGAAATTTCTCTTCCAGAGAAGACTCTGGGTTGGTTTGTTTTTTGGTTTTTAAAAATAATTTCTTTTTATGCTTTTAGCAGGGTTACTCCTTAAAGCAACACCTGTCTTTTGTGAGGGCAGGGTGTGTCTGCCCTTCTAGCTGTGCGTCCACACCAACGTACCTGCCTGCCCCAGTCCGTCCCGATCTCACAATTAAACAGAAGTATGGGTCTATGCTGGTGTTTCCTACCTCTTCTTGTACAGTCCTGCTCTGTTAGGGATGGTGGGGGACTGTGCTGGTTTGGGAACTGCCACTCCAGAGCATCACCTCCCTGTGTGCATTTTGGCTCATCTTAGAGCAGGGGGAACAAGCCCCTTGCTGCTGGGTTTAATGACTGTATGAACATAACATGTTGATCAGACCCTCCCCAGTTTCCTCCACTAACTCTCCACACCCCGTTTTTCCTTGTTCTGTCCTCAGCATTGCCATCCCAATTTGTTCTGGCCTAGTTCTCCATGTTTACTCTGGGACATGTGGTTTTTCCACCCCTCTTCTGTTCTCTATTTCCTCTTCCTGCTGCTTCTCACTGTGTTTGTCCGTGCTGAACTCCCCAGCTCATTTCTGCCCTTGCAGACAATTTTTTAGTAGCCATTCTACTTTCCTTGCTGCCAGAGCCATCTTCTAGACCTTCTGCATCCAGTCCAGGTGAACAGGAGAACCAGGCTCCTTCTTAGTATGTGGCTGCCAGGGACAAATGTCTTCCACGAGCCTGAGTGAAACATGTTGCCTGGTGAAACACACCGTAAGAAAAGTGTTGGAAATTTGCATCCTTTATATTCCAACTTCACCTTTGGACATGTTCAAATGGGTATCTTCTCCAGCATCTCTAAGCTGAAAGTTTTAATTTTAGTTTTTCAATCCCCTGGACACTCACGAGCCTCTGTCCCAAAGCAGCCGGTGGAAAACAGACGTCACCCCCACAGCCCTGCAGCATCCGGGGGGCTCAGCCCCCAAACAGTGTAGCTTTGCCCGGGGGATCATATTTAGGGGCTGGGGAGGTGGTGCAGGGAGCGCAGCAGTGGTGCCTCTGCAGGTGCTGTGCTCCCACTTGCGGGCCCTGTTCCGCTCGCAGCCGCCAGAGGAGGGCAGGCTGGGCTCGGGAAATGCCTCCCCGCCGGGGGACACGCTCCCGGGGCTTTCACAGCCCTCGTGTGGTGCTCGGAGCCCTGGAAGCGTGGGGTGTTGGAGCAGGGTGGGTGCTTGAGGTGGAGAGGAAGTATCGGATACAGATAATGGTGCTGGTTGTGAGGCCAGCGGCAATCCCTGGCACCGGTGTCCACTGTGCTTGGGCTCCTGGCTGGAGGCTGTGCCTGACGGAGACTTTGGCAGCAGCCAGGTCACCAAGCTGTGCCAGTGTGGGTGGTGGGCAGCCACCTGAACCACCGCGCCTCACCCAGCCTTCTGCTAAAGGCAGTGAGGAAAAGCTTGGCCTCCCCGAAGTCAGACCTGGGGGTGGTCACCTGGAGATGGGTGGTTTGGAGTAGTAGAGGAGGATACACTACTCCCTCCCTGGAGGAGAGGGGTTGCAGGGCAAAACTCAGCACTGTCTTTCTGTCTGTCTGAGAACAAGGTAGGTTAAAAAAGCCTACCAAGGAAATGATGCATTCAGGGCATAATTTTTAACAGGGCACTGCCTGTTAAACACAGACATGAATAGCTTTGGAAGCTTATGGAAGTATGGCTGTTACTTGTTTGCAAGTGAGCCCATACAAATGGAGACTGGCTTGCGCTGTTGGGTTTTGGAGATGGATGGGAATTATAGGCCTGTGAGAGGAGCAGGATGTAGCCCTTGCTGGTGCCAACACAAGTCAGGAGCTGGGCCCTGTATTTCAGTTTGGCTGTGAGGAGGGGGAGCTGCACAATGCAGGCAAGAGGAGCAGGATGAGCCCCCCCCGAGGTGAGAGCTTCTGCTCTGGGGAGATGGGAGTTGCTGAGTCACTGGGAAAGTGCTCAGCAGACATCGTGGAGGGCTGTGGTACACAGACCATTGATAGAGGAGACCTACAGGACTGTGCCAGAGGGCTGGGCTGTGCACGTGCCACACACACCTCTGTGCCAGAGGATTTCCCAGGGAGAGGGGAGCCCCAGGGAGGTGTGTTCATAGCTGAGTTATGCTCAATGGAGCCCCCCTGCCCAACGATGCTGGTGTTGGGGGGTTGGTCCCCACTGGAGGTCTGGTGCCTGGGGACCATTCACCATTGGAGCTGTGTTTGTCCTGACTGAGGAGGGTTGTGTTGCACTTGGCGGTGCTTCAAGATTCCCTGAAACACCCAGCTACACCAATTAGAGGTTTTCCACTGGCTGTCAGCTTGGGTTGAAACCCTGGAGCCTTTCTAAAGTCCCAGCTCCTTTGGAAAAATGAAGGGTATGTGCAAGTGTCCCTGCAGCTCTTGGCCCAGAAATAAAAATGCAAGTGTGATGTTGAGCCTGGGATCAATGCTGAGACACAACACTTCCAGCAGGGAGGTATTTGGAATGAAGTAGCCAGTGTTTAATCATAGTCTGATTTTTTAAATTATCTTTTTATTTGTGCAGTTTTAAGGAAGAGGCTAATTGAATCCTCTATGATTAGAGACACCTTGTGAGACATCCCTCCCCTTTGATCAATGCACTAGTCTGGCTCAACAGCTGCATGTAGATAAAAGTCCTATACATAAAGTACAAGGTATTGTTCTGTTTTAATTAAAACACTTAAAATTCTGTTTGCATGAGGTTAAGAAAACATTAAAATCCTTTCCAGGGTTATTATCAAACTGCTAATTTAAGCAAAGCCAAAGAGCTTTACAAACCAAATGTACTGTTCCCCATGGAGATGACTCCTTCCCCCAGACCCTGTGTCCTGGACAGTGACAGACCCTGTGTCAGGACAAAAAACATGGCAACTTTCTTTCTGATCTGCTCTAGGTCCAGCCCAGCCAGGCCATGCTTGGTGTGCAAAATGAGTGTATTTAAGCCTTAATGCAGGTGGGGGGTTTGTAAGTTGCTCAGAACCTTTCTGGGTGAAATTAATTTCTGCTGCTGAGAAAGTCTGTGACAATCTTTAACACTGATTCTCTCCAGCCTCCTCCTGCCACTCTTGGTGTGCCGGAGCCTTCCCAAACAATGACAGCTGCCTGCTCCTCTGCACGCTGGGGAGCTGGCTTTGCCTTTAAGCAGTGTCAGGGAAATATTCTGGACTAAAGAAGCTACCATCCTTTGGTGCACTCTTTAGAAATGGAAATACTTGATCCCCCTGAGTGGTTCCAGTGTAACCAGGAGCAGGGCCAGGAGCGGCTTCTCCCTCTCCAGTTTGAAGGGACTGTGTGGCCAGGGATTCCACCAAAATGATGGTCTGTGGAGATCTCATCATTCTGTGTGAGAGGGAAGGGACAGCAGCTTTCCTTCTCAAAGCAGAGGCATCAGAAGGGAAGATCCTTAGGGCTGTTTGCTGCTGAGCTCTTGGACAGCATGGGATGGCTGGACTGTGCAGCTGAGCGAGGCTCAGGGAGCAGGGATGGTCCTGCTCTGCTTTCTTGGGGCCTGGCCCATTTCAGTGGCAAATCCCACCTTCCAAAGTAACCTCATGTTTAATCTGCCTTTTTCCTGGTTCATTAAAAATACACACATAGACACAAATTATGGCAGGCCAGGCTCTGGGAGAGCTTTGGGCAGCTGAGATCATGCAGTACAGGAATTGCAGGCGATGGTGATGCTATCCAAGTCCAGGACGTATTCCTGCTCAGGATGTGGGTCATTGCCCAGATCTTCCCTGATCCCTCAATAAACGATCCCAGGCTTGTGAAGTGAGCTATGACCCCTACTGTGCCACGTCGCCCTCCATGTTACAGCCCTGCCTTCCTCTAGTCCCATCCTTGAGGGTGCAGAGCAGCCTTCCCAGGGCCCCCAGCACCCTGCCAGCCCCGGCAGGATTTGTGGCCTGATCCTGCCCTGGAGGTGACAGCTCCCACGACCCGCACGGGGCCCGGCACACCCGCAGCGCCGTGCCAAGGGGCCTGAGGAAGCGAGGGCAGCGAGAGCCTTCCTCCTGCCTCCGGCCATCCAAGTGGCCGCCGGCTCGGCCGCAGGAAGAGGCTAACAGCGGCGGGCGAGCCACCCCCTCAGCTTTGAGTATCACTTTCAGCTATTCTGAAGGTTAAACGCCTGTTTAGAGCTCCCTATTGAAGGCAGAGCCGGGGGTGCGGCATTGTTCGGACGCCCTCCCGCTTTGTCTGGTCGCTTTCAGGGATGCCCTGAATGGGAAGCGGCCCCCCCAGCCCAGCACCCCGGCAGAAGGGCTCCCGGGGGAGAGGCGCTTCCTCCCGCCCTAATGACATTCAGGCCTCCATCGGTTCAGCTCCCGCTTTCTTTCTGCTGCAGTTTAACCCGGGCACAGAGGCCGGGCTCCATCTTACTGATCTCTGCTTGACACCCAATTACCACATGAATGGGAGAGAAAGGCTGCAAAAGGCTTTAACTCCCACTGACCCTCCTTCCCCTCTGCCTGCTTCCCTCTCTCCCCGTCCTACCCCCTCGCCTTTCTGCGGCGGAGGGAGTTCAAAACTGAGACGGGGAAATCAAACAAAGCCCCGAGTAAGGAAACCCATTGTCACCGCCTCCACGATGGCTCCCCTTTCGCCAGCTATTGTTCCCCTTGAAGTTTGACTTGCTGTGTGGAAGGATGCGAGCAGCTGTTTGCGCATTCCCCTGATGTTTTATTGAAAAATAATTGAATCGTCAGTTCGGGGCTCTCTGATAAAATGTTTCCTCGTGGCGCTAGGCCCTGCTGTATTTATAAACTACATTTCCCTCTAAGATGTGATGGCGACCTAAAACATTTCCTCCAGAATAAACCCTCAGTGGAGGAATGGACGTGTGTTCCTCTGCACTCAAGGAGAGAGAGTAAGCGAGCAAATGGCAGGAAAAAAAGACAGAAGATGGGAATGAGACAAAAGAAATTAACCTCTCTTCATTGCCAGGCTCAATTTCCAACCGGTTCCCTTTGCAGTTGGCTTTGTGGGAAGGGAATGGGAGCAGCCGGAGCCCCTGGTCAGCGGCCCCAGTAACCCGAGTGAGCACCACAGCTACCGGGTTTTATGTACCTGCTTATCAAACAGTCCGTGTTTACAGCACTTCAACAAGGCAGCATTACATTTTCTTGAGGAGATTGTGTGCTTACTTTCCCCGTCGCAAACATATCCCAGAGAATTTGTGGTGCTCTGATTTCAGCACGCAGCATGGAGACAGGACTCGTTCCTCTCCCAAGCACAAAATGTCCATAAAAATGTCCCCTGTATCTCATGTGGTCACTTTTTGTCCTGGACAATTGTTAACAGTAACCAGCTTTGAATGCTTGAATGATCCAAACTGGTATTTATGATTATTGTTCCCTTTCTTGTAATTTACTTTTTGCTTTTCCAGGCAGGTACTAACACTAAATCTGTACCATTCTGTTGTGTAAGTCAGGAATCAAGATTCTTTTAGGAGCTAGTTCTGCTTTTATTTGGCCTCATAAATGATTTCTGGGAGCAAGAAGAACAGCTTATATAAAACCATAACTACAAACACTGATCTGGAATCAAGATTACCAGATCCTCTGAACACAGAATGCTTCACCCATTTCTGAAGTAAAGATTTTTGTTGAAGGCTTCTTTCCTCAGCTGCTTTTCCATACAATTCTATCCTGGGCCATTTCTCCAAGATACTCAAAACCCCTGGGATTTAGAGATATATAAAATCCAGTTGGAATTTTTTGGATGAAGACCACGGTCAACAGCTTCACGGCTCTGCCATCACGTAACCCCGGCAGCGACGGCAGCATTCATCTGCCGGAGGGACCAGCCTTTCCTGGGGCCCAGCCCAGAGAATGATCTCCTCGGAGAACAAAAGGCCATTACAAACACCACCACCTTCTGCTCCCGGGGTTAGGCGTACTCTGACCCCCGTTAGCATAAACGAAGAGCAATCTGTCTGTGTAAATTTATGCCCCTTACACATAATGCATCATGTATATGCATAGCTATTACATTTCTATGTGCATGTGTGCACATGTACATGTATTTTTTAAACCCAAACCCTCTGGTGAGTGGAGGGAGGGTTAAGGGGCTGCAGTTTTTCTACCAGTGCTGCCCTTGTGTAGCTCAGTGTTGTGGGGGAGAAGCACAGCCCAGCTGTCACCGCCATGGCTGCGTTCTGCCTGTGTACATGGGCCTTCTCTGGGGACAGGAGGGGAAAACAAACAGGCGACAGATGTGAGCCGCGTTGTTTAACGCTGTGCTGGGGGTGCCTGGCGCCGTGGGGATGTGCTGGCTGGCAGGGGCTGCCCGAGCAGGAGAGGATGCTCAACAACCACCCCTGATGCAGAACTGCATCTTCCCGGTGGTGACAGGAGCTGTCTTTAGCATCACCCAGCTGTTTCTGGTCCCCCACAACACTCCCGATGAGCTGTGAGGCAGCAGGTTGGCATCACAGGATCACAGAATTGAAGGGTTGGGAGGGACCTCTGGAGATCGTTCAGTCCAACCCCCCTGCCAAGGCAGGATCACCTGGAGCAGGTGACACAGGGAACACATCCAGGTGGGTTTGGAATGTCTCCAGAGGACACTCCACACCCTCCTTGGACACCTGTTCCAGTGCTCTGCCATCCTCAATGTAAAGAAGTTCTTCCTCATGTTGAGGTAGAACTCCTGCTGTAGCAGCTTTGCTGCAGTGAAACCCCCGCTGGGAAACCCGTCTGCAGCATCTGCCTTTGCACAGCCCGAGTGCTCTGAGCAAGCAGGGCCCTGTGTGTGGTTCTCAGCACGTGAAGGAGTTCTCTGCGCGGCGAAGCCTGAACTTGGCGCAGAAATCGGCATTTTAAAGTAACACCGCCTGGCACCAGCGCCCAGCTATTTTAAAGTAACACCAGCAAGGGCACGGGCCGCGCTGGCCGCCGCGCCCCGGAACTGCGGGAGCTTCTCCGGGGAGGGAACAGGAGCAGGGGGGATGAGGCAGGGAGGATGAGGCAGGGAGGATGAGGCAGGGAATCACCGGGGCCGCGGGCAGAGCCCATGCCCGCCCCATCCTCCCCCGCCGCCGCCGGCGCAGCACGGCGGGACCGGAAGCCAGCGCGGCACTTCCGGCGCGGCCGCGCGCGCCCGCCCCTCCCGCCCGCCGCCGCCAAGATGGCGGCGCCCGTGTCGCTGCAGGTGGAGTTCGGGTGAGCGCGGGCGGCGGCGGCGGGGCCGGGGCCGGGCGGAGGGCGGAGGGCAGGGCAGGATCGGGATGGGCCGCGATGAACCGACCCCTCGGTGAGGCGGCCGCGGCATTGCGGCGGGGCGGTTGCTGCGTGCGGCCTGGGGGGCCGCTGCGGGCGCGTCTGGGCCCGGCGCCGCCGCTGTCACGGTAGCTGCGGGCCGGGATAGCGGGAGCGGCCGCCGCCAGGGAACCAGGGAACCGGGCATCGGCGGGAGGGGCCGGACACCGCCGCAGGGTGTCCGCAGCTTGGGGCCGGGCTGTCTGCCCGTCTGTCCCGGGGCCTCGCTCCCGTTTCTCTGTGAGCGTCTTGTGCCAGGCCTTTCTTTTTCTCTCGCCTCTTTCAACCTTTTTGAGTTGTTTGGGTTTCTTTTTATTTTAATTATTAAAATTATTTATGAAAACCTTCCTCTCGTTTCTCGGCTATTTTTGTTTTTTTTCCCCTGAGCAGTGTCTATGTGTGTGTTTGTGTGTGGACACGTGCCCTCACTGTGCTTTGTGTTTGAGCCCTGTCAGGTCTGTAAAGCTGCCAGGTTCTCACTCTGTAGCATTTCAGTTTCCAGGCCTTTGCTGCTGTAGTATCAGCATTGCTTATGCTCTGGCCCTGGGATCTTAAAGCATTTGCAGTGGAAGCTGTGCATATTTGTGGAAATACTTGTGTTATTTCGTTAATGCCTCCTTTTAGCAGAAACTAAAAGGCTGCTATTTATTCGCTTTTTCCCACCCTTTCACGAACACAGAAATGCCATAACCCTTTAAACACCCTTCTCCTTAAGAATCCTTCCCTCTATCTTTCCCGCTTCCAGCTGCAGCAACTCTCCTAATTTTCCCAGAAGAGTGAGATGCATTTTTGCTTCCCTTGGAAATGCATAAATGAGCTCTCTATGTAGGAACCACAGCTGAGTCCCCCACGGCTCTCGCCTTACAGAAGGACCTTATCTTGCAATCTACATCTCCCGCTGTAACAAAGCGTGACCTTGTTTTCCTTACATGAAAAAATGTTTTTCATATAATTGTTATGACTCGTTCCCTCGCGTGAATCTCCGCTCATGTTAATAATCGCTGCTTCAATTTTGAGATAACTGTTTGTTGTGAGCCGGTGGAAGAACACCAACAGAGTGCTCTTTAGGAGAGTTGCTGCATATAAGTAATGCTGCCGAAGGCACAACAAGGGTTCTGTTGTGCTCTGCCATTGCAGAGCCAAGAAAACCTAGTGGGGCATTTTTAGATATTGAATTTAAAAGAACTTAATAACATCTGGAAGTATCTTTGTTGATACTTAGGTGGGGATTGCTTGTTTTAAATATTTCTCTTTATTGTGTTGGTTTCCAAGGGAGGAGAGGCACCAGTAAGTTCCCAGAAAGTAACTTCATAGGAAAATTTTTCCAAAGTAATCTGCATTTAAGTTGGAAGAACATTTTGCCACAATTATGTGCCCTTTAAAAATGGGTTGGTTATTTTTCTACTTCAGTTTAGTAGTAAATGAATTGAGTTTTTTGAGAGTTCTCTAGTTGTTAAAACTTTGACCAGTGTAGAGTTCAGTCTAGAGTCAAAAGCTCAAACTCTCTGCTGCTGTGTCCTGTAGCTTAAAGTAGCTTTTGTGTTTATTATTCATGTCCCTACTCACATGGTAAAAGTTGTATAATCTAAGACTGAGTTTGGCCTGTGGCCTCACAACGTCGTGAAAAAATTATTGATGTTGGTAAAGCTCAAGATTTTCACAATTGTACTTTTTCCAGAACAGGAGTAGAGGTGAGGAGCTTGCTGAGCCTTCTGAGCTCTAGTTACAAAAATGAATTACTCTTTTGGAGAGCCTAAGGTTAGGGGCCAGGACCCAATTGAAATCCCATTCTTTTCCAGTGTGAGGACCAGCTCCTTTGCCTGCCAGCCTCTGCATATCCCACTCACACCTCTGCTTGCAGAGGCCATCAGTTGTTATCTGAGGGTGTTCCCTAGTGTATTCAAAGTGTCAGAAGAGGGATGAACATCAGGTTGTTCAGTGGAGGAGGTTGTGTATTTATTTATTTATATTTTACCCTGTCACCCTCATCACTTGCTTCTCCCAGTGAAGTCTCTCTCTGGGACACTTTGTAGTCAGTAGATCAAGAAAGAGTTGCCAGGACTCTCAGACTTCTGGCTCTGACTTGCTCTGTAACTTCCTGTGAGTCATTTCCCCTTTCTGTGTGTTCACACGTGGAAACTGGGGGAATATTTGTTTCAGAAGGTGCTCGATTTTTGAGATTTCTGGCCAGCAGGTGTTAGGGATGAGTTGGGTGTAGTGTGGTGGCTGTAGTGTTGCTTGAGTGGGAGCAGTGCTGGTGGCTGGAGAGGGAAGGCAGCACTGCACAGCGATTTAGGAACACATGGAAATGGGAACCATCCTCCTGTTCTGCTGGGATGATGCCTGGCACCGTGGGGTTCTGGCCCACAGCAGAGCCTCCTCTCTGTGTTGGCAGTAGGAGCTGGCAGCTTCCCCTGTGGGCTTCTGGTTTGTGACAGGAAAAAAAAAGACAAAGGGAATCCTGTGCTAAATATAGTCTGTGTAATTTGTTTTCCCTGTTGTGGCATCTATGTAAATCGCCTCTTTTGTACTGCCTTCTTTTGACAATAAAGCAAAATCTCAGTGGTTCATTGTTTTTATTTCAGAGGTGGCGCAGAACTCTTATTCGATGGTGTCAAAAAGCATCAGGTGACTTTGCCCTGTCAACCAGAGCCTTGTGAGTATCAGAACCTGTTGGATAACTTGACAGAGGAACAACAAATGAAACAAAGCTGGTTTGTACAGCACTTAGAGTTGCCAGCAAGGATCAAAGCATTTTCAAAGCTCTTTCAGACATGCCGTGGATCAGGCAGCTTGGCAAACAGGGGTTGGTTCTCAGTCTGAGGTCTTTCCTGTCCTCTAAGCACTTGTGAATCAAGTCCTTCCTTAAGGCTTTTGCCTCCCTCCTGCTGGATAGACAACAGCCTCTGGATGTTTCCATCAAGTCTATGTTTGTCTTTCTTGGTACTTGAAACCACCAATAACATCCTCTCCCCTTTGTTTTTTCCTGCCTGTTCTGAGGTTTCCAGGAGGAACATATATATGTGTGTGTGTGTGTTTATGTGGTGTATAGATATGTGTAGCAATGTAATATAAATGTTGTTTATCTACTCATTTGACCTTTCAAGTAAATGTGATTTTAATATGAACTCTGCAGTTGAAAACCATAAACCTAATGCTCAAATAGGATGCTGGACATCCTCCCCATGGCCTTCTCTGCAATAAAAAACAGGACTTTATGTTCCAGGGATAAGCAGTCATAATTCCTGATTTGCAATTTGGAATATCAATACTGAGCAGTGTTGCACTAACTCATTTGTGTGCATACTTCAGTTGTAGTGTAATTTTGCCACAGGTATGTTCTGAATTTTTCCAGGTAGATAGCACTGCTTTATGCTTTTGGAGTGGGATTATAAACCAAAATAGCACAAAGCCATGAGGGAATGTTAGCAACCAATATCTCATGAATGGCTGATACCATAATCTATGTGCTGGGAACCTGAAGGCCTGAAATCTTTTTGCTGTGCCTGGAAGTAATTAGAGATTGGTAGAAATGCTTTTGATGCTTGGACATAAGTATGTGTAATTTAAATATAATGGGAATACTGCAATATTGTGTTATCTTGTGGTTAAGGACAAGGACTAAGGCTCCAGAAACATGACCTGATGCTGATTTGCTTTGTGAGTTTAGTTATGTTGCCTAACTTTCCCCTGTTGCTAGTGATGCTTTCATGTATCACAAGAGAATTCAGCATTAAATTCCAGCTCTGTTGAAGCACTTAAGATCCTTAAACAAAAGGTAGCAAAGAAATGCTAAAACACTCATTTAGTTGGTTTATAAACTTGGAAGCTAGAACATAATTTTATTCTGTGCTCTGCAAATTTAAAATACCCAGTAACGCCCACTGTTTTGGTGGTGTTCAAACCATGATCAGATGCTGAAGAAAAAGGGGTTATTACAGGAGACGTTTATTTCTGCCAGGGGAGGGAAGGATATTAATACCAAAGAGGGATTCTTCCAGCCCGATGGCTGTCGGCGGTGCCGTTGTATGTGGCCTGATCCATTCCCACGTGAAGCTGCTGGGAAGACTCCTGCAGCCTTAGTAGGATCTGCTTTTATCCTGAGGGATAAATCTCTCCCTGAATGTCTGTCTCAGCCTCAGGGTTCAAACTCAGTGATCTCCAGTGGTTCGTTCCAGATTCCTCTAGCACATTATTGCTCCCAGCTTTTCCCACTGCCTTGTTTTCCAGACGCTGCTGTCCCTGTGACAGGAGGTGCAGGATTGACAGTGTACCCCCTTGTCAACTCCCCAGGTTTGCTGCTGTCTTGTGCCTTGGCTGTCAGGGAGGTTTCATTTGGGGGGGCTGGTTGTAGATTGCAGCATCTGAGAAGCATAAACTGAGCTGTGAGGCAGCTGCTGTAGTGACATTTACACCCTGCCCAGGGATGGGGCAGGCAGAGGTGGCCTGAGTGTCTGACAGTAAGGGATTACTGGAAACACCCCTCATGATACTTCCAGGACACAATTACATTGTAGTGGTGAGGAATCAATGGAGTCACATCAGAAAACATGAATAATTTTCTTCCAATTTTATGTTGTTCCTGATGCCGTGTATTTCCCTTGTTCACACTAAGGAATTTTAACTCTTCTGTCTCTGGGTAAATAAAGGTATACATAGCCAGGTCCCTGCTGCCCTCATGCAGCCAGAATTGCAGTGATTGGAGAAATAAAATGGCTCAGTTCTACTTGGCACATCCTGTTGCTTACCTTACCCTGAATGTCCATCATTGAATTCTCTAGGGAAAGACCTGTAGTATGAACACTACTTGAAGACCTGCACTTCTAACCCCATTTTAAGTGATTTCATTAGATGACAAATTTATTTTTGGCCATTTAGGCCTCTCTTACCTACTCTTCCTTTTTTCTAGGTTATTTTTGTCTTTGTCCTCCTTCTTGCAGAACAGTTGCTTCTCTCTGGGTTATTGGGCCCACCTGTATTTTAATTGTTTAGGCATTTTATATGTATCCCAGAAGTGAAGGGAGGTGGAAAATTCTATGAAGAAATGCCTACAAATATTTACACAAATAAAACAAGCTGTGCTCCATAGTTGGCAGGGGCAATCAGTGTTCTCTAAATTATAATGTTGCTTGAGCAAACTCTTTATGTGGTCATTTCTTTTTTCCTGGTAACAAGCACTAGATGGAAAGTAGGTGGGTTCCAGATCCAGTTAATTTTTTCAAGAAGATTTGATTCTCTGTCCTTTTCTGATGCCTGGAGATGGACTCCTGGAGGGATTGGGAAAGGCAGGAGGAAGGAAGCTGCAAATGGGACAAGAGCAAACCACGAGGGGTACAGCCACGTGGCAGGACCTATTTTTATTATCCGAGGGGCATTTTGTATCCTGATGTCAATTAAATAGCAGTTCTTTATTTCCAAAGTCTCAACCTGCATTTTGAAGTTGCTGCCAAAGTGGGAACTTAGAAAGGTGTGGGGTGTGTGCACAGGCAGCAGATTTACCTAAGCCACGCTGTGCAGGGCTGTGTAATCTTGTAGAGCAGTTGCAGAATGAAGACCTCAAGTTAACAAGAATCTTGTCCCAAATTTCTGGCTATTCTGATGATCTCACTGATAATGCTGTTTGAGGATCTAAAGGCATTATGCCCTGTTGGCTTCTTCTGCATAAAAACAGTGTGTGTGGGAGAAGCAACTGGGGGAACAACGATATTTGTCACATGGAGAGAGGATTAAATTGGCAGGGAAATCAACTTTATTTTCAAGCATCTAAGAGGCTATTAGAGACAATGGAGCATAAAAGAGAGAAACCCTAGATTAAAAACTGAAAATGTATTTGGCAGCCTCCTCCTGAAACAAGCCACAGTAATTTAACCAAGTGCTCCAGTAATCAAATAGATCATTGTCTGACTGCTCTGCAAGTGATGCTGGAGCTCCTTCCTCCATCTCACTGGGACTCACAGTGGTGGATTTGTCTTGGCCATGTGAGTTGCATGGATGCTATTGGAAGGGTAGGAAGTCACTGGCATTGTTTAACCCTTGTAGTCATTTTAGGTTTAGCTCAGCAGCATCATCTGATGAAGTATGTTTACAAAACCTCTCTGCTGTGCTGTCTTCTGGATGATTGATACCCGGAGGTTGGGGTTGTGTGTAGTGTCTGGCACTTGTGCTGCAGCCTGCTCAGCTGCTGTCACAGACTTTTGAATTCCAACTTCTGTGGCTTCAGTGGTGGGACTTGTGTTTTTGGAGCAGCAGTGACTAGTTTCACTGGTGCTCGCTGGGATCTTCCGGGCTAATCAAGAATTCACACTGTGTTTTGGCACTTTACAAGTCTGGAAGGTTAAATTATTAATCAGTGTGATTTGGTAATTGTTTGTGGTTTCCCTTTACCAAAACTCTAGGGAAAAAAAGTCCACTGCCAGTCAGAGGGAAAATTAAAATAATCAACCAAATGCTGCTTATGTTGAATCCCTGTAGAGAAGAGCATGATGTGCTCCTCGAGAGCTTTGCTTTCCAGGGGCCTTGTTCTGCACAGCATGGAGGACTGCTGGGGACTTGGGAGCATTCATCTTCTTGGAAAAGAGCTTGGGGATCTTGAGAGATCAGACCTATGTTGCAGGCAGGGTGGCTCACAGAATACAGCATGGCATGTGTTCAGTGTTGACTGGGGTGCTGGGCCAAAAGAACCTGTAAAATCCAGAGTAGCAGTTGGCATTGGCTGTTGGTAAGTGCCTAGTGCTGGTTAGTACATCGTAGTTGAGTCATTAATATTCTGGCATGCTTTTATTGCTCTGTTTATTATTCCTAGCATTTTAAAACATGCTCCAAAGAAAGAATAAAAATATATTTGCTAATGTAGAGGCTTATTAGAAGAATGGTAAAAAAAACCTCATAGATCTGTGGAACTTCATGCAGTCAAATCTTTTTAACCACAGTGTGTGGTACTTGCAGCTCTCAAAGGACTTGGGTTATTCCCCTCCTCGTGCATCCCACTCGTGCGTCTGTTTTAGGCAGGAAATTATAGATTTGGTGGCGAGGGAAGGGGGCTCAGTGGGTTGTGCAGGGTGAGAGCTCAGGCTGGACCAGCTCAGCCCTGGAGCAGCAGTCAGGGTGAGCAGTGTTGGCAGCATCAGAGCAGTCGCCATCGAGCGGTCCCTGGCGTGGGGCTCAGCTGCAGGTCCCTGTCCCAGCGAGGCTACGGCTGTCTTTAGAGGGAGCAGGGAAATAAACGCTTGTCCTCACAGGAGCAGTCCCATCACCCTCCTGGGAGGCCGTGGAGCTGCTTTACCGGATCAGCTCATCCCAGCTCATTGTGGAAGGAGCTTCCCAGGCACTGGGAAACCAGCTCTTGTGTGTGACCAAATCCCTGGGATAACAAAGCCTGGCTGTTACACCCTCCTTCCCAGCCGCTGTATTGCAGTGCGGACACCTAGCAGGATAACCCCTCTGTCCCACCCCCCTCCTCTCCCTCTTTTCTCTTGGTGGGATTTGCTGTGTTGACAGCGCTGTTCAGAGGGTGGCAGCGGAGCAGGGCTGGGGAGGAGGATCCGGGCCCTTTAAACCGCTTAGCATGCGGTTCACACGGCTCCGGGCCAGCTGTTCCTTTCTCCTCCTGCCCTCACTCGCAGGAGTTGTTTGCTGAGCTCAGAGCTCCTGTGCAAAATTGCTTTTCAAAAGAGCCACTTTCTGCTTAATTAAACAATGAGCCGCCGTCCCTCTGCACATCTGTAAAGCTCCCTCCGCAGCCCCTTTATCCCACAAACTGCTCCATTCTTACCTCCATTCACTTGTAAATCTTACCCCCCCCTCTCCTCCACCCTGATCATCTCACTGGCCCTTTCTTTTTCCCTTTCAAGTAAGACTGAGGGGCTTGGAGTATCTGTGGGGGTGGCTGGGTTGGGTGGACAGGAATCGGTTTAATGGTGCTTGGCCCTGTGTGAAAGTCTAATAATAGCAAAGCAGATCTGAGCCCAAAAGTGAGAGGCGATTCCTGTATTTAGAGGAATAAAATCATGGCAGTTTCCTGAGCTGAGCTGAGACACTGACTCATCCAGCAGCTAGAGGGGACACAGCCACCAGCCAGGCTGGGAGGGGGGCAAGGATTTGACTTCAAGGCATTTTCTGATCCAGCTGGCAGTGCCAGGGAGAGCCCAGCCCAGGGAATTCCCTCGGCCAGGCTGGCTGCATGCAGAGCAGTGCCAGGCTGCCAGGGAATCCCTCTCCACTCTGGCAGGAGCAGCCACCTTCCTCCGTGGTCTGGGGCGGCACATCAGCTCTGTGTAGTCTCTTTAATAGCAATAAGCTTTTCCTTTTTAGCCCTCAGTGTCTGTGCACACACCCAAAATTCAGAAACCAGGAAAATAGGAGAGAGGGGAAATTTCAGTTTGCTGGGTTTTGGCAAAGCTTTACACTGGTGGTTAGTAATGCATTCTCTGAATTGTCTTGCTGAGACCTTAAAAAAAAATTAACCAGTAACATTCAAGGTTAAACAGGATAAATGAATGGAAAAGTGATGAGGTGGGATATCTCCTTTATCATTGGGAAGGACAGATTATAGCCAGCATGATGCAATATCATCTAGCATAGATTGATAGGGAGGAATGAAGAAATGGGAGTTTAGTGCATTAGCAGAAGATTCCTGACTGCAAAAACTATTAGACCATGGCACAGTCTCCTTGGGGTTTGGTAGCAGGTCTACAGTGCTCAAGCCTCTTAAAATCAGAGCAGACAAGGCTCAGGATGTTTTTTTTCTTGAGAATAATTCTGCAGTGGCAGAGGGATAAAATCACAGGACCTGTTAAGGAGATGTTGTTTTTAATGTCTGCGATCCCCAGGCTGGTACTTCACTGCTGGGGCAGTGGTCTTTGAGGCTCTCTCAGCTCCTTCCTTTGACAATTTTGAACGAGAGGCAAGACCCTGGGCCAACACTAGTGATCTGTGATCCTAATTAAAAGAGACAGTTTGGTGCACTGGCATTTATTGGGGAGCCTGAAGTGACAATAGCGTTGGGTGTTACGGGATTAGATGCTCTGACTTTGGAAATGAGTAGGGATTAGGTTTACCCTGAGAATCAGTTTGAAGCTACTTTTTTTGTCATGGGAGCTGATGGATCTGGAGGCTTGCTGCTGGCTAGCAGTGGGATTGGAGATCCCTTGAACTTGTATTTCCCTACCTGCAGTTAGTGGAGAGTGGAAGATCCCAAGCAGCTCCTCTCCAGTTCACAAGCATTGTGATTAAAACCTCAGGGCTGAGAATTGCTGGGTGATAACTGGGATCTGAGTCCTCACTGGTAACAGGAAGGCTGTGAAAGACCTCTGTGATCCTTTCCCATTTTGTGGACACAAGAAAATTAAGAAGAGCATTGCTCTTCTAGATGAGAAGCAAGAAAAAGACGTCTTAAAGCAATTAAAAATTACAGAAGCCAAGACCTTGGTGTTCATTTGTAGCAGACAAGAACAGATGAGAGCAACAATTGCAATTCTCTTATGCCTGGCTGTAGTTACCCCCTAATTTCTTCCCTAGTACTTAAATCACTGCCCATTCCAGTGTGTGGCAGGATTGGCTTGTACACTTGTCAGAGAAAATGGATTTTGCTCTTGCTGCAAAATTTGCCTGGCTGCTCACTCTGCGTAATACCAAATCCATTTGCCTGTGACTCCATTTATATCAGCCATTCCAGGTCTTCTTCTGCAGTTTATGGCACACCATGGTCTGCTTCAGAGAGTGATTTGCATATCAGATGAGAGGCTGGAGGAGTTGGAAGGATCCCTTAGATCTGGTTTTGAGCTCTTTTAAAGAGCAGATTCCTGGAAGGTCTGCTCGGATCTGAGAGCAAAGAGCAATCATGCACCTTGGAAGAGCAGCAGGTATTGGGAGCTGGTTTGTCTGTTTTAAAAACAAGCTGCTTAAGCAGGGAAAGAGACATACAAATTGTTTTTCCATACATTTCCATGCAGGCAGGGGGAATAATGGCAGAGGAGCGGCAGGGAAGGGGCTTTGTCATGGTTACAGGCCGGTGGCTGAGAATGTGGGTGGAGCAGCGCTCGTCCAGAGTTAGTGACCTCAGCAAATTGGAGCTCAGCCATGGTCAGTATGATAAATGATCTTATTCTGGGTCAAAGAAATGGTACCCCACAGGGAGGTGTCCGTGAGGCGGCCCGGGAAAGCGCTGTGCTCCTGCAGCACTGACCCCTTAGTGACCAGTGCCACATATATCTTATTTACTGCAGACCAGAAGGGAATTTTCCATGGTTCAGCCTTTATAGCGTTCCCCTATTTCCCTGAAATAGTCTCCCAGTTCTGCAAGCAAGGCAAGAAAATGGGTGTAATTACACCTTCTGGGTGCCCTTCGAGGCTTTATGCAAGTTTGTATGTGGATTTTAAGGCAGGGGACACATCCTTGCATATGTGTGTGAATCTGTAAGTGACCTGTGCAGCTCCCTGGGAGCCAAGGGCTGTGTGTCCCGTGTCAATTGGTATCAGGGTTACACAAAACCCTTCCATGTTTCCTCACCTTTATCAGTTCATTGTCCTTCTAGTGCAACACCCGGCGTGGTGTTTCTTATTCGAGGCACCTGGTTTCTCCCTGTGCACAGTGAGTGCCCTCTTTTCTGAGTTGTCACTGATGGATCTGTCAGGCCCAGGAGGTTTTATTGAGCTAGGAAAGATCTATGGATTTCAGCCCTGCTTTTGAGGGTGCAGGTGAACCCAGGCAGTGCTAAAATGGACTATTAGATACATTCCTGTTGCAGAGGAAGCTCAGCTGATTCTTTATGAAGAAACAGTTGAGGCAATGCAGAAGGTCAGGCCTTGGAGGATTTGCAGGAGGACAGAGCAGACTGTGCAGTACTCTCTGCCACAACCAGGAGTGTTTGTGGTGCAGCTGGGCTGAACAGGAGCCGAGGCTATTGGGTTTTGTGTGCACTCACTGCAGCTCCTGCATCTCATCCTCGTGCGTGACAAGGCAATGACTTTGTGTCACTGCGAGCACACATCTCGTTTTCCTGAGCGCTGTGTTTCGCTGGGTGATTGGTTTTCTGCGTGTATTGTGGGCTTGGGCTCCCATCTGTGCACTTGAACTAAGCAGTTTTCTCAAACATTTGTCAGTTTTTCTTTTTTTTAATTAAGTTTAGATTATTTTTTCCTAAGAATTTGGAGGGGGTTGATGTATTGTTAGCACCGGCAGCAGAAACTGTCTCTGTGTAGAAATAAGACAGGGATTTCCTACCATGTGCTTCAGTCCCTCCTTTGCAGTTTGAGAATATTTCTCCTTCCTTGGCTGGTTCAGTCTTGCTTCTTCTCTGATGCTGGCAATGGTGAGGACAGTTAATGAGGATTAAGAGTGCATTTTTTGATGTGATATTTGTTTGCTGTGAGTGAAACAGAGTGGGCTACCAAAAAGATTTCAGTAAGACCACGTAGCAGTGGTAAAAATGCATCATTACTGGGATGAGCTGGCTTCCAGCTGGTGATGCTGGAGTAAAATGCTGTATTGTCTCAGCTCTCACCTGAACCTCCCTCCGGAGCCAAAATGCATGGCAGGTTTTGCAGCCAAGTCATAGCACCTGTAGTACAACTGTGCTCCTGCCAAAGCAGATGCCTCTGTTCTGTGAGGGGGGCCAGCTTCAAACCAACACAAGTGTGAAATTGCTGCATTGTAATGATGGTTTAACTTGTCAGCAGATGTGGTGCCTGACCAGGCTGAGATTTTTTTCCTTCTTTATATGTCATCTGTAGAGAACCTGCTGTTTGCATAGAAAACCCTTGGCCCAGGGAGCTAGAAACCTGTTAGACCCGTAGCATAGTATCACAAAGAAAATGTCTTAGGAACACTATATATGTCAAGTGTAAGAGATAAGCAGTTGTGCTATAATTTGCCTCTTAGTATTTCCATCATGAGGACGCAGTCGTGAGCTGTTGATCAAGACTGCTGTTCGAGGCACTGAGCTGCAAGATGGCTTCTCCACAGACCACTTGCAGTGGAAGTAATCTTGTTCCTTTTCAATATCTTACTTGTGGAAGATAGTTTTGGTGTGGCTGTGGTCATCTGTCATCCTTTATAATTGATTTGTTCTAGTAATATTGGTGTATAGGACATAAAGAAATGAAGGTGGGTGAAAAAATTCAGTGCTGATAAAGCAGATGAAAGTATTGTCTTAAAGTTGGCTGTGGAGAAAAGGTCTTAATTTTTGTACCTTTTGGAGTGGGCAAGCTCCAGGCATGCATAGGGGTGTCTGGGGTTTTTTTCCTACTGTTTAAATTCATCAGTATGTGTGTACGTGACTTCTGGGTAGGAGTCAATGAATGTTGGTTCAGGTGGGACTGAAAATAACATTTGTTATGGAAGAAGATGGGGCGAGGGAGTCTTCCAGTTCAGCCTGGAATAAATCAGTGCTCTCGCCCCTCTGTCCAGGCTGCTTCTAGGTGGCTGCCTTTTATCCAGCTAGTGCAGCGTGTTTCTGTTTAAATGATCTCTCCTGAAAGGTCCCAGAGGAAAGGGCTGCTTATTCCAGGCAAGGAGAATGGTATATGGCACAGCTCATTGTTGTGTGCCCTGCTGCAAGTGCATAAATATGAAACAGCTCGCGGGAGATGCTGCGGTGGGGCTGGTGTCCCCTTCACAACCCCTCCCTCTCCTGGAGGCTCCTCTCCATCTTCCTTCCTTTACAGCTTTCATGTCTTGGTGATGGAGAGCGGGAGCCATTTGGGTGTGAGATCCTGAGGGCTTGACGTTGCAGCAGCGTTTTTCAGGGGAAGGTGAATGTAGTTAACTCTTGTTCTGATGGCTGACTGACCGCTGTGGTGCATATGTGTGTGNTATGTATGTATGTATGTATATGTATGTAAATACACACGCCTTCTTAGTGGTGCTCCCTGTCCCCAGTGCATGTTGCTAGGAAGGAGGCAGAAAATGGTCTATTTTGTTCTTTTTAACTACATATCGTTACAAGGCAGTCGTGGGTTGGCCCCAGGCAGGTGATCTAGCTCACCAGGCAGTTTTGAGGCACAAAGCAGCTCCTTTGCCCAGGTCAGAGTGATCCAGTGCTTGGAGGTAGCAATACCTGTTCTGGGCAGTGCTGTGGTGAGATCAGGGGTTTGGGGTCAGAGTGCTGTTTTGGAGGCACCAATGCCCTGGGGAAAAGCAGGGGGAACAGAGGGGAATCTCAGAGCATCCCCCTCCCCCTTTCCCTGGGAGAAGAGACCCCCATCTGCTGCAGATGGACATATCCCCATTGCCTAGCTGATCTGCACCTGTCTACACCAGGGCTGTTCATCCTGCGTGTGACAGAAGCAACGAGGGTGACGTTATTTGGAACAACCCCAGTTTGGCTCTGGATAACATCCATGATCCCATAAAATCCTGGGATAAGGCCTGGGCTGATTCACGCCACTACAAATGCATATATTATTGCTGGTCATGAAGCAAACACATGGGGAATGGTACACAGAATGAATTTAATTCAGAGAAGCACATGTGGAAAGATTCCTCATGACTGCAGTGAGCTTACCTCACATAAGAAACCCATCCTGCCATCCCTGCTCCTCCTGGAGCAGGGCTGCAGCCCTCACTGGTGGATTTGTGCCTTCAGAAAGCTTCCTCGCTTCTTGAAAACAAACAAAACTCTTTTGGGGCTTTCAAAGGGCTGTTTAAAGGAGCCCCGGGAGAATAACTGATTGTGGATTCGGAATGATGAAGTGGTTTGTGGGATGGTGAAATATAGAGGCAAATGCAGGAGAACTCCACTTTGCAATTTGTCAGCTTCTCTAAACCCTGTAACGGATTGTTCCCCCCTCCCCGTCTCTTCTCACCTCTCCAATAGGAAATTAACTGATGCTATCACTAAAGAAATTGTTTTTGCCTCACAAAGTAAAATTGATACTATAAAAACCCGCCAGCAGTGTCTCCTCCTCCTTTTACATGAAGACAAATCCTTCCTGTCACCTACTGAAATGGAAAGATAAAGGCTGAGCTTTAATAAAGAAGCTCTAAGCATAAAGTGTAGAAGGAGGGAGCAGGCACAGCATGGGGAACACTCCACAGCAGCAGGTGTGATGCTGAGGGATGCTGTAAGTGTCCCTCCTGTCTGTTTAATGCGTGGTCGTGGACCCAAGGTTTGGGCCCCAGAGCTCCCAGCATCTCCCAAGAGTTTGTGCTGGTTTTGGTACAGAAGTGTCTGTCCCTGTTCAAGTTCTTAGGCTTGCTTGTTTGGACTTTCTAAATCTAATTAAATGCACAAGAGAATTAGACATAATTTGTTGGGTGACAAGATAATGCACAGGATATGGGACGTGTTAGAGACCTGAATATTGGGAATCTGCTGCCAGATTGGTGCTTCAGCAGGAGCTGCTTTCATTCTTTCTGGGATGAGTTTTCTGTGGGAAACCTCTTCTGCCAAACCACAGGGACAGGACTGTGAGTTTCTTTGCAGCTATCCCCATCCCTCCTGCATGTTCCTCATCTGCTCTTTCGTGGATAAACAATCGCTTTGCTCTGGCATAACCGGGAGCCATCAGCTAGTTTGTAAACCCTGTCCTTCCTTCTTCCAGGGGATATCAGAAGCCTGCTCAAGTGGATCAAACAGAATCTGTTGAAAGAGCGACCAGAGTTATTTATACAAGGGGAATCTGTGTAAGTACAATTGTTATGAATCCTCCTTGTGTTTCTCTGTTGATCCCCACAGTTTGGGGGATTTTTCCTGTGGGGCGGATTTCCTATTGAGTAAGTCAATGACCATGAAAACACAGGATTTGCTTAAGTGGTAGTGGGAGGTATCCCACCCACACCTTGCACTGTCCACAGAGAGCATCTTTTGTGGCCTTCACCTTAAATCTTTAAACCTTAAACATGAAGCAGGGCCATTTATACTTTCTCTTCATTGTCACTTGGAACAGAGAAGCACCTGTATCCTCAATTCCAGGAGCTTTAGCAGGTCTGTCTGTTCCCTGCTGACATCACCGGGACTGAAGCAGTCATTCTGAGAAATGCCAACAAATACTTCTTCTGGGAAATGTATTTTTATTATCAAAATGGGGCCAGTCTCGTGGAGGGGGGGGTAGGAAAAAAAAAGGAAGGCAAGAGAAATGGAGCAGAGTGAGCTGTGCAAGCCATCCCTGACTGCGGGGTGGCGCTGGGGGTGTTTAACATTCGTCACAGATCTTTGTGAGCTGAAGCATGTGCCACGTCCCCTGGTAACAGGAGAGACAATTGCAGGACACTGAAGATCAAAGAAGGGGAATCCCTTTGCTCAGAATCAGGGGCTTGGAGTGGATCCCAGGTGTTTAGTGCCTCTGGTAGGGGCACTGGAATGGCTTTCCCTACATTCACACTGAGCTCTCTGCGCTTGAGTGTCGTGCGTGGGTTTAATTACCTGGCTTTTCTGCATCATACGGAAATGCAGTCATCCTGGAGCATCCTCTGAATGGTGCCTTTTCATTCAAATGAGCTTTGGGATTACTCCTGCGTCCCCTTTATTTGATCTAGAAAGGGCACAGACTGTACCTGCTTCCACCTCCATGCTAGGATCCCTTTTTTGGCTTTATAGGCAGTCAGCTTGTGATCTGTGCTGTGACATCCCTTGTTCTTAACTATTTGTGGAGCTTTTTAGCAGCCCTGTATCCTAATTATTTTTCTCTATTCTGCAGGAGGCCAGGAATTTTGGTGCTCATCAACGAGGCAGACTGGGAACTAATGGTCTGTACTCCTTCAGTTTGACTTTCTTTGTTGAAAATATTGCTCTCTCTGTTCTGTGGTTGCTCTCACAGAAGCTATTTCTGATTATTGCCCCAAGCAAAGCATCTCATATTTGAGGGGGAAGGGGCAGGCTGGAATCTATCTCCTTTACTGTGGCTGTTCAAAAGCCTGGAGCCTCTCTCTAACCTGCTGAGTCTCATCAGCCAGACGGGGTCTGAAGAGAGATCACCCTTTTTCTCTGGTCGCTGGAGCTGAGTTTTGCACCTCTGGCTGCTGACAGGTCCCCCCACATGTGGGATGACAGCGTGGGGGGCACCTGGGACCTTCAGGCCACACAGGGAAACACCTTCCCTGAAGTCAGGTGGTGCCTGGCAGGTAAAGGCCACAGGGAGATTTCAGCTCAAACAGGCACCTGGTAAATGTCTTCCCTTCTCAGCCCACTCTTGTGCTCAGACAACAAACAGCCCCTCGCCATTTCCCTGCCTCAGGCAACCCCCTGTTCTGTCAAAACCCTGGTCCACAAAACCATGTGGGGTGATGAGCATCAGCACTGTGGCTGATCTCTCACCTTCATTTCTGTTGTGATGAAAACATCAGTCTGTCCCCTTCTGCTCGCCCTAATACTCACCATCTTTTTATGAGCTGTTTTCTCTTTGCAGCTTGTATTTGGAAATGACATTTAAACATTTCTTCTTTTTTTTTTTCCTTGGCCTGCAGGGTGAGCTGGATTATAAACTCCAGGACCAGGATAATGTGCTTTTCATCTCAACACTGCACGGCGGGTGAACTCCTGAAAAAACAAGAGGATGTAAATCCAAATCCCTGGGAAAAACAAAGAAACAAACAAAAACCTTAACCCACCCAAACCTCTCTTGAACTGCCTGTGTCCAGTCTCTGCATCTTCCCACTGCGTTCACTTGTTCTAGACATCCAAATAAAGCCCTGCCAGCCTGCGGCCTTCTGTCCACCACAGCAGCATTCATCTTTTGGTCCTCATTTCTCCTCTCCTGACTGCACTTCCAGGTACCCTAACAAGCAGAGAGCACCTCAGCATGTGGGACTTTGTTTTTCTCTGACAGGAGGAAGAGGGGTGCTGAACCCTGAGTAGGATAACATGTCTTAACATGCAGTGAGGTGTTCTGATGCTGGGAACCAGGATTATTTTAACACTGTTCTTCATGTTGGTAGTCTCTGCACCAGCCATGGGAAGGGTGAGAAAGTGCAAGGAAAAAAAAGGTGGCTTGACTAGCTTTTCCATGGGGTAGCAAACATGACAGCTCCAGAGCCCTTGGAAGTGACTTTCACTTTGTCATGATATTTATTTATGGGAAGCAGGAGAGAAATAGGCTTTTTTGGTTTTGTATTTCTGATCCCTCATGCTGCTTTCATACCAGAGCTGAGGCAGGGGTGTAGTACTGGGCAAGGAATAATGTCAATTTATAATGATTTGGTTGGAGGGGAAACAAACCCTCACCCGGCCTGAGACAGCGCAGAGTGATCAGGGCAGCAAATGATCTTTCTGTCACCATGATAGACAGAATTGATCAGGCTGCACTGCATTCTGTGCAGGTGGGAGCTGCAGTCAGGCTGGAGAAGGGCTGGGGCTGGAAATGCACAGTTAAAGTGCCAAGACCTGAGAAAGTCAGTGGCTTTTAACCCCTTGTGTCAGTGGGAGGCAAAGGCTTCTTGCTGCATGCCCTGAGGAAGTGGGTGTGTGTGGTTGTGCTAGGGCATGGGTGTTGTTGGCTTTCCAGAAGTTTCCTCAGATAGACAGACTGGCCCCTGCCAGCCAGGAGGCCACGGCGAGAGCAGAGGGCTCAGAGAGGATAGATAGATTGGCACCAACAGGTCTGAAACATGCTGCATGAGCTTCCAGGAGTGCCTGACCAGGATTGTCCTCCTGTGCTCCCCCCTGCCCTGCTCACCTGTCTGGGCATGGGTCCAGCAGCTGCAGAGGTCCCCGGCAGCAGCTCCTGCCTGAGCCGCGGCCGTCGTGGAGCGGAGGACTTGCTGGTGCTCATTCGGTGCCTCTCAGAGCCGAAGTGCTCCATGTACTGCTCTAAGAGCCCTGGATCTTCAGGAGCTGCTGGGGAGGTGAGGAGCAGCAGCCCTGCTCAGGCAGCCTGGCCCAACACCCCGAGCGCTGCACACAGGGAGCCTCTCCCGCGCTGCGCCTGACGAGGAATTCCTCTGTCTGATGCGGAGAGTGATTCCCTCAGCTGACTTCACTGACTCCTCTCGTGTCTACCCCTCCACAGCCTGCGGAACTAGAAGCACCCACAGCCTACGATGCATCTAAGGAGCCCCAGCTTCGACCCACTGCTGGTGACAAGCCAATATTCAGCCTTTTCCAAATCCAGCCACAGCAACTTGAGTCCAGCTCACGCCATTTGTAAATGACACAGACGGGCCAAAGGCTCTTCTCTGTCCCGAGTTCCTGGCCCTTAGCTTAGCTGGGCCGGGACAGTGGAAGGGGATTCCAGGTGGTGGTAAGAGCTGGCTGAAAAACAAGGAGTCTGAGTGGGGTGCGGCTTGAAATGGACTGAAACACAATGGGAAGAAGCAGGTTCATCTTCAGCGCTGCTGCCTGCCCTTCTTCTACCCTGCCTCTGTGCCTTAGGCTGGGTTTGTCTGTTCTCATCCCTCCCAGCTGTTTGCTCAGATAAGATGGGTTCCTTCCCCAGGAGCTGTTATTCCCCTCGATAGTGCAGGTAGACCCAGGTGGCTTAGCTCCTGCTGTAGTAAAAGCTGTCAATCACTGCTAAAAAAAAACTAGAAATGGGAAGATGAAGGAAGCCAGGGGGGTGGAGAAGAGGGGCACAGCTAAATCCTGTAACAACAACAGCAACAAAAAGTTTCTGAAATAAAAGCCTTTTAAAACATTCTCCCCCTCCAGCTTTGTCCTAGATAGGCTCTTGGTGAAATTCTGCTCGGATCTTGTAATGCTTCCCTCCTCCTCCTGGGTTTCCTTGGCAGCCCCGGCCGAGCCGTTTGGCTGGTGGATTCATAAAGCCTCTCTGTTAGAACGAGCCGCCGTTCCGCGGGGGCTGCTCCGCTCCGAGGGGCTCCCCGGCCCCGCCGCGGCGGTGAGGACCGTGCCCGCGGCCCGGAGCCGAGCCCGCCCGGTGCCCGGTGCCCGAGCGGCGGGGCCGATTCTCGGCCCGACCGAGACCCAGCGCAGTCGGAGCGGCCTCCGTGTGCCCGGGGCCGGCCGGGGCTGCGGCAAGAGCACCGGAAGAGTGTCCTGGTGCAGAGAGCCGGGCGCACTCCGAAATACGTTAAATGAAATTAAGCCGCAATGTTAAAATAGATAAATAAATAAATCTAAGGAGGATAAACCGGGATGGAGCCGCAGGGCCGAGCTGCCCGCCCGCCACACCCGGCTGCGGCCCCGGCGTCCCCGGCAAACCGCCGGTGCCCGAGGCTCGGCCCCTCCGTCCCTGCCCGGTGTCTCCCCGGTCGGGGCTGGCCGTCCCGGTGATGACCCGGCCAGTGTTTGACGCATTGAGACCGGGCACCCTCGGCCACGCTGAGCGGAGCAAGCCGCCGCTGGTGTTTCCTTAGTTTCCCTGAAATCCTGGCCCCGACCCCCGGGATGCAGCCGGGAGCGGTTACCTGCCATGCCCCGGGCCCGGGGAAGGTCCGTCCTCTGTCCTGTGCCCCGAGAACCGTCCTGGAGCCCCGCCGGAGGAGGTGAAACCTCTGCTACAGATGTCCAGACACAATTCTTGGTTCGTACGGCTCCATCGCACAAGAATTGCGTTTGGACAATCAGGAGCGGAGATTCCCATCCCGGGCTCCCGGGATCTTCCAGGGGGAATCCGGCTGCAGCCTGGAAAAGAAGGACACACGGGCCCTGAGCCGGCTCCCGCCCCCCCCCGCTCCCGCTTCCCGGCCCCGCCGAGCCGCTGCTCCAGCCCCGACAAGTTTCGAGCGCAGCCGCGGCGTTTCGCATCCCAGGTTCCATTTAATGGCACCGCGAGGAGTTTAATTTTACCTACACATTTCTTACCCCTCAAAAAAAAAATTAAAAAGGAGCCCTATTAAAAAAAAAAAA